>CAUJRU010000940.1:147500-175000 GCA_963277665.1 Viscum album
ACGGAGGCCCTATGTCCCGCCGCACCCCCCACATCCCACCATTCAAAAGAACTCAACCACCGTTGAGAAACTTTTAACCAAGAACCAGGACACCAACCATGCTCATCTATCATCATCCCATCCAAGTTATATCTGTCTAGTATCGCATCGTCTTTTTAGCAAGCCCTTGGAAGACGGAACCGCAATTGTGCGAGAGAATTCAACCCAAGCATATAGACGGGGCCCCTACATCAGCACCAAAAAAATTCCACTACCAACAGGGAGAACTCCAAAGGGACAAGTGAGGGTCATCTAGGTGGAGCTCACCCACCTGGGGATTCTTCGCTTGAGATATAACCGAGGAGAAAGTCACCCCTGGCACTGATTTAATGAGACCCGTCACAGTATCACCATCTTTCGATTAGTTTGTCCTTTACATGCGGGACCTGATCTTTGAGACAGGCATATGACTAGTGGAAGGATCAGCCATGTAGCATCACCAACAACATCTGCATTGTTTGGGGTATGACTGAGCTGACCACTCAGACCCCAACACAAGCCCAAACCGTCGTCCCGAACATTCAATTCTGTTCGATTAGTTTGTCCTTTGTACATGCACAACCTGATCTTTGAGACAAGCATATGACTAATGGAAGGATCAGCCAGGTAGCATCACCAACCACATCTGCAATGTTTGAGGTATGACTGAGCAGACCACTCAGACCCCAACACAAGCCCCAACCATCTTCCCAAATCGACAGGATTCCCCTTAATGAGTCATCACCTCCGCATGACGCTCGTGTATCTTGCAGAAACAGTAGATACACATTCTCAAGCCACCCTTATGAACATCATCACCCAAGGCATGGCTGAGGAGGAAGGCACCCCAACTTGTCCAATAATGAACCATGGAAATCGTCACCCTGTTGGTGTGAGTTTCTTAGGACCCAAATAACTCGCACGTGGCCCCGACAATGCGTTGAGCAAAGCACTCCCACCAATCATTGCCCAAGGCAGCTTGCTATGGTTCGCATGAAATATCGCTGAATGAGAAATTTAGGAGCACGCTCTCGCATCCTGGTGATACCGACAGTTTCGCGCTTGAACCACTACCAAAATTCCACAACGCTCCAGAGAAGGTGAGGAAAAGGCGGTACAGCAAGGGACGACAAAGGAACCCAATCCCACCATGCCTCCCACATCCCAACATCTGCAAGAACTCAACCACACTCGGTGGCTTTTAAGCATAGCCCGACCCGCAACGCTCCATGAAAGGTGAGGAAAAAGGTGGGTACGACAGGACGGGGAAACAACCCAATCCCGCCCATACCCCCCACATCCCACCAGTGAGGAAAAAGGTAGGAACGTCAGGGGATGAGGAGGGAAACCCCCATCCCGCCGTGCCTCCCACATCTCACATTCCGTAGGAACTCAACCGCCATGAGGCAGCTTTTAAGCAGACGAACCAGCAACGCTCAAGAGACGTCAAGGAAAAGGAGTCAGGGTAGGTACGGGGGTCCTATGTCCCGCCGCGCCGCCCACATCCCACCATCCACAGGATCCCACAAACCGTGAGGCGGTATTTAAGCACCCAGCCCGCAATGCTCCACAGACGGGGAGGAAAAGGCAGGCACGTCAGGGGACGGGGCAAAAACCCAATCCCGCCGCGCCTCCCACATCCCACCATCCGCAGCAACTCAACCACCCTGAGGCGGCTTTTAAGCAAGCCAAGCCGCACTGCTCTAGAGAAGGCGAGGGAAGGGCAGGAGCGTCGAGGGACGACAAAGGAACACCAACCCACCATGCCTCCCACATCCCACCATCCAAGGAACTCCGCCACCGACAGGTGGCCTTTTAAGCAAGCCCGAACCGCAACGCTCCATGAAAGGTGAGGAAAAAGGCGGGCACGGCATGAGACTGGGCAAAAACCCATTCTTTCCAATGCCCCCCACATCCCACCGGTGAGGAAAAGGAATTACAGCGTCCCACCGCCATGCCTCCCACATCCCACCTTCCGAAGGAACTCAACCGCCATGAGGCAGATTTTAAGCAGACGAACCCACAACGCTCCAGGGACGTTGAGGAAAAGGAGTCATGACAGGAACGGAGGCCCTATGTCCCGCCGCACCCCCCACATCCCACCATTCAAAAGAACTCAACCACCGTTGAGAAACTTTTAACCAAGAACCAGGACACCAACCATGCTCATCTATCATCATCCCATCCAAGTTATATCTGTCTAGTATCGCATCGTCTTTTTAGCAAGCCCTTGGAAGACGGAACCGCAATTGTGCGAGAGAATTCAACCCAAGCATATAGACGGGGCCCCTACATCAGCACCAAAAAAATTCCACTACCAACAGGGAGAACTCCAAAGGGACAAGTGAGGGTCATCTAGGTGGAGCTCACCCACCTGGGGATTCTTCGCTTGAGATATAACCGAGGAGAAAGTCACCCCTGGCACTGATTTAATGAGACCCGTCACAGTATCACCATCTTTCGATTAGTTTGTCCTTTACATGCGGGACCTGATCTTTGAGACAGGCATATGACTAGTGGAAGGATCAGCCATGTAGCATCACCAACAACATCTGCATTGTTTGGGGTATGACTGAGCTGACCACTCAGACCCCAACACAAGCCCAAACCGTCGTCCCGAACATTCAATTCTGTTCAATTAGTTTGTCCTTTGTACATGCACAACCTGATCTTTGAGACAAGCATATGACTAATGGAAGGATCAGCCAGGTAGCATCACCAACCACATCTGCAATGTTTGAGGTATGACTGAGCAGACCACTCAGACCCCAACACAAGCCCCAACCATCTTCCCAAATCGACAGGATTCCCCTTAATGAGTCATCACCTCCGCATGACGCTCGTGTATCTTGCAGAAACAGTAGATACACATTCTCAAGCCACCCTTATGAACATCATCACCCAAGGCATGGCTGAGGAGGAAGGCACCCCAACTTGTCCAATAATGAACCATGGAAATCGTCACCCTGTTGGTGAGAGTTTCTTAGGACCCAAATAACTCGCACGTGGCCCCGACAATGCGTTGAGCAAAGCACTCCCACCAATCATTGCCCAAGGCAGCTTGCTATGGTTCGCATGAAATATCGCTGAATGAGAAATTTAGGAGCACGCTCTCGCATCCTGGTGATACCGACAGTTTCGCGCTTGAACCACTACCAAAATTCCACAACGCTCCAGAGAAGGTGAGGAAAAGGCGGTACAGCAAGGGACGACAAAGGAACCCAATCCCACCATGCCTCCCACATCCCAACATCTGCAAGAACTCAACCACACTCGGTGGCTTTTAAGCATAACCCGACCCGCAACGCTCCATGAAAGGTGAGGAAAAAGGTGGGTACGACAGGACGGGGAAACAACCCAATCCCGCCCATACCCCCCACATCCCACCAGTGAGGAAAAAGGTAGGAACGTCAGGGGATGAGGAGGGAAACCCCCATCCCGCCGTGCCTCCCACATCTCACATTCCGTAGGAACTCAACCGCCATGAGGCAGCTTTTAAGCAGACGAACCAGCAACGCTCAAGAGACGTCAAGGAAAAGGAGTCAGGGTAGGTACGGGGGTCCTATGTCCCGCCGCGCCGCCCACATCCCACCATCCACAGGATCCCACAAACCGTGAGGCGGTATTTAAGCACCCAGCCCGCAATGCTCCACAGACGGGGAGGAAAAGGCAGGCACGTCAGGGGACGGGGCAAAAACCCAATCCCGCCGCGCCTCCCACATCCCACCATCCGCAGACGGGGAGGAAAAGGCAGGCACTGCTCTAGAGAAGGCGAGGGAAGGGCAGGAGCGTCGAGGGACGACAAAGGAACACCAACCCACCATGCCTCCCACATCCCACCATCCAAGGAACTCCGCCACCGACAGGTGGCCTTTTAAGCAAGCCCGAACCGCAACGCTCCATGAAAGGTGAGGAAAAAGGCGGGCACGGCATGAGACTGGGCAAAAACCCATTCTTTCCAATGCCCCCCACATCCCACCGGTGAGGAAAAGGAATTACAGCGTCCCACCGCCATACCTCCCACATCCCACCTTCCGAAGGAACTCAACCGCCATGAGGCAGATTTTAAGCAGACGAACCCACAACGCTCCAGGGACGTTGAGGAAAAGGAGTCATGACAGGAACGGAGGCCCTATGTCCCGCCGCACCCCCCACATCCCACCATTCAAAAGAACTCAACCACCGTTGCGAAACTTTTAACCAAGAACCAGGACACCAACCATGCTCATCTATCATCATCCCATCCAAGTTATATCTGTCTAGTATCGCATCGTATTTTTAGCAAGCCCTTGGAAGACGGAACCGCAATTGTGCGAGAGAATTCAACCCAAGCATATAGACGGGGCCCCTACATCAGCACCAAAAAAATTCCACTACCAACAGGGAGAACTCCAAAGGGACAAGTGAGGGTCTTCTAGGTGGAGCTCACCCACCTGGGGATTCTTCGCTTGAGATATAACCGAGGAGAAAGTCACCCCTGGCACTGATTTAATGAGACCCGTCACAGTATCACCATCTTTCGATTAGTTTGTCCTTTACATGCGGGACCTGATCTTTGAGACAGGCATATGACTAGTGGAAGGATCAGCCATGTAGCATCACCAACAACATCTGCATTGTTTGGGGTATGACTGAGCTGACCACTCAGACCCCAACACAAGCCCAAACCGTCGTCCCGAACATTCAATTCTGTTCGATTAGTTTGTCCTTTGTACATGCACAACCTGATCTTTGAGACAAGCATATGACTAATGGAAGGATCAGCCAGGTAGCATCACCAACCACATCTGCAATGTTTGAGGTATGACTGAGCAGACCACTCAGACCCCAACACAAGCCCCAACCATCTTCCCAAATCGACAGGATTCCCCTTAATGAGTCATCACCTCCGCATGACGCTCGTGTATCTTGCAGAAACAGTAGATACACATTCTCAAGCCACCCTTATGAACATCATCACCCAAGGAATGACTGAGGAGGAAGGCACCCCAACTTGTCCAATAATGAACCATGGAAATCGTTACCCTGTTGGTGTGAGTTTCTTAGGACACAAATAACTCGCACGTGGCCCCGACAATGCGTTGAGCAAAGCACTCCCACCAATCATTGCCCAAGGCAGCTTGCTATGGTTCGCATGGAATATCGCTGAATGAGAAATTTAGGAGCACGCTCTCGCATCCTGGTGATACCGACAGTTTCGCGCTTGAACCACTACCAAAATTCCACAACGCTCCAGAGAAGGTGAGGAAAAGGCGGTACAGCAAGGGACGACAAAGGAACCCAATCCCAACATGCCTCCCACATCCCAACATCTGCAAGAACTCAACCACACTCAGTGGATTTTAAGCAAAGCCCGACCCGCAACGCTCCATGAAAGGTGAGGAAAAAGGTGGGTACGACAGGACGGGGAAACAACCCAATCCCGCCCATACCCCCCACATCCCACCAGTGAGGGAAAAGGTAGGAACGTCAGGGGATGAGGAGGGAAACCCCCATCCCGCCGTGCCTCCCACATCTCACATTCCGTAGGAACTCAACCGCCATGAGGCAGCTTTTAAGCAGACGAACCAGCAACGCTCAAGAGACGTCGAGGAAAAGGAGTCATGGTAGGTACGGGGGTCCTATGTCCCGCCGCGCCGCCCACATCCCACCATCCACAGGATCCCACAAACCGTGAGGCGGTATTTAAGCACCCAGCCCGCAATGCTCCACAGACGGGGAGGAAAAGGCAGGCACGTCAGGGGACGGGGCAAAAACCCAATCCCGCCGCACCCCCCACATCCCACCATCCGCAGCAACTCAACCACCCTGAGGCAGCTTTTAAGCAAGCAAAGCCGCACTGCTCTAGAGAAGGCGAGGGAAGGGCAGGAGCGTCGAGGGACGACAAAGGAACACCAACCCACCATGCCTCCCACATCCCACCATCCAAGGAACTCCGCCACCAACAGGTGGCCTTTTAAGCAAGCCCGAACCGCAACGCTCCATGAAAGGTGAGGAAAAAGGCGGGCACGGCATGAGACTGGGCAAAAACCCATTCTTTCCAATGCCCCCCACATCCCACCGGTGAGGAAAAGGAATTACAGCGTCCCACCGCCATGCTTCCCACATCCCACCTTCCGAAGGAACTCAACCGCCGTGAGGCAGATTTTAAGCAGACGAACCCACAACGCTCCAGGGACGTTGAGGAAAAGGAGTCATGACAGGAACAGAGGCCCTATGTCCCGCCGCACCCCCCACATCCCACCATTCAAAAGAACTCAACCACCGTTGCGAAACTTTTAACCAAGAACCAGGACACCAACCAAGTTCATCCATCATCATCCCATCCAAGTTATATCTGTCTAGTATCGCATCGTCTTTTTAGCAAGCCCTTGGAACCCGAAACCAAAATTGTGCGAGAGAATTCAACCCAAGCATATAGACGGGGCCCGTACATCAGCACCAACAAAATTCCACTACCAACAGGGAGAACTCCAAAGGGACAAGTGAGGGTCTTCAAGGTGGAGCTCACCCACCTGGGGATTCTTCGCTTGAGGTATAACCGAGGAGAAAGTCAGCCCTGGCACTGATTTAATGAGACCCGTCACAGTATCACCATCTTTCGATTAGTTTGTCCTTTACATGCGGGACCTGATCTTTGAGACAGGCATATGACTAGTGGAAGGATCAACCATGTAGCATCACCAACCACATCTGCAATGTTTGAGGTATGACTGAGCAGACCACTCAGACCCCAACACAAGCCCAAACCGTCGTCCCGAGCATTCAATTCCATTCGATTAGTTTGTCCTTCGTACATGCACAGCCTGATCTTTGAGACAATCATATGACTAATGGAAAGATCAACCGGGTACCATCACCAACCACATCTGCAATGTTTGAGGTATGACTGAGCAGACCACTCAGACCCCAACACAAGCCCGAACCATCTCTTCCCAAATCGACATGTTTCCCCTTAATTAGTCATCACCTCTGCATGACGCTCGTGTATCTTGCAAAAACAGTAGATACACATTCTCAAGCCACCCTTATGAACATCATCACCCAAGGCATGACTGAGGAGGAAGGCACCCCAACTTGTCCAATAATGAACCATGGAAATCGTTACCCTGTTGGTGTGAGTTTCTTAGGACCCAAATAACTCGCACGTGGCCCCGACAATGCGTTGAGCAAAGCACTCCCACCAATCATTGCCCAAGGCAGCTTGCTATGGTTCGCATGGAATATCACTGAATGAGAAATTTAGGAGCACGCTCTCGCATCCTGGTGATACCGACAGTTTCGCGCTTGAACCACTACCAAAATTCCACAACGCTCCAGAGAAGGTGAGGAAAAGGCGGTACAGCAAGGGACGACAAAGGAACCCAATCCCACCATGCCTCCCACATCCCAACATCTGCAAGAACTCAACCACAATCAGTGGATTTTAAGCAAAGCCCGACCCGCAACGCTCCATGAAAGGTGAGGAAAAAGGTGGGTACGACAGGACGGGGAAACAACCCAATCCCACCCATACCCCCCACATCCCACCAGTGAGGAAAAAGGTAGGAACGTCAGGGGATGAGGAGGGAAACCCCCATCCCGCCGTGCCTCCCACATCTCACATTCCGTAGGAACTCAACCGCCATGAGGCAGCTTTTAAGCAGACGAACCAGCAACGCTCAAGAGACGTCGAGGAAAAGGAGTCATGGTAGGTACGGGGGTCCTATGTCCCGCCGCGCCGCCCACATCCCACCATCCACAGGATCCCACAAACCGTGAGGCGGTATTTAAGCACCCAGCCCGCAATGCTCCACAGACGGGGAGGAAAAGGCAGGCACGTCAGGGGACGGGGCAAAAACCCAATCCCGCCGCGCCCCCCACATCCCACCATCCGCAGCAACTCAACCGCCCTGAGGCAGCTTTTAAGCAAGCAGAGCCGCACTGCTCTAGAGAAGGCGAGGGAAGGGCAGGAGCGTCGAGGGACGACAAAGGAACACCAACCCACCATGCCTCCCACATCCCACCATCCAAGGAACTCCGCCACCAACAGGTGGCCTTTTAAGCAAGCCCGAACCGCAACGCTCCATGAAAGGTGAGGAAAAAGGCGGGCACGGCATGAGACTGGGCAAAAACCCATTCTTTCCAATGCCCCCCACATCCCACCGGTGAGGAAAAGGAATTACAGCGTCCCACCGCCATGCCTCCCACATCCCACCTTCCGAAGGAACTCAACCGCCATGAGGCAGATTTTAAGCAGACGAACCCACAACGCTCCAGGGACGTTGAGGAAAAGGAGTCATGACAGGAACGGAGGCCCTATGTCCCGCCGCACCCCCCACATCCCACCATTCAAAAGAACTCAACCACCGTTGCGAAACTTTTAACCAAGAACCAGGACACCAACCATGCTCATCTATCATCATCCCATCCAAGTTATATCTGTCTAGTATCGCATCGTCTTTTTAGCAAGCCCTTGGAACCCGAAACCAAAATTGTGCGAGAGAATTCAACCCAAGCATATAGACGGGGCCCTTACATCAGCACCAACAAAATTCCACTACCAACAGGGAGAACTCCAAAGGGACAAGTGAGGTTCTTCTAGGTGGAGCTCACCCACCTGGGGATTCTTCGCTTGATGTATAACCGAGGAGAAAGTCAGCCGTGTCACTGATTTAATGAGACCCTTCACAGTATCACCATCTTTCGATTAGTTTGTCCTTGTACATGCAGGACCTGATCTTTGAGACACGCATATGACTAGTGGAAGGATCACCCATGTAGCGTCACTAACCACATCTGCAATGTTTGAGGTATGACTGAGCAGACCACTCAGACCCCAACACAAGCCTAAACCGTCGTCCCGAGCATTCAATTCCATTCGATTAGTTTGTCCTTTGTACATGCACAACCTGATCTTTGATACAAGCATATGACTAATGGAAGGATCAGCCAGGTAGCATCACCAACCACATCTGCAATGTTTGAGGTATGACTGAGCAAACCACTCAGACCCCAACACAAGCCCAAACCATCTTCCCAAATCGACATGTTTCCCCTTAATTAGTCATCACCTCTGCATGACGCTCGTGTATCTTGCAAAAACAATAGATACACATTCTTCGCTTGATGTATAACCGAGGAGAACGTCAAACTTGTCACTGATTTAATGAGACCCTTCACAGTATCACCATCTTTCGGTTAGTTTGTCCCTGTACATGCACAGACTGATCTTTGAGACAAGCATATGACTAGTGTTCTCATCGGATATCCAACCAAGCCAAACCGTGTTCCATCATTCACATGGAAACATGTACAAGGACCAAATGAAAGCGAGGAGAAATTAAACCCCCACTTACGGATGAGGGTGCCAACGAGAGCAACGTTCCCTTCCCAAAAAAGGGAGACCGCAGTATCTTGACAACCATCCACCACTCCCACACAATCGCGTAAGCACAACCATCAACCCACACAACTGACCGTCACGCCTCGAGGGAAGCAACCCGAGAGGCATCACAATGCAGCACATGAAGGCAGGGAAAGCCCGCTATGCATGACACAAGGGAAGGATTGATATACCCAACCCCCTAGCGCCAACGAGACCAACGTTCCATTCCCAAAAAAGGGAGACCGCAGTATCTTGACAACCATCCACCACTTCCACACAATCGCATAAGGGCAACCATCAACCCACACAACTGATCATGCACAACCTGATCTTTGAGACAAGCATATGACTAGTAGAAGGATCAGCCATGTAGCATCACCAACATCATCTGCATTGTTTGAGGTATGACTGAGCTCACCACTCAGACCCCAACACAAGCCCAAACCATCATCCCGAACATTCAATTCCGTTCCATTAGTTTGTCCTTTGTACATGCACAACCTGATCTTTGGGACAAGCATATGACTAATGGAAGGATCAGCCAGGTTGCATCACCAACCACATCTGCAATGTTTGAGGTATGACTGAGCAGACCACTCAGACCCCAACACAAGCCCAAACCGTCTTTCCAAATCGACAGGAACCCAATTAATGAGTCATCACCTCTGCATGATGCTCAATACCGCAATTGTGCGAGAGAATTCAACCCAAGCATATAAACAGGGCCCGTATATCATAACTGACAAAATTCCACTACCAACAGGGAGAACTCCGAAGGGACAAGTGAGGGTCTTCTAGGTGGAGCTCACCCACCTGGGGATTCTTCTCTTGATGTATAACTGAGGAGAAAGTCAGCCCTGGCACTAATTTAATGAGACCCATCACAGTATCACCATCTTTCGATTAGTTTGTCTTTGTACATGCGGGACCTGATCTTTGAGTCAAGCATATGACTAGTTGAAGGATCAGCCATGTAGCATCACCAACAACATCTGCATTGTTTGAGGTATGACTGAGCTAACCACTCAGACCCCAACACAAGCCCAAACCGTCGTCCCGAACATTCAATTCCATTCGATTAGTTTTTCCTTTGTACATGCACCACCTGATCTTTGGGACAAGCATATGACTAATGGAAGGATCAGCCAGGTAGCATCACCAACCACATCTGCAATGTTTGAGGTATGACTGAGCAAACCACTCAGACCCCAACACAAGCCCAAACCATCTTCCCAAATCGACAGGATTCCCCTTAATGAGTCATCACCTCTGCGTGACGACGCTCGTGTATCTTGTCGAAACAATAGATACACATTCTTCGCTTGATGTATAACCGAGGAGAACGTCAAACTTGTCACTGATTTAATGAGACCCTTCACAATATCACCATCTTTCGGTTAGTTTGTCCCTGTACATGCACAGACTGATCTTTGAGACAAGCATTTGACTAGTGTTCTCAACGGATATCCAACCAAGCCAAACCGTGTTCCATCATTCACATGGAAACATGCACAAGGACCAAATGAAAGCGAGGAGAAATTAATCCCCCACTTACGGATGAGGGTGCCAACGAGACCAACGTTCCCTTCCCAAAAAAGGGAGACCGCAGTATCTTGACAACCATCCACCACTCCCACACAATCGCGTAAGCACAACCATCAACCCACACAACTGACCGTGACGCCTCAAGGGAAGCAACCCGAGAGGCATCACAATGCAGCACATGAAGGCAGGGAAAGCCCGCTATGCATGACACAAGGGAAGGATTTATATACCCAACCCCCTAGAGCCAAGGAGACCAACGTTCCCTTCCCAAAAAAGGGAGACCGCAGTATCTTGACAACCATCCACCACTCCCACACAATCGCGTAAGCACAACCATCAACCCACACAACTGACTGTGACGCCTCGAGGGAAGCAACCCGAGAGACATCACAATGCAGCACATGAAGGCAGGGAAAGCCCGCTATGCATGACACAAGGGAAGGATTTATATACCCAACCCCCTAGAGCCAAGGAGACCAACGTTCCCTTCCCAAAAAAGGGAGACCGCAGTATCTTGACAACCATCCACCACTCCCACACAATCGCGTAAGCACAACCATCAACCCACACAACTGACCGTGACGCCTCAAGGGAAGCAACCCCAGAGGCATCACAATGCAGCACATGAAGGCAGGGAAAGCCCGCTATGCATGACACAAGGGAAGGATTTATATACCCAACCCCCTAGAGCCAAGGAGACCAACGTTCCCTTCCCAAAAAAGGGAGACCGCAGTATCTTGACAACCATCCACCACTCCCACACAATCGCGTAAGCACAACCATCAACCCACACAACTGACTGTGACGCCTCGAGGGAAGCAACCCGAGAGACATCACAATGCAGCACATGAAGGCAGGGAAAGCCCGCTATGCATGACACAAGGGAAGGATTGATATACCCAACCCCCTAGAGCCAACGAGACCAACGTTCCCTTCCCAAAAAAGGGAGACCGCAGTATCTTGACAACCATCCACCACTCCCACACAATCGCATAAGCGCAACCATCAACCCACACAACTGATCATGCAGGACCTGACCTTTGAGACAAGCATATGACTAGTGGAAGGATCAGCCATGTAGCATCACCAACAACATCTGCATTGTTTGAGGTATGACTGAGCTCACCACTCAGACCCCAACACAAGCCCAAACCGTCGTCTCGAACATTCAATTCCGTTCGATTAGTTTGTCCTTTGTACATGCACAACCTGATTTTTGAGACAAGCATATGACTAATGGAAGGATCAGACAGGTTGCACCACCAACAACATCTGCAATGTTTGAGGTATGACTGAGCAGACCACTCAGACCCCAACACAATCCCAAACCGTCTTCCCAAATCGACAGGAACCCAATTAATGAGTCTTCACCTCTGCATGATGCTCAAAACCGCAATTGTGCGAGAGAATTCAACCCAAGCATATAAACAGGGCCCGTATATCAGCACTAACAAAATTCCACTACCAACAGGGAGAACTCCGATGGGACAAGTGAGGATCTTCTAGGTGGAGCTCACCCACCTGGGGATTCTTCGCTTGATGTATAACCGAGGAGAAAGTCAGCCGTGTCACTGATTTAATGAGACCCTTCACAGTATCACCATCTTTCGATTAGTTTGTCCCTGTACATGCACTAACTGATCTTTGAGACAAGCATATGACTAGTGGAAGGATCAACCATGTAGCATTACCAACAACATCTGCATTGTTTGTGGTATAACTGAGCAGACCACTCAGACCCCAACACAAGCCCAAACCATCATCCCGAACATTCAATTCCGTTCGATTAGTTTATCCTTTGTAAATGCACAACCTGATCTTTGAGACAAGCATATGACTAATGGTAGGATCAGCCAGGTAGCATCACCAACCACATCTGCAATGTTTGAGGTATGACTGAGCAGACCACTCAAACCCCAACACAAGCCCAAATCATCTTCCCAAATCGACAAGATTCACCTTAATGAGTCATCACCTCTGCATGACGCTCGTGTATCTTGCAGAAACAATAGATACACATTCTTCGCTTGATGTAAAACCGAGGAGAACGTCAGACTTGTCCCTGATTTACTGAGACCCTTCACAGTATCACCATCTTCGATTAGTTTGTCCCTGTACATGCACAGACTGAACTTTGAGACAAGCATATGACTAGTGTTCTCAACGGATATCCAACCAAGCCAAACCGTGTTCCATCATTCACATGGAAACATGCACAAGGACCAAATGAAAGCGAGGAGAAATTAAACCCCCACTTACGGATGAGGGTGCCAACGAGACCAACGTTCCCTTCCCAAAAAAGGGAGACCGCAGTATCTTGACAACCATCCACCACTCCCACACAATCGCGTAAGCACAACCATCAACCCACACAGCTGATCGTGACGCCTCGAGGGATGCAACCCGAGAGGCATCACAATGCAGCACATGAAGGCAGGGAAAGCCCGCTATGCATGACACAAGGGAAGGATTGATATACCCAACCCCCTAGAGCCAACGAGACCAACGTTCCCTTCCCAAAAAAGGGAGACCGCGGTATCTTGACAACCATCCACCACTCCCACACAATCGCATAAGCGCAACCATCAACCCACACAACTGATCATGCAGGACCTGATCTTTGAGACAAGCATATGACTAGTGGAAGGATCAGACATGTAGAATCACCAACAACATCTGCATTGTTTGAGGTATGACTGAGCTCACCACTCAGACCCCAACACAAGCCCAAACCGTCGTCCCGAACATTCAATTCCGTTCGATTAGTTTGTCCATTGTACATGCACAACCTGATCTTTGAGACAAGCATATGACTAATGGAAGGATCAACAAGGTTGCATCACCAACCACATCTGCAATGTTTGAGGTATGACCCCACCTCAACGTCCTTCCCTTCAAGGCACGCCGCATGCACCAAGACGGGACTCGAGGCCCCTTCAAATCGTCTCACTCGGATGCCATTGTCTGGAAACGACTGTCAGCCCGCAAGATCACACATGCGACAAACCCCATCTCGTTGTCATCGTTTTTAGGGCGCACTACCTCGGGAAAGACAAGCCCCAAGCACGGGACGAATCATCGAGAATTCATGGCATTGCGTCCATGCCATTTTCCATGTCACTGGGCACGTCATCGGGTGGCTCTAGGCACGCAGGACAAGACCCACGCCCAGGGGGGGTCGCCGACCACTCCCCCCCCTAAAGAGACATTTATGCATTTCCAGCTATTCCACCAGGAAACATCAACAGTGACGAGGAGACATACTGATGGGTTTAGACCACCCTAAGGGCACCGCAGTGCATGAAAGACAACACGGGTTGCCCTAAAAGAGCTATGAAACCATAGGAAGGGCCACCGACGTGACCCCTTAGGCACATGAAGGCCGCCGACACGTCATGGCATCCGTCCCGCGTCTCGTCCATCACCGCAGAGAAGACACGCCCCATGTCCAGAGCGGGTCCTCACGCATGAAAGGAATTATCTTGAGGCGGTCATTGTCATTACATACCGTACCCAACAACATATGACAAACCCCACCACGTCGTCCTTCCTTGCAAGGCACACCGCATCCTCCAAGGCAAGCCCCGATGCCCCTTCAAATCGTCCCACTCGGGTGGCGTTGTCTCCACGTGATTGTCAGTACGTCGGACCTGACACGCGACGCACCCCGGCTCATTGTCATCACTTTTATGGCGCATTACCTCAGACAAGACAAGCCCCAAGCACCGTATGAATCCTCAAGCTTTCATGGATTTATCTGGAGGCCATTTTTTCATGTCCGTGGGCATGTCACTAGGTGGCTCTGGGCACGCAGGACAAGACCCACGCCCAGGGGGGGTCGCCGACCACTCCCCCCCTAAAGAGACATTTATGCATTTTCAGCTGTCCCACTAGGAAACATCAGCACTGACGAGGAGACATACTAACGGGTTTAGACAACCCTGTGGGCACCACAGCGCATGAAAGACAACACGTGTTGCCCTAAAAGATATATGAAACCATAGGAACAGCCACCGATGTGACCCCTTAGGCACATGAAGGCCGCCGACACGTAGTAGCATTCATCCCGGGTAGCGTCCAACACCGCCGAGAAGACAGGCCCCATGTCCAGAGAGGGTCCTCACGCATGAAATGAATTCTCTTTAGGTGGTCATTGTCATTACATACGGGACACGACAACAGATGACAAACCCCACCGCAACGTCCTTCCTTTCAAGGCACGCCACACGCACCAAGACGGGCCTCGAGGCCCCTTCAAATCGTCTCACTCGGATGCCATTGTCTGGACACGACTGTCAGTCCGCAGGATCACACATGCGACAAACCCCATCTCATTGTCATCGTTTTTAGGGCGCACTACCTCGGGCAAGACAAGCCCCAAGCACGGGACGAATCATCAGAAATTCATGGCACTGCGTCGATGCCATTTTCCATGTCACTCGGCATGTCAGTGGGTGGCTCTAGGCACGCAGGACAAGACCCACGCCCAGGGGGGGTCGCCGACCACTCCCCCCCTAAAGAGACATTTATGCATTTCCAGCTATACCACCAGGAAACATCAACAGTGACGAGGAGACATACTGATGGGTTTAGACCACCCTAAGGGCACCGCAGTGCATGAAAGACAACACGGGTTGCCCTAAAAGAGCTATGAAACCATAGGAAGGGCCACCGACGTGACCCCTTAGGCACATGAAGGCCGCCGACACGTCATGGCATCCGTCCCGCGTCTCGTCCATCACCGCAGAGAAGACGCGCCCCATGTCCAGAGCGAGTCCTCACGCCTCAAAGGAATTATCTTTAGGTGGTCATTGTCAATACATACCGTACCCAACAACATATGACAAACCCCACCACATCGTCCTTCCTTGCAAGGCACACCGCATCCACCAAGGCAAGCCCCGAGGCCCCTTCAAATCGTCTCACTCGGATGCCGTTGTCTCCACGTGATCGTCAGTACGTCGGACCTCACACACGCGACAAACCCCATCTCATTGTCATCGTTTTTATGGCGCACTACCTCGGGCAAGACAAGCCCGAAGCACGGGACGAATCATCAGGAATTCTTGGCATTGCGTCGATGCCATTTTCCACGTCACTCGGCGTGGGTCTGACACGCGACGCACCCCAGCTCATTGTCATCACTTTTATGGCGCATTACCTCAGAAAAGACAAGCCCCAAGCACCGTACGAATCATCAGGCTTTCATGGATTCGTCTGGAGGCCGTTTTTCCATGTCTGTGGGCATGTCACTGGGTGGCTCTGGGCACACAGGACAAGACCCACGCCCAGGGGGGGTCGCCGACCACTCCCCCCCTAAAGAGACATTTATGCATTTCCAGCTGTCCCACCAGGAAACATCAGCACTGACGAGGAGACATACTGATGGGTTCAGACAACCCTGTGGGCACCACAGCGCATGAAAGACAACACGTGTTGCCCTAAAAGAGATATGAAACCATAGGAATAGCCACCAATGTGACCCCTTAGGCACATCAAGGCCGCCATCACGTACTAGCATCCATCCCGGGTAGCGTCCAACACCGCCGAGAAGACAGGCCCCATGTCCAGAGAGGGTCCTCACGCATGAAATGAATTCTCTTTAGGTGGTCATTATCATTACATACGGGACACGAAAACACATGAATAACCACACCTCAACGTCCTTCCTTTCAAGGCACACCGCATGCACCAAGACGGGCCTCGAGGCCCCTTCAAATCGTCTCACTCGGATGCCTTTGTCTGGAAACGACTGTCAGCCCGCAAGATCACACATGCGACAAAACCCATCTCATTGTCATCGTTTTTAGGGCGCACTACCTCGGGAAAGACAAGCCCCAAGCACGGGACGAATCATCGAGAATTCATGGCATTGCGTCCATGCCATTTTCCATGTCACTGGGCACGTCATCGGGTGGCTCTAGGCACGCAGGACAAGACCCACGCCCAGGGGGGGTCGCCGACCACTCCCCCCCCTAAAGAGACATTTATGCATTTCCAGCTATTCCACCAGGAAACATCAACAGTGACGAGGAGACATACTGATGGGTTTAGACCACCCTAAGGGCACCGCAGTGCATGAAAGACAACACGGGTTGCCCTAAAAGAGCTATGAAACCATAGGAAGGGCCACCGACGTGACCCCTTAGGCACATGAAGGCCGCCGACACGTCATGGCATCCGTCCCGCGTCTCGTCCATCACCGCAGAGAAGACACGCCCCATGTCCAGAGCGGGTCCTCACGCATGAAAGGAATTATCTTGAGGCGGTCATTGTCATTACATACCGTAACCAACAACATATGACAAACCCCACCACGTCGTCCTTCCTTGCAAGGCACACCGCATCCTCCAAGGCAAGCCCCGATGCCCCTTCAAATCGTCCCACTCGGGTGGCGTTGTCTCCACGTGATTGTCAGTACGTCGGACCTGACACGCGACGCACCCCGGCTCATTGTCATCACTTTTATGGCGCATTACCTCAGACAAGACAAGCCCCAAGCACCGTATGAATCCTCAAGCTTTCATGGATTTGTCTGGAGGCCATTTTTCCATGTCCGTGGGCATGTCACTAGGTGGCTCTGGGCACGCAGGACAAGACCCACGCCCAGGGGGGGTCGCCGACCACTCCCCCCCTAAAGAGACATTTATGCATTTTCAGCTGTCCCACCAGGAAACATCAGCACTGACGAGGAGACATACTAACGGGTTTAGACAACCCTGTGGGCACCACAGCGCATGAAAGACAACACGTGTTGCCCTAAAAGATATATGAAACCCTAGGAACAGCCACCGATGTGACCCCTTAGGCACATGAAGGCCGCCGACACGTAGTAGCATTCATCCCGGGTAGCGTCCAACACCGCCGAGAAGACAGGCCCCATGTCCAGAGAGGGTCCTCACGCATGAAATGAATTCTCTTTAGGTGGTCATTGTCATTACATACGGGACACGACAACAGATGACAAACCCCACCGCAACGTCCTTCCTTTCAAGGCACGCCACACGCACCAAGACGGGCCTCGAGGCCCCTTCAAATCGTCTCACTCGGATGCCATTGTCTGGACACGACTGTCAGTCCGCAGGATCACACATGCGACAAACCCCATCTCATTGTCATCGTTTTTAGGGCGCACTACCTCGGGCAAGACAAGCCCCAAGCACGGGACGAATCATCAGAAATTCATGGCACTGCGTCGATGCCATTTTCCATGTCACTCGGCATGTCAGTGGGTGGCTCTAGGCACGCAGGACAAGACCCACGCCCAGGGGGGGTCGCCGACCACTCCCCCCCTAAAGAGACATTTATGCATTTCCAGCTATACCACCAGGAAACATCAACAGTGACGAGGAGACATACTGATGGGTTTAGACCACCCTAAGGGCACCGCAGTGCATGAAAGACAACACGGGTTGCCCTAAAAGAGCTATGAAACCATAGGAAGGGCCACCGACGTGACCCCTTAGGCACATGAAGGCCGCCGACACGTCATGGCATCCGTCCCGCGTCTCGTCCATCACCGCAGAGAAGACGCGCCCCATGTCCAGAGCGAGTCCTCACGCCTCAAAGGAATTATCTTTAGGTGGTCATTGTCAATACATACCGTACCCAACAACATATGACAAACCCCACCACATCGTCCTTCCTTGCAAGGCACACCGCATCCACCAAGGCAAGCCCCGAGGCCCCTTCAAATCGTCTCACTCGGATGCCGTTGTCTCCACGTGATCGTCAGTACGTCGGACCTCACACACGCGACAAACCCCATCTCATTGTCATCGTTTTTATGGCGCACTACCTCGGGCAAGACAAGCCCGAAGCACGGGACGAATCATCAGGAATTCTTGGCATTGCGTCGATGCCATTTTCCACGTCACTCGGCGTGGGTCTGACACGCGACGCACCCCAGCTCATTGTCATCACTTTTATGGCGCATTACCTCAGACAAGACAAGCCCCAAGCACCGTACGAATCATCAGGCTTTCATGGATTCGTCTGGAGGCCGTTTTTCCATGTCCGTGGGCATGTCACTGGGTGGCTCTGGGCACACAGGACAAGACCCACGCCCAGGGGGGGTCGCCGACCACTCCCCCCCTAAAGAGACATTTATGCATTTCCAGCTGTCCCACCAGGAAACATCAGCACTGACGAGGAGACATACTGATGGGTTCAGACAACCCTGTGGGCACCACAGCGCATGAAAGACAACACGTGTTGCCCTAAAAGAGATATGAAACCATAGGAATAGCCACCAATGTGACCCCTTAGGCACATCAAGGCCGCCATCACGTACTAGCATCCATCCCGGGTAGCGTCCAACACCGCCGAGAAGACAGGCCCCATGTCCAGAGAGGGTCCTCACGCATGAAATGAATTCTCTTTAGGTGGTCATTATCATTACATACGGGACACGAAAACACATGAATAACCACACCTCAACGTCCTTCCTTTCAAGGCACACCGCAGGCACCAAGACGGGCCTCGAGGCCCCTTCAAATCGTCTCACTCGGATGCCTTTGTCTGGAAACGACTGTCAGCCCGCAAGATCACACATGCGACAAAACCCATCTCATTGTCATCGTTTTTAGGGCGCACTACCTCGGGAAAGACAAGCCCCAAGCACGGGACGAATCATCAAGAATTCATGGCATTGCGTCGATGCCATTTTCCATGTCCCTGGGCATGTCATTGGGTGGCTCTAGGCACGCAGGACAAGACCCACGCCCAGGGGGGGTCGCCGACCACTCCCCCCCTAAAGAGACATTTATGCATTTCCAGCTATTCCACCAGGAAACATCAAAAGTGACGAGGAGACATACTGAGGGGTTTAGACCACCCTAAGGGCACCGCAGTGCATGAAAGACAACACGGGTTGCCCTAAAAGAGCTATGAAACCATAGGAAGGGCCACCGACGTGACCCCTTAGGCACATGAAGGCCGCCGACACGTCATGACATCCGTCCCGCGTCTCGTCCATCACCGCAGAGAAGACACGCCCCATGTCCAGAGCGGGTCCTCACGCATGAAATGAATTATCTTTAGGCGGTCATTGTCATTACATACCGTACCCAACAACATATGACAAACCCCACCACGTCGTCCTTCCTTGCAAGGCACACCGCATCCTCCAAGGCAAGCCCCGATGCCCCTTCAAATCGTCCCACTCGGGTGGCGTTGTCTCCACGTGATTGTCAGTACGTCGGACCTGACACGCGACGCACCCCGGCTCATTGTCATCACTTTTATGGCGCATTACCTCATACAAGACAAGCCCCAAGCACCGTATGAATCCTCAAGCTTTCATGGATTTGTCTGGAGGCCATTTTTCCATGTCCGTGGGCATGTCACTAGGTGGCTCTGGGCACGCAGGACAAGACCCACGCCCAGGGGGGGTCGCCGACCACTCCCCCCCTAAAGAGACATTTATGCCTTTCCAGCTGTCCCACCAGGAAACATCAGCACTGACGAGGAGACATACTGGAGGGTTTAGACAACCCTGTGGGCACCACAGCGCATGAAAGTCAACACGTGTTGCCCTAAAAGATATATGAAACCGTAGGAACAGCCACCGATGTGACCCCTTAGGCACATGAAGGCCGCCGACACGTAGTAGCATTCATCCCGGGTAGCGTCCAACACCGCCGAGAAGACAGGCCCCATGTCCAGAGAGGGTCCTCACGCATGAAATGAATTCTCTTTAGGTGGTCATTGTCATTACATACGGGACACGACAACAGATGACAAACCCCACCGCAACGTCCTTCCTTTCAAGGCACGCCACACGCACCAAGACGGGCCTCGAGGCCCCTTCAAATCGTCTCACTCGGATGCCATTGTCTGGACAAGACTGTCAGTCCGCAGGATCACACATGCGACAAACCCCATCTCATTGTCATCGTTTTTAGGGCGCACTACCTCGGGCAAGACAAGCCCCAAGCACGAGACGAATCATCAGGAATTCATGGCACTGCGTCGATGCCATTTTCCATGTCACTCGGCATGTCATTGGGTGGCTCTAGGCACGCAGGACAAGACCCACGCCCAGGGGGGGTCGCCGACCACTCCCCCCCTAAAGAGACATTTATGCATTTCCAGCTATACCACCAGGAAACATCAACAGTGACGAGGAGACATACTGATGGGTTTAGACCACCCTAAGGGCACCGCAGTGCATGAAAGACAACACGGGTTGCCCTAAAAGAGCTATGAAACCATAGGAAGGGCCACCGACGTGACCCCTTAGGCACATGAAGGCCGCCGACACGTCATGGCATCCGCCCCGCGTCTCGTCCATCACCGCAGAGAAGACACGCCCCATGTCCAGAGCTGGTCCTCACGCCTCAAAGGAATTATCTTTAGGCGGTCATTGTCAATACATACCGTACCCAACAACATATGACAAACCCCACCACGTCGTCCTTCCTTGCAAGGCACACCGCATCCACCAAGGCAAGCCCCGAGGCCCCTTCAAATCGTCCCACTCGGATGGCGTTGTCTCCACGTGATTGTCAGTACGTCGGACCTGACACGCGACGCACCCCGGCTCATTGTCATCACTTTTATGACGCATTACCTCAGACAAGACAAGCCCCAAGCACCGTACGAATAATCAAGCTTTCATGGATTTGTCTGGAGGTCGTTTTTCCATGTTCGTGGGCATGTCACTGGGTGGCTCTGGGCACGCAGGACAAGACCCACGCCCAGGGGGGGTCGCCGACCACTCCCCCCCTAAAGAGACATTTATGCATTTCCAGCTGTCCCACCAGGAAACATCAGCACTGACGAGGACACATACTGATGGGTTCAGACAACCCAATGGGCACCACAACGCATGAAGGACAGCACGTGTTGCCCTAAAAGAGCTACGAATCCATACGAACAGCCACCAAAGTGACCCCTTAGGCACATGAAGGCCGCCGACACGTCATGGCATCCGTCCCGGGTATCATCCAACACCACCGAGAAGACAGGACCCATGTCCAGAGCGGGTCCCCGCGCATGAAATGAATTATCTTTAGGCGGTCATTGTCTTTACATTCCGAACACAACAACATGTGACAAACCCCACCTCGACGTCCTTCCTTTCAAGAAACGCCGCATGCACCAAGACGGGCCCCGAGACCCCTTCAAATCGTCTCACTCGGATGCCATTGTCTGAACGCGACTGTCAGTCCGCAGGATCTCGAAGGCCACAAACACCATCCCATTGTCATCGTTTTTATGGCGCACTACCTCGGGCAAGACAAGCCCCAAGCACGGGACGAATCATCAGGCATTCATGGCATTAAGTCGATGTCATTTTGCATGTCAATGGGCATCACATTGGGTGGCTCTAGGCACGCAGGACAAGACCCACGCCCGGGGGGGTCGCCGACCACTCCCCCCCTAAAGAGACATTTATGCATTTCCAGCTATTCCACCAGGAAACATCAACACCGACGAGGAGACATACTGATGGGTTTAGACCACCCTGAGGGCAGGGCAGCGCATGAAAGGCAACACGTGTTTCCCTAAAAGAGCTATGAAACCATAGGAAGGGCCACCGACGTGGCCCCTTAGGCACATGAAGGCCGCCGACACGTCATGGCATCCGTCCCACGTATCGTCCATCACCACAGCGAAGACACGCCCCATGTCCAGAGCGGGTCCCCACGCATGAAAGGAATTCTCTTTAGGCGGTCATTGTCATTACATACCGGACCCAACAACATATGACAAACCCCACCTCATTGTCCTTCCATTCAAGGCACACCGCATCCACCAAGGCAAGCCCTGAGGCCCCTTCAAATCCTCTCACCCGGATGGCGTTGTCTCCACCTGATTGTCAGTACGGAGGACCTGACACGCGACGAAACCCGGCTCATTGTCATCACTTTTATGGCGCACTACCTCGAACAAGACAAGCCCCAAGCACCGGACGAATCATCAAGCTGTCTTTGCTTTGTCCGGAGGCTGTTTTTCCATGTCCGTGGGCATGTCACTGGGTGGCTCTGGGCACGCAGGACAAGACCCACGCCCAGGGGGGGTCGCCGACCACTCCCCCCCTAAAGAGACATTTATGCATTTCCAGCTGTCCCACCAGGAAACATCAGCACTGACGAGGAGACATACTGATGGGTTTAGACAACCCTGTGGGCACCACAGCGCATGAAAGACAACACGTGTTGCCCTAAAAGAGATATGAAACCATAGGAACAGCCACTGATGTGACCCCTTAGGCACATCAAGGCCGCCGACACGTAGTAGCATTCGTCGCGGGTAGCATCCAACGCCGCCGAGAAGACAGGCCCCATGTCCAGAGCGGGTCCTCGCGCATGAAATGAATTCTCTTTAGGTGGTCATTGTCATTACATACGGGACACGACAACATATGAAAAACCCCACCTCGACGTCCTTCCTTTCAAGGCACGCCGCATGCACCAAGACGGGCCCTGAGGCCCCTTCAAATCGTCTCACTCGGATGCCATTGTCTGGACGCGACTGTCAGTCCGCAGGATCGCACATGCGACAAACCCCGTCTCATTGCCATCGTTTTTAGGGCGCACTACCTCGGGCAAGACAAACCCCAAGCACGGGACGAATCATCAGGAATTCATGGCATTGCGTCGATGCCATTTTCCATGTCACTGGGCATGTCTGTGGGTGGCTCTCGGCACGCAGGACAAGACCCACGCCCAGGGGGGGTCGCCGACCACTCCCCCCCTAAAGAGACATTTATGCATTTCCAGCTATTCCACCAGGAAACATCAACACTGACGAGGAGACATACTGAGTGGTTTAGACCACCCAGAGGGAACCGCAGCGCATGAAAGGCAACACGTGTTGCCCTAAAAGGGCTATGAAACCATAGGAAGGGACACCGACGTGGCCCCTAAGGCACATGAAGGCCGCCGACACGTCATGGCATCCGTCCCGCGTATCGTCCAACACCGCCGAGGAGACAGGACCCATGTCCAGAGCGGGTCCTCACGCATGAAATGAATTCTCTTTAGGTGGTCATTGTCTTTACATACCGGACACAACAACATATGACAAACCCCACCTCAACGTCCTTCCTTTCAAGGCACGCCGCACGCACCAAGACGGGCCCCGAGGCCCCTTCAAATCGCCTCACTAGGATTCCATTGTCTGGACGCGATTGTCAGTCCGTAGGATCTCACAGGCGACAAACCCCACCCATCTCATTGTCATCGGTTTTATGGCGCACCACCTCGGGCAAGACAAGACCCTAGCACGGGAAGAATCATCAGGAATTCAGGGCATTGCGTCGATGCCATTTTCCATGTCACTGGGCATGTCATTGGGTGGCTCTAGGCACGCAGGACAAGACCCACGCCCAGGGGGGTCGCCGACCACTCCCCCCCTAAAGAGACATTTATGCATTTCCAGCTATCCCACCAGGAAACATCAACACTGACGAGGAGACATACTGATGGGTTTAGACCACCCTGAGGGCACCGCAGCGCATGAAAGACAACACGTGTTGCCCTAAAAGAGCTATGAAACCATAGGAAGGGCCACCGACGTGACCCCTTATGCACATGAAGGCCACCGACAAGTCATGGCATCCATCCCGCGTATCGTCGATCACCGCCGAGAAGACACGCCCCATGTCCAGAGCGGGTCCTCACTCATGAAAAGAATTCTCTTTAGGTGGTAATTGTAATTACATACAGGACCCAACAACATATGAAAAACCCCACCTCGACGTCCTTCCTTTCAAGGCACGTCGCATCCACCAAGACATGCCCCGAGGCCACTTCAAATCGTCTCACTCGGATGGCTTTGTCTCCACGCGATTGTCAGTTCGTCGGACCTGACACGCGACGAACCCCGTCTCATTGTCATCGCTTTTATGGGGCACTACCGCGGGCAAGACAAGCCCCAAGCACAGGAGGAATCATCTAGAGGCCATTTTTCCATGTCTGTGGGCATGTCACTGGGTGGCTCTGGGCACGCAGGACAAGACCCACGCCCAGGGGGGGTCGCCGACCACTCCCCCCCTAAAGAGACATTTCTGTATTTCCAGCTCTCCCACCAGGAAACATCAGCACTGACGAGGAGACATACTGAGTGGTTTAGACCACCCAGAGGGAACCGCAGCGCATGAAAGACAACACGTGTTGCCCTAAAAGAGCTATGAAACCATAGGAACGGCAACCGACGTGACCCCTTAGGCACGTAAAGGCCGCCGACACGTCATGGCATCCTTCCCGCGTATCGTCGACCACCGCCGAGAAGACAGACCCCATGTCCAGAGCGGGTCCTCACGCATGAAATGAATTCTCTTTAGGTGGTCGGTGTCGTTACATACCGAACCCAACAACATATGACAAACCCCAGCTCGGCGTCCTTCCTTTCAAGGCACCCCGCATCCACCAAGACAAGCCTCGAGGCCCCTTCAAATCGTCTCACTCGGATGGCATTGTCTCCACGCGATTGTCGGTACGTAGGACCTCACACGCGACGAACCCCGGCTCATTGTCAAAGCTTTTAAGGCGCACTACCCCGGAGAAGACAAGCCCCAAGCACCGGACGAATCATCACGCATTGATGGCATTGTCTAGAGGCCATTTTTCCATGTCCGTGGGCATGTCACTGGGTGGCTCGAGGCACGCAGGACAAGACCCACGCCCAGGGGGGGGTCGCCGACCACTCCCCCCCTAAAGAGACATTTATGCATTTACAGCTATCCCACCAGGAAACATCAGCACTGACGAGGAGACATACTGAGTGGTTTAGACCACCCAGAGGGCACCCCAGCTCATGAAAGACAACGCGAGTTGCCCTAAAAGAGCTATGAAACCATAGGAACGGCCACCGACGTGACCCCTTAGGCACATGAAGGCCGCCGGCACGTCATGGCATCCGTCCCGCGTGTCGTCGACCACCGCCGAGAAGACAACCCCATGTCCAGAGCGGGTCCTCACGCATGAAACGAATTCTATTTAGGTGGTCATGGACGTTACATACCGGACCCAACAAGATATGGCAAACCCCAGCTCGGCGTCCTTCCTTTCAAGGCACCCCGCATCCACCAATGCAAGCCCCGATGCCCCTTCAAATCGTCTCACTCGGATGGAATTGTCTCCACGCGATTGTCAGTACGTAGGACCTGACACGCGACGAACCCCGACTCATTTTCAAAGCTTTGATGGCGCACTACCCCGGACAAGACAAGCCCCAAGCACCGGACGAATCATCAAGCATTCATGGGATTGTCTAGAGGCCATTTTTCCATGTCCGTGGGCATGTCATTGGGTGGCTCTGGGCACGCAGGACAAGACCCACGCCCAGGGGGGGTCGCCGACCACTCCCCCCCTAAAGAGACATTTATGCATTTCCAGCTATCCCACCAGGAAACATCATCAGTGACGAGGAGACATACTGAGGGGTTTAGACATCCCAGAGGTCAGTGCAGCGCATGAAAGACAACACGTGTTGCCCTAAAAGAGCTATGAAACCATAGGAACGACCACCGACGTGACCCCTTAGGCACTTGAAGGCCGCCGACACGTCATGGCATCCGTCCCGCGTATCGTCGATCACCGCCGAGAAGACATGCCCCATGTCCACAGCGGGTCCTCACGCATGAAATGAATTCTCATCAGGTGGTGATTGTCGTTACATATAGGACCCAACAACATTTCACCAACCACCACCTCCATGTCTTTACTTTTAAGGCACACCGCATCCACCAAGACAAGCCCCGAGGCCCCTTCAAATCGCCTCACCCGGATGGCATTGTCTCCACGCGATTGTCAGTACGTAGGACCTGACACGTGACGAACCCCGGCTCATTGTCATCGCTTTCATGGCGCAATACCCCGGACAAGACAAGCCCCAAGCACCGGACGAATCACCAAGCATTCATGGCATTGTCTAGAGGCCATTTTTTCATGTCCGTGGGCATGTCATTGGGTGGATCTGGGCGCGCAGGACAAGACCCACGCCCAGGGGGGGGGGTCGCCGACCACTCCCCCCCCCCCCTGAAGAGACATTTATGCATTTCCAGCTATCCCACCAGGAAACATCAACAGTGACGAGGAGACATACTGAGGGGTTTAGACGTCCCAGAGGGCAGCGCAGCGCATGAAAGACCACACGTGTGGCACTGAAAAACCTATGAAAACGTAGGAATGACCACCGACGTGACCCCTTAAGCGCAGGAAGGCCACCCACACGTCGTGGCATCCGTCCGACGTATCGTCCATCACCGGGGACATGACAAAACCCATGTCCCAAGTCCGTCCTCACGCAAGAATTGAATTTTATTTTGGTGATTGTCCTTACATACAGGAAACGACAACATATGACAAACCCCAGCTCAATGCCTTTCCATAGGCTGATTGCAAACCCCAAGCCCGCGCCGAATCATCCCACTTGGATGGCATTCTCAATCTCAGCCATTGGGGTCTCACTCGCTACAAACCCCAGCTCAAAGTCTTTCCTTTCAAAGTGCACCGCTTCCCACAAGCGAAGCCCCGAGTCCACTTCAAATAGTCTCGCTCGGAGGGAACTGTTTAGACGCGATTGTCAGTCCGCAGGACCTGGCAGGGGACAAACCACG
>CAUJRU010000940.1:182500-207500 GCA_963277665.1 Viscum album
CCACAATTCTCCGTATATGCACTAGTATACCCAATTTCGATCAATCACTTCATAAACTACAAACAGAGCCCTCACCGACATGATGCATGCGGAATCTAAGTGCCCAGATGTAAATTTCATGCAATGTGGGAACAAACCTTTGGGAAACACGCAACCGAGGGACTATCAAGGGCCACACATCACCACCATGCACTAACATGCGATGGGGTCACAACATTCGATCTTCGCTCATCATTCATAAGAATTTCCTGCCCGAAACCTGATCATTTAGGATCGGACTACCCAACATTTTATAGGATCTCCCTGTAAAGAGTCTTCACCTCCCAATGATGCTCAAGTACACCGCACCGAAAAAATAGATCCGACTTCCAACACTTCTTTTATTCCAGAGACAAGAATGAATCATCATCGACGAGGTCTCAGCATTCATTCCTTCCTTTACCCAGCACCGATGAGAATAGCCAAACCGATCACTTCCCACGAATCCACAAGATCCCGGTTAATGAGTCATCACCTCCGCATGACGCTCGTGTATCTTGCAGAAACAGTAGATACACATTCTCAAGCCGCCCTTATGAACATCATCACCCAAGGCATGACTGAGGAGGAAGGCACCCCAACTTGTCCAATAATGAACCATGGCAACCGTTTGCCTGGTGGTGTGAGTTTCTCAGGACCCAAATAACTCACAGGTGGCCCCGACAATGCGTTGGGCAAAGCACTCCCGCAAATCACTGCCCAAGGAAGCTTGCTACGGTTCGCATGGAATATCACTGAATGGGAAATTTAGGAGCACGGTCTCTCATCCTGGTGATACCGACAGTTTCGCGCTTGAACCACTACCAAAATCCCACAACGCTCCAGAGAAGGTGAGGAAAAGGCAGGTACAGCAAAGGACGACAAAGGAACCCAATCCCACCATGCCTCCCACATCCCAACATCTGCAAGAACTCAACCACACTCGGTGGCTTTTAAGCATAGCCCGACCCGCAACGCTCCATGAAAGGTGAGGAAAAAGGTGGGTACGACAGGACGGGGAAACAACCCAATCCCGCCCATACCCCCCACATCCCACCAGTGAGGAAAAAGGTAGGAACGTCAGGGGATGAGGAGGGAAACCCCCATCCCGCCGTGCCTCCCACATCTCACATTCCGTAGGAACTCAACCGCCATGAGGCAGCTTTTAAGCAGACGAACCAGCAACGCTCAAGAGACGTCGAGGAAAAGGAGTCATGGTAGGTACGAGGGTCCTATGTCCCGCCGCGCCGCCCACATCCCACCATCCACAGGATCCCACAAACCGTGAGGCGGTATTTAAGCACCCAGCCCGCAATGCTCCACAGACGGGGAGGAAAAGGCAGGCACGTCAGGGGACGGGGCAAAAACCCAATCCCGCCGCGCCTCCCACATCCCACCATCCGCAGCAACTCAACCACCCTGAGGCGGCTTTTAAGCAAGCCAAGCCGCACTGCTCTAGAGAAGGCGAGGGAAGGGCAGGAGCGTCGAGGGACGACAAAGGAACACCAACCCACCATGCCTCCCACATCCCACCATCCAAGGAACTCCGCCACCGACAGGTGGCCTTTTAAGCAAGCCCGAACCGCAACGCTCCATGAAAGGTGAGGAAAAAGGCGGGCACGGCATGAGACTGGGCAAAAACCCATTCTTTCCAATGCCCCCCACATCCCACCGGTGAGGAAAAGGAATTACAGCGTCCCACCGCCATGCCTCCCACATCCCACCTTCCGAAGGAACTCAACCGCCATGAGGCAGATTTTAAGCAGACGAACCCACAACGCTCCAGGGACGTTGAGGAAAAGGAGTCATGACAGGAACGGAGGCCCTATGTCCCGCCGCACCCCCCACATCCCACCATTCAAAAGAACTCAACCACCGTTGAGAAACTTTTAACCAAGAACCAGGACACCAACCATGCTCATCTATCATCATCCCATCCAAGTTATATCTGTCTAGTATCGCATCGTCTTTTTAGCAAGCCCTTGGAAGACGGAACCGCAATTGTGCGAGAGAATTCAACCCAAGCATATAGACGGGGCCCCTACATCAGCACCAAAAAAATTCCACTACCAACAGGGAGAACTCCAAAGGGACAAGTGAGGGTCATCTAGGTGGAGCTCACCCACCTGGGGATTCTTCGCTTGAGATATAACCGAGGAGAAAGTCACCCCTGGCACTGATTTAATGAGACCCGTCA
Source organism: Viscum album (assembly GCA_963277665.1). Classification (NCBI taxonomy): domain Eukaryota; kingdom Viridiplantae; phylum Streptophyta; class Magnoliopsida; order Santalales; family Viscaceae; genus Viscum; species Viscum album. Next base: position 184,716 of record CAUJRU010000940.1, read on the forward strand.
CAGTATCACCATCTTTCGATTAGTTTGTCCTTTACATGCGGGACCTGATCTTTGAGACAGGCATATGACTAGTGGAAGGATCAGCCATGTAGCATCACCAACAACATCTGCATTGTTTGGGGTATGACTGAGCTGACCACTCAGACCCCAACACAAGCCCAAACCGTCGTCCCGAACATTCAATTCTGTTCGATTAGTTTGTCCTTTGTACATGCACAACCTGATCTTTGAGACAAGCATATGACTAATGGAAGGATCAGCCAGGTAGCATCACCAACCACATCTGCAATGTTTGAGGTATGACTGAGCAGACCACTCAGACCCCAACACAAGCCCCAACCATCTTCCCAAATCGACAGGATTCCCCTTAATGAGTCATCACCTCCGCATGACGCTCGTGTATCTTGCAGAAACAGTAGATACACATTCTCAAGCCACCCTTATGAACATCATCACCCAAGGCATGGCTGAGGAGGAAGGCACCCCAACTTGTCCAATAATGAACCATGGAAATCGTCACCCTGTTGGTGTGAGTTTCTTAGGACCCAAATAACTCGCACGTGGCCCCGACAATGCGTTGAGCAAAGCACTCCCACCAATCATTGCCCAAGGCAGCTTGCTATGGTTCGCATGAAATATCGCTGAATGAGAAATTTAGGAGCACGCTCTCACATCCTGGTGATACCGACAGTTTCGCGCTTGAACCACTACCAAAATTCCACAACGCTCCAGAGAAGGTGAGGAAAAGGCGGTACAGCAAGGGACGACAAAGGAACCCAATCCCACCATGCCTCCCACATCCCAACATCTGCAAGAACTCAACCACACTCAGTGGCTTTTAAGCATAGCCCGACCCGCAACGCTCCATGAAAGGTGAGGAAAAAGGTGGGTACGACAGGACGGGGAAACAACCCAATCCCGCCCATACCCCCCACATCCCACCAGTGAGGAAAAAGGTAGGAACGTCAGGGGATGAGGAGGGAAACCCCCATCCCGCCGTGCCTCCCACATCTCACATTCCGTAGGAACTCAACCGCCATGAGGCAGCTTTTAAGCAGACGAACCAGCAACGCTCAAGAGACGTCAAGGAAAAGGAGTCAGGGTAGGTACGGGGGTCCTATGTCCCGCCGCGCCGCCCACATCCCACCATCCACAGGATCCCACAAACCGTGAGGCGGTATTTAAGCACCCAGCCCGCAATGCTCCACAGACGGGGAGGAAAAGGCAGGCACGTCAGGGGACGGGGGCAAAAACCCAATCCCGCCGCGCCTCCCACATCCCACCATCCGCAGCAACTCAACCACCCTGAGGCGGCTTTTAAGCAAGCCAAGCCGCACTGCTCTAGAGAAGGCGAGGGAAGGGCAGGAGCGTCGAGGGACGACAAAGGAACACCAACCCACCATGCCTCCCACATCCCACCATCCAAGGAACTCCACCACCGACAGGTGGCCTTTTAAGCAAGCCCGAACCGCAACGCTCCATGAAAGGTGAGGAAAAAGGCGGGCACGGCATGAGACTGGGCAAAATCCCATTCTTTCCAATGCCCCCCACATCCCACCGGTGAGGAAAAGGAATTACAGCGTCCCACCGCCATGCCTCCCACATCCCACCTTCCGAAGGAACTCAACCGCCATGAGGCAGATTTTAAGCAGACGAACCCACAACGCTCCAGGGACGTTGAGGAAAAGGAGTCATGACAGGAACGGAGGCCCTATGTCCCGCCGCACCCCCCACATCCCACCATTCAAAAGAACTCAACCACCGTTGAGAAACTTTTAACCAAGAACCAGGACACCAACCATGCTCATCTATCATCATCCCATCCAAGTTATATCTGTCTAGTATCGCATCGTCTTTTTAGCAAGCCCTTGGAAGACGGAACCGCAATTGTGCGAGAGAATTCAACCCAAGCATATAGACGGGGCCCCTACATCAGCACCAAAAAAATTCCACTACCAACAGGGAGAACTCCAAAGGGACAAGTGAGGGTCATCTAGGTGGAGCTCACCCACCTGGGGATTCTTCGCTTGAGATATAACCGAGGAGAAAGTCACCCCTGGCACTGATTTAATGAGACCCGTCACAGTATCACCATCTTTCGATTAGTTTGTCCTTTACATGCGGGACCTGATCTTTGAGACAGGCATATGACTAGTGGAAGGATCAGCCATGTAGCATCACCAACAACATCTGCATTGTTTGGGGTATGACTGAGCTGACCACTCAGACCCCAACACAAGCCCAAACCGTCGTCCCGAACATTCAATTCTGTTCGATTAGTTTGTCCTTTGTACATGCACAACCTGATCTTTGAGACAAGCATATGACTAATGGAAGGATCAGCCAGGTAGCATCACCAACCACATCTGCAATGTTTGAGGTATGACTGAGCAGACCACTCAGACCCCAACACAAGCCCCAACCATCTTCCCAAATCGACAGGATTCCCCTTAATGAGTCATCACCTCCGCATGACGCTCGTGTATCTTGCAGAAACAGTAGATACACATTCTCAAGCCACCCTTATGAACATCATCACCCAAGGCATGACTGAGGAGGAAGGCACCCCAACTTGTCCAATAATGAACCATGGAAATCGTTACCCTGTTGGTGAGAGTTTCTTAGGACACAAATAACTCGCACGTGGCCCCGACAATGCGTTGAGCAAAGCACTCCCACCAATCATGCCCAAGGCAGCTTGCTATGGTTCGCATGGAATATCGCTGAATGAGAAATTTAGGAGCACGCTCTCGCATCCTGGTGATACCGACAGTTTCGCGCTTGAACCACTACCAAAATTCCACAACGCTCCAGAGAAGGTGAGGAAAAGGCGGTACAGCAAGGGACGACAAAGGAACCCAATCCCAACATGCCTCCCACATCCCAACATCTGCAAGAACTCAACCACACTCAGTGGATTTTAAGCAAAGCCCGACCCGCAACGCTCCATGAAAGGTGAGGAAAAAGGTGGGTACGACAGGACGGGGAAACAACCCAATCCCGCCCATACCCCCCACATCCCACCAGTGAGGGAAAAGGTAGGAACGTCAGGGGATGAGGAGGGAAACCCCCATCCCGCCGTGCCTCCCACATCTCACATTCCGTAGGAACTCAACCGCCATGAGGCAGCTTTTAAGCAGACGAACCAGCAACGCTCAAGAGACGTCGAGGAAAAGGAGTCATGGTAGGTACGGGGGTCCTATGTCCCGCCGCGCCGCCCACATCCCACCATCCACAGGATCCCACAAACCGTGAGGCGGTATTTAAGCACCCAGCCCGCAATGCTCCACAGACGGGGAGGAAAAGGCAGGCACGTCAGGGGACGGGGCAAAAACCCAATCCCGCCGCGCCCCCCACATCCCACCATCCGCAGCAACTCAACCACCCTGAGGCAGCTTTTAAGCAAGCAAAGCCGCACTGCTCTAGAGAAGGCGAGGGAAGGGCAGGAGCGTCGAGGGACGACAAAGGAACACCAACCCACCATGCCTCCCACATCCCACCATCCAAGGAACTCCGCCACCAACAGGTGGCCTTTTAAGCAAGCCCGAACCGCAACGCTCCATGAAAGGTGAGGAAAAAGGCGGGCACGGCATGAGACTGGGCAAAAACCCATTCTTTCCAATGCCCCCCACATCCCACCGGTGAGGAAAAGGAATTACAGCGTCCCACCGCCATGCTTCCCACATCCCACCTTCCGAAGGAACTCAACCGCCGTGAGGCAGATTTTAAGCAGACGAACCCACAACGCTCCAGGGACGTTGAGGAAAAGGAGTCATGACAGGAACAGAGGCCCTATGTCCCGCCGCACCCCCCACATCCCACCATTCAAAAGAACTCAACCACCGTTGCGAAACTTTTAACCAAGAACCAGGACACCAACCATGCTCATCTATCATCATCCCATCCAAGTTATATCTGTCTAGTATCGCATCGTCTTTTTAGCAAGCCCTTGGAACCCGAAACCAAAATTGTGCGAGAGAATTCAACCCAAGCATATAGACGGGGCCCCTACATCAGCACCAACAAAATTCCACTACCAACAGGGAGAACTCCAAAGGGACAAGTGAGGGTCTTCAAGGTGGAGCTCACCCACCTGGGGATTCTTCGCTTGAGGTATAACCGAGGAGAAAGTCAGCCCTGGCACTGATTTAATGAGACCCGTCACAGTATCACCATCTTTCGATTAGTTTGTCCTTTACATGCGGGACCTGATCTTTGAGACAGGCATATGACTAGTGGAAGGATCAACCATGTAGCATCACCAACCACATCTGCAATGTTTGAGGTATGACTGAGCAGACCACTCAGACCCCAACACAAGCCCAAACCGTCGTCCCGAACATTCAATTCTGTTCGATTAGTTTGTCCTTTGTACATGCACAACCTGATCTTTGAGACAAGCATATGACTAATGGAAAGATCAACCGGGTACCATCACCAACCACATCTGCAATGTTTGAGGTATGACTGAGCAGACCACTCAGACCCCAACACAAGCCCGAACCATCTCTTCCCAAATCGACATGTTTCCCCTTAATCAGTCATCACCTCTGCATGACGCTCGTGTATCTTGCAAAAACAGTAGATACACATTCTCAAGCCACCCTTATGAACATCATCACCCAAGGCATGACTGAGGAGGAAGGCACCCCAACTTGTCCAATAATGAACCATGGAAATCGTTACCCTGTTGGTGTGAGTTTCTTAGGACCCAAATAACTCGCACGTGGCCCCGACAATGCGTTGAGCAAAGCACTCCCACCAATCATTGCCCAAGGCAGCTTGCTATGGTTCGCATGGAATATCACTGAATGAGAAATTTAGGAGCACGCTCTCGCATCCTGGTGATACCGACAGTTTCGCGCTTGAACCACTACCAAAATTCCACAACGCTCCAGAGAAGGTGAGGAAAAGGCGGTACAGCAAGGGACGACAAAGGAACCCAATCCCACCATGCCTCCCACATCCCAACATCTGCAAGAACTCAACCACAATCAGTGGATTTTAAGCAAAGCCCGACCCGCAACGCTCCATGAAAGGTGAGGAAAAAGGTGGGTACGACAGGACGGGGAAACAACCCAATCCCACCCATACCCCCCACATCCCACCAGTGAGGAAAAAGGTAGGAACGTCAGGGGATGAGGAGGGAAACCCCCATCCCGCCGTGCCTCCCACATCTCACATTCCGTAGGAACTCAACCGCCATGAGGCAGCTTTTAAGCAGACGAACCAGCAACGCTCAAGAGACGTCGAGGAAAAGGAGTCATGGTAGGTACGGGGGTCCTATGTCCCGCCGCGCCGCCCACATCCCACCATCCACAGGATCCCACAAACCGTGAGGCGGTATTTAAGCACCCAGCCCGCAATGCTCCACAGACGGGGAGGAAAAGGCAGGCACGTCAGGGGACGGGGCAAAAACCCAATCCCGCCGCGCCCCCCACATCCCACCATCCGCAGCAACTCAACCGCCCTGAGGCAGCTTTTAAGCAAGCAGAGCCGCACTGCTCTAGAGAAGGCGAGGGAAGGGCAGGAGCGTCGAGGGACGACAAAGGAACACCAACCCACCATGCCTCCCACATCCCACCATCCAAGGAACTCCGCCACCAACAGGTGGCCTTTTAAGCAAGCCCGAACCGCAACGCTCCATGAAAGGTGAGGAAAAAGGCGGGCACGGCATGAGACTGGGCAAAAACCCATTCTTTCCAATGCCCCCCACATCCCACCGGTGAGGAAAAGGAATTACAGCGTCCCACCGCCATGCCTCCCACATCCCACCTTCCGAAGGAACTCAACCGCCATGAGGCAGATTTTAAGCAGACGAACCCACAACGCTCCAGGGACGTTGAGGAAAAGGAGTCATGACAGGAACGGAGGCCCTATGTCCCGCCGCACCCCCCACATCCCACCATTCAAAAGAACTCAACCACCGTTGCGAAACTTTTAACCAAGAACCAGGACACCAACCATGCTCATCTATCATCATCCCATCCAAGTTATATCTGTCTAGTATCGCATCGTCTTTTTAGCAAGCCCTTGGAACCCGAAACCAAAATTGTGCGAGAGAATTCAACCCAAGCATATAGACGGGGCCCTTACATCAGCACCAACAAAATTCCACTACCAACAGGGAGAACTCCAAAGGGACAAGTGAGGTTCTTCTAGGTGGAGCTCACCCACCTGGGGATTCTTCGCTTGATGTATAACCGAGGAGAAAGTCAGCCGTGTCACTGATTTAATGAGACCCTTCACAGTATCACCATCTTTCGATTAGTTTGTCCTTGTACATGCAGGACCTGATCTTTGAGACACGCATATGACTAGTGGAAGGATCACCCATGTAGCGTCACTAACCACATCTGCAATGTTTGAGGTATGACTGAGCAGACCACTCAGACCCCAACACAAGCCTAAACCGTCGTCCCGAGCATTCAATTCCATTCGATTAGTTTGTCCTTTGTACATGCACAACCTGATCTTTGATACAAGCATATGACTAATGGAAGGATCAGCCAGGTAGCATCACCAACCACATCTGCAATGTTTGAGGTATGACTGAGCAAACCACTCAGACCCCAACACAAGCCCAAACCATCTTCCCAAATCGACATGTTTCCCCTTAATTAGTCATCACCTCTGCATGACGCTCGTGTATCTTGCAAAAACAATAGATACACATTCTTCGCTTGATGTATAACCGAGGAGAACGTCAAACTTGTCACTGATTTAATGAGACCCTTCACAGTATCACCATCTTTCGGTTAGTTTGTCCCTGTACATGCACAGACTGATCTTTGAGACAAGCATATGACTAGTGTTCTCATCGGATATCCAACCAAGCCAAACCGTGTTCCATCATTCACATGGAAACATGTACAAGGACCAAATGAAAGCGAGGAGAAATTAAACCCCCACTTACGGATGAGGGTGCCAACGAGACCAACGTTCCCTTCCCAAAAAAGGGAGACCGCAGTATCTTGACAACCATCCACCACTCCCACACAATCGCGTAAGCACAACCATCAACCCACACAACTGACCGTCACACCTCGAGGGAAGCAACCCGAGAGGCATCACAATGCAGCACATGAAGGCAGGGAAAGCCCGCTATGCATGACACAAGGGAAGGATTGATATACCCAACCCCCTAGCGCCAACGAGACCAACGTTCCATTCCCAAAAAAGGGAGACCGCAGTATCTTGACAACCATCCACCACTTCCACACAATCGCATAAGGGCAACCATCAACCCACACAACTGATCATGCACAACCTGATCTTTGAGACAAGCATATGACTAGTAGAAGGATCAGCCATGTAGCATCACCAACATCATCTGCATTGTTTGAGGTATGACTGAGCTCACCACTCAGACCCCAACACAAGCCCAAACCATCATCCCGAACATTCAATTCCGTTCCATTAGTTTGTCCTTTGTACATGCACAACCTGATCTTTGGGACAAGCATATGACTAATGGAAGGATCAGCCAGGTTGCATCACCAACCACATCTGCAATGTTTGAGGTATGACTGAGCAGACCACTCAGACCCCAACACAAGCCCAAACCGTCTTTCCAAATCGACAGGAACCCAATTAATGAGTCATCACCTCTGCATGATGCTCAATACCGCAATTGTGCGAGAGAATTCAACCCAAGCATATAAACAGGGCCCGTATATCATAACTGACAAAATTCCACTACCAACAGGGAGAACTCCGAAGGGACAAGTGAGGGTCTTCTAGGTGGAGCTCACCCACCTGGGGATTCTTCTCTTGATGTATAACTGAGGAGAAAGTCAGCCCTGGCACTAATTTAATGAGACCCATCACAGTATCACCATCTTTCGATTAGTTTGTCTTTGTACATGCGGGACCTGATCTTTGAGTCAAGCATATGACTAGTTGAAGGATCAGCCATGTAGCATCACCAACAACATCTGCATTGTTTGAGGTATGACTAAGCTAACCACTCAGACCCCAACACAAGCCCAAACCGTCGTCCCGAACATTCAATTCCATTCGATTAGTTTTTCCTTTGTACATGCACCACCTGATCTTTGGGACAAGCATATGACTAATGGAAGGATCAGCCAGGTAGCATCACCAACCACATCTGCAATGTTTGAGGTATGACTGAGCAAACCACTCAGACCCCAACACAAGCCCAAACCATCTTCCCAAATCGACAGGATTCCCCTTAATGAGTCATCACCTCTGCGTGACGACGCTCGTGTATCTTGTCGAAACAATAGATACACATTCTTCGCTTGATGTATAACCGAGGAGAACGTCAAACTTGTCACTGATTTAATGAGACCCTTCACAATATCACCATCTTTCGGTTAGTTTGTCCCTGTACATGCACAGACTGATCTTTGAGACAAGCATTTGACTAGTGTTCTCAACGGATATCCAACCAAGCCAAACCGTGTTCCATCATTCACATGGAAACATGCACAAGGACCAAATGAAAGCGAGGAGAAATTAATCCCCCACTTATGGATGAGGGTGCCAACGAGACCAACGTTCCCTTCCCAAAAAAGGGAGACCGCAGTATCTTGACAACCATCCACCACTCCCACACAATCGCGTAAGCACAACCATCAACCCACACAACTGACCGTGACGCCTCAAGGGAAGCAACCCGAGAGGCATCACAATGCAGCACATGAAGGCAGGGAAAGCCCGCTATGCATGACACAAGGGAAGGATTTATATACCCAACCCCCTAGAGCCAAGGAGACCAACGTTCCCTTCCCAAAAAAGGGAGACCGCAGTATCTTGACAACCATCCACCACTCCCACACAATCGCGTAAGCACAACCATCAACCCACACAACTGACTGTGACGCCTCAAGGGAAGCAACCCGAGAGACATCACAATGCAGCACATGAAGGCAGGGAAAGCCCGCTATGCATGACACAAGGGAAGGATTTATATACCCAACCCCCTAGAGCCAAGGAGACCAACGTTCCCTTCCCAAAAAAGGGAGACCGCAGTATCTTGACAACCATCCACCACTCCCACACAATCGCGTAAGCACAACCATCAACCCACACAACTGACCGTGACGCCTCAAGGGAAGCAACCCCAGAGGCATCACAATGCAGCACATGAAGGCAGGGAAAGCCCGCTATGCATGACACAAGGGAAGGATTTATATACCCAACCCCCTAGAGCCAAGGAGACCAACGTTCCCTTCCCAAAAAAGGGAGACCGCAGTATCTTGACAACCATCCACCACTCCCACACAATCGCGTAAGCACAACCATCAACCCACACAACTGACTGTGACGCCTCGAGGGAAGCAACCCGAGAGACATCACAATGCAGCACATGAAGGCAGGGAAAGCCCGCTATGCATGACACAAGGGAAGGATTGATATACCCAACCCCCTAGAGCCAACGAGACCAACGTTCCCTTCCCAAAAAAGGGAGACCGCAGTATCTTGACAACCATCCACCACTCCCACACAATCGCATAAGCGCAACCATCAACCCACACAACTGATCATGCAGGACCTGACCTTTGAGACAAGCATATGACTAGTGGAAGGATCAGCCATGTAGCATCACCAACAACATCTGCATTGTTTGAGGTATGACTGAGCTCACCACTCAGACCCCAACACAAGCCCAAACCGTCGTCTCGAACATTCAATTCCGTTCGATTAGTTTGTCCTTTGTACATGCACAACCTGATTTTTGAGACAAGCATATGACTAATGGAAGGATCAGACAGGTTGCACCACCAACAACATCTGCAATGTTTGAGGTATGACTGAGCAGACCACTCAGACCCCAACACAATCCCAAACCGTCTTCCCAAATCGACAGGAACCCAATTAATGAGTCTTCACCTCTGCATGATGCTCAAAACCGCAATTGTGCGAGAGAATTCAACCCAAGCATATAAACAGGGCCCGTATATCAGCACTAACAAAATTCCACTACCAACAGGGAGAACTCCGATGGGACAAGTGAGGATCTTCTAGGTGGAGCTCACCCACCTGGGGATTCTTCGCTTGATGTATAACCGAGGAGAAAGTCAGCCGTGTCACTGATTTAATGAGACCCTTCACAGTATCACCATCTTTCGATTAGTTTGTCCCTGTACATGCACTAACTGATCTTTGAGACAAGCATATGACTAGTGGAAGGATCAACCATGTAGCATTACCAACAACATCTGCATTGTTTGTGGTATAACTGAGCAGACCACTCAGACCCCAACACAAGCCCAAACCATCATCCCGAACATTCAATTCCGTTCGATTAGTTTATCCTTTGTAAATGCACAACCTGATCTTTGAGACAAGCATATGACTAATGGTAGGATCAGCCAGGTAGCATCACCAACCACATCTGCAATGTTTGAGGTATGACTGAGCAGACCACTCAAACCCCAACACAAGCCCAAATCATCTTCCCAAATCGACAGGATTCACCTTAATGAGTCATCACCTCTGCATGACGCTCGTGTATCTTGCAGAAACAATAGATACACATTCTTCGCTTGATGTAAAACCGAGGAGAACGTCAGACTTGTCCCTGATTTACTGAGACCCTTCACAGTATCACCATCTTCGATTAGTTTGTCCCTGTACATGCACAGACTGAACTTTGAGACAAGCATATGACTAGTGTTCTCAACGGATATCCAACCAAGCCAAACCGTGTTCCATCATTCACATGGAAACATGCACAAGGACCAAATGAAAGCGAGGAGAAATTAAACCCCCACTTACGGATGAGGGTGCCAACGAGACCAACGTTCCCTTCCCAAAAAAGGGAGACCGCAGTATCTTGACAACCATCCACCACTCCCACACAATCGCGTAAGCACAACCATCAACCCACACAGCTGATCGTGACGCCTCGAGGGATGCAACCCGAGAGGCATCACAATGCAGCACATGAAGGCAGGGAAAGCCCGCTATGCATGACACAAGGGAAGGATTGATATACCCAACCCCCTAGAGCCAACGAGACCAACGTTCCCTTCCCAAAAAAGGGAGACCGCGGTATCTTGACAACCATCCACCACTCCCACACAATCGCATAAGCGCAACCATCAACCCACACAACTGATCATGCAGGACCTGATCTTTGAGACAAGCATATGACTAGTGGAAGGATCAGACATGTAGAATCACCAACAACATCTGCATTGTTTGAGGTATGACTGAGCTCACCACTCAGACCCCAACACAAGCCCAAACCGTCGTCCCGAACATTCAATTCCGTTCGATTAGTTTGTCCATTGTACATGCACAACCTGATCTTTGAGACAAGCATATGACTAATGGAAGGATCAACAAGGTTGCATCACCAACCACATCTGCAATGTTTGAGGTATGACCCCACCTCAACGTCCTTCCCTTCAAGGCACGCCGCATGCACCAAGACGGGACTCGAGGCCCCTTCAAATCGTCTCACTCGGATGCCATTGTCTGGAAACGACTGTCAGCCCGCAAGATCACACATGCGACAAACCCCATCTCGTTGTCATCGTTTTTAGGGCGCACTACCTCGGGAAAGACAAGCCCCAAGCACGGGACGAATCATCGAGAATTCATGGCATTGCGTCCATGCCATTTTCCATGTCACTGGGCACGTCATCGGGTGGCTCTAGGCACGCAGGACAAGACCCACGCCCAGGGGGGGTCGCCGACCACTCCCCCCCCTAAAGAGACATTTATGCATTTCCAGCTATTCCACCAGGAAACATCAACAGTGACGAGGAGACATACTGATGGGTTTAGACCACCCTAAGGGCACCGCAGTGCATGAAAGACAACACGGGTTGCCCTAAAAGAGCTATGAAACCATAGGAAGGGCCACCGACGTGACCCCTTAGGCACATGAAGGCCGCCGACACGTCATGGCATCCGTCCCGCGTCTCGTCCATCACCGCAGAGAAGACACGCCCCATGTCCAGAGCGGGTCCTCACGCATGAAAGGAATTATCTTGAGGCGGTCATTGTCATTACATACCGTACCCAACAACATATGACAAACCCCACCACGTCGTCCTTCCTTGCAAGGCACACCGCATCCTCCAAGGCAAGCCCCGATGCCCCTTCAAATCGTCCCACTCGGGTGGCGTTGTCTCCACGTGATTGTCAGTACGTCGGACCTGACACGCGACGCACCCCGGCTCATTGTCATCACTTTTATGGCGCATTACCTCAGACAAGACAAGCCCCAAGCACCGTATGAATCCTCAAGCTTTCATGGATTTGTCTGGAGGCCATTTTTCCATGTCCGTGGGCATGTCACTAGGTGGCTCTGGGCACGCAGGACAAGACCCACGCCCAGGGGGGGTCGCCGACCACTCCCCCCCTAAAGAGACATTTATGCATTTTCAGCTGTCCCACCAGGAAACATCAGCACTGACGAGGAGACATACTAACGGGTTTAGACAACCCTGTGGGCACCACAGCGCATGAAAGACAACACGTGTTGCCCTAAAAGATATATGAAACCATAGGAACAGCCACCGATGTGACCCCTTAGGCACATGAAGGCCGCCGACACGTAGTAGCATTCATCCCGGGTAGCGTCCAACACCGCCGAGAAGACAGGCCCCATGTCCAGAGAGGGTCCTCACGCATGAAATGAATTCTCTTTAGGTGGTCATTGTCATTACATACGGGACACGACAACAGATGACAAACCCCACCGCAACGTCCTTCCTTTCAAGGCACGCCACACGCACCAAGACGGGCCTCGAGGCCCCTTCAAATCGTCTCACTCGGATGCCATTGTCTGGACACGACTGTCAGTCCGCAGGATCACACATGCGACAAACCCCATCTCATTGTCATCGTTTTTAGGGCGCACTACCTCGGGCAAGACAAGCCCCAAGCACGGGACGAATCATCAGAAATTCATGGCACTGCGTCGATGCCATTTTCCATGTCACTCGGCATGTCAGTGGGTGGCTCTAGGCACGCAGGACAAGACCCACGCCCAGGGGGGGTCGCCGACCACTCCCCCCCTAAAGAGACATTTATGCATTTCCAGCTATACCACCAGGAAACATCAACAGTGACGAGGAGACATACTGATGGGTTTAGACCACCCTAAGGGCACCGCAGTGCATGAAAGACAACACGGGTTGCCCTAAAAGAGCTATGAAACCATAGGAAGGGCCACCGACGTGACCCCTTAGGCACATGAAGGCCGCCGACACGTCATGGCATCCGTCCCGCGTCTCGTCCATCACCGCAGAGAAGACGCGCCCCATGTCCAGAGCAAGTCCTCACGCCTCAAAGGAATTATCTTTAGGTGGTCATTGTCAATACATACCGTACCCAACAACATATGACAAACCCCACCACATCGTCCTTCCTTGCAAGGCACACCGCATCCACCAAGGCAAGCCCCGAGGCCCCTTCAAATCGTCTCACTCGGATGCCGTTGTCTCCACGTGATCGTCAGTACGTCGGACCTCACACACGCGACAAACCCCATCTCATTGTCATCGTTTTTATGGCGCACTACCTCGGGCAAGACAAGCCCGAAGCACGGGACGAATCATCAGGAATTCTTGGCATTGCGTCGATGCCATTTTCCACGTCACTCGGCGTGGGTCTGACACGCGACGCACCCCAGCTCATTGTCATCACTTTTATGGCGCATTACCTCAGAAAAGACAAGCCCCAAGCACCGTACGAATCATCAGGCTTTCATGGATTCGTCTGGAGGCCGTTTTTCCATGTCTGTGGGCATGTCACTGGGTGGCTCTGGGCACACAGGACAAGACCCACGCCCAGGGGGGGTCGCCGACCACTCCCCCCCTAAAGAGACATTTATGCATTTCCAGCTGTCCCACCAGGAAACATCAGCACTGACGAGGAGACATACTGATGGGTTCAGACAACCCTGTGGGCACCACAGCGCATGAAAGACAACACGTGTTGCCCTAAAAGAGATATGAAACCATAGGAATAGCCACCAATGTGACCCCTTAGGCACATCAAGGCCGCCATCACGTACTAGCATCCATCCCGGGTAGCGTCCAACACCGCCGAGAAGACAGGCCCCATGTCCAGAGAGGGTCCTCACGCATGAAATGAATTCTCTTTAGGTGGTCATTATCATTACATACGGGACACGAAAACACATGAATAACCACACCTCAACGTCCTTCCTTTCAAGGCACACCGCATGCACCAAGACGGGCCTCGAGGCCCCTTCAAATCGTCTCACTCGGATGCCTTTGTCTGGAAACGACTGTCAGCCCGCAAGATCACACATGCGACAAAACCCATCTCATTGTCATCGTTTTTAGGGCGCACTACCTCGGGAAAGACAAGCCCCAAGCACGGGACGAATCATCGAGAATTCATGGCATTGCGTCCATGCCATTTTCCATGTCACTGGGCACGTCATCGGGTGGCTCTAGGCACGCAGGACAAGACCCACGCCCAGGGGGGGTCGCCGACCACTCCCCCCCCTAAAGAGACATTTATGCATTTCCAGCTATTCCACCAGGAAACATCAACAGTGACGAGGAGACATACTGATGGGTTTAGACCACCCTAAGGGCACCGCAGTGCATGAAAGACAACACGGGTTGCCCTAAAAGAGCTATGAAACCATAGGAAGGGCCACCGACGTGACCCCTTAGGCACATGAAGGCCGCCGACACGTCATGGCATCCGTCCCGCGTCTCGTCCATCACCGCAGAGAAGACACGCCCCATGTCCAGAGCGGGTCCTCACGCATGAAAGGAATTATCTTGAGGCGGTCATTGTCATTACATACCGTACCCAACAACATATGACAAACCCCACCACGTCGTCCTTCCTTGCAAGGCACACCGCATCCTCCAAGGCAAGCCCCGATGCCCCTTCAAATCGTCCCACTCGGGTGGCGTTGTCTCCACGTGATTGTCAGTACGTCGGACCTGACACGCGACGCACCCCGGCTCATTGTCATCACTTTTATGGCGCATTACCTCAGACAAGACAAGCCCCAAGCACCGTATGAATCCTCAAGCTTTCATGGATTTGTCTGGAGGCCATTTTTCCATGTCCGTGGGCATGTCACTAGGTGGCTCTGGGCACGCAGGACAAGACCCACGCCCAGGGGGGGTCGCCGACCACTCCCCCCCTAAAGAGACATTTATGCATTTTCAGCTGTCCCACCAGGAAACATCAGCACTGACGAGGAGACATACTAACGGGTTTAGACAACCCTGTGGGCACCACAGCGCATGAAAGACAACACGTGTTGCCCTAAAAGATATATGAAACCCTAGGAACAGCCACCGATGTGACCCCTTAGGCACATGAAGGCCGCCGACACGTAGTAGCATTCATCCCGGGTAGCGTCCAACACCGCCGAGAAGACAGGCCCCATGTCCAGAGAGGGTCCTCACGCATGAAATGAATTCTCTTTAGGTGGTCATTGTCATTACATACGGGACACGACAACAGATGACAAACCCCACCGCAACGTCCTTCCTTTCAAGGCACGCCACACGCACCAAGACGGGCCTCGAGGCCCCTTCAAATCGTCTCACTCGGATGCCATTGTCTGGACACGACTGTCAGTCCGCAGGATCACACATGCGACAAACCCCATCTCATTGTCATCGTTTTTAGGGCGCACTACCTCGGGCAAGACAAGCCCCAAGCACGGGACGAATCATCAGAAATTCATGGCACTGCGTCGATGCCATTTTCCATGTCACTCGGCATGTCAGTGGGTGGCTCTAGGCACGCAGGACAAGACCCACGCCCAGGGGGGGTCGCCGACCACTCCCCCCCTAAAGAGACATTTATGCATTTCCAGCTATACCACCAGGAAACATCAACAGTGACGAGGAGACATACTGATGGGTTTAGACCACCCTAAGGGCACCGCAGTGCATGAAAGACAACACGGGTTGCCCTAAAAGAGCTATGAAACCATAGGAAGGGCCACCGACGTGACCCCTTAGGCACATGAAGGCCGCCGACACGTCATGGCATCCGTCCCGCGTCTCGTCCATCACCGCAGAGAAGACGCGCCCCATGTCCAGAGCGAGTCCTCACGCCTCAAAGGAATTATCTTTAGGTGGTCATTGTCAATACATACCGTACCCAACAACATATGACAAACCCCACCACATCGTCCTTCCTTGCAAGGCACACCGCATCCACCAAGGCAAGCCCCGAGGCCCCTTCAAATCGTCTCACTCGGATGCCGTTGTCTCCACGTGATCGTCAGTACGTCGGACCTCACACACGCGACAAACCCCATCTCATTGTCATCGTTTTTATGGCGCACTACCTCGGGCAAGACAAGCCCGAAGCACGGGACGAATCATCAGGAATTCTTGGCATTGCGTCGATGCCATTTTCCACGTCACTCGGCGTGGGTCTGACACGCGACGCACCCCAGCTCATTGTCATCAATTTTATGGCGCATTACCTCAGACAAGACAAGCCCCAAGCACCGTACGAATCATCAGGCTTTCATGGATTCGTCTGGAGGCCGTTTTTCCATGTCCGTGGGCATGTCACTGGGTGGCTCTGGGCACACAGGACAAGACCCACGCCCAGGGGGGGTCGCCGACCACTCCCCCCCTAAAGAGACATTTATGCATTTCCAGCTGTCCCACCAGGAAACATCAGCACTGACGAGGAGACATACTGATGGGTTCAGACAACCCTGTGGGCACCACAGCGCATGAAAGACAACACGTGTTGCCCTAAAAGAGATATGAAACCATAGGAATAGCCACCAATGTGACCCCTTAGGCACATCAAGGCCGCCATCACGTACTAGCATCCATCCCGGGTAGCGTCCAACACCGCCGAGAAGACATGCCCCATGTCCAGAGAGGGTCCTCACGCATGAAATGAATTCTCTTTAGGTGGTCATTATCATTACATACGGGACACGAAAACACATGAATAACCACACCTCAACGTCCTTCCTTTCAAGGCACACCGCAGGCACCAAGACGGGCCTCGAGGCCCCTTCAAATCGTCTCACTCGGATGCCTTTGTCTGGAAACGACTGTCAGCCCGCAAGATCACACATGCGACAAAACCCATCTCATTGTCATCGTTTTTAGGGCGCACTACCTCGGGAAAGACAAGCCCCAAGCACGGGACGAATCATCAAGAATTCATGGCATTGCGTCGATGCCATTTTCCATGTCCCTGGGCATGTCATTGGGTGGCTCTAGGCACGCAGGACAAGACCCACGCCCAGGGGGGGTCGCCGACCACTCCCCCCCTAAAGAGACATTTATGCATTTCCAGCTATTCCACCAGGAAACATCAAAAGTGACGAGGAGACATACTGAGGGGTTTAGACCACCCTAAGGGCACCGCAGTGCATGAAAGACAACACGGGTTGCCCTAAAAGAGCTATGAAACCATAGGAAGGGCCACCGACGTGACCCCTTAGGCACATGAAGGCCGCCGACACGTCATGACATCCGTCCCGCGTCTCGTCCATCACCGCAGAGAAGACACGCCCCATGTCCAGAGCGGGTCCTCACGCATGAAATGAATTATCTTTAGGCGGTCATTGTCATTACATACCGTACCCAACAACATATGACAAACCCCACCACGTCGTCCTTCCTTGCAAGGCACACCGCATCCTCCAAGGCAAGCCCCGATGCCCCTTCAAATCGTCCCACTCGGGTGGCGTTGTCTCCACGTGATTGTCAGTACGTCGGACCTGACACGCGACGCACCCCGGCTCATTGTCATCACTTTTATGGCGCATTACCTCATACAAGACAAGCCCCAAGCACCGTATGAATCCTCAAGCTTTCATGGATTTGTCTGGAGGCCATTTTTCCATGTCCGTGGGCATGTCACTAGGTGGCTCTGGGCACGCAGGACAAGACCCACGCCCAGGGGGGGTCGCCGACCACTCCCCCCCTAAAGAGACATTTATGCCTTTCCAGCTGTCCCACCAGGAAACATCAGCACTGACGAGGAGACATACTGGAGGGTTTAGACAACCCTGTGGGCACCACAGCGCATGAAAGTCAACACGTGTTGCCCTAAAAGATATATGAAACCGTAGGAACAGCCACCGATGTGACCCCTTAGGCACATGAAGGCCGCCGACACGTAGTAGCATTCATCCCGGGTAGCGTCCAACACCGCCGAGAAGACAGGCCCCATGTCCAGAGAGGGTCCTCACGCATGAAATGAATTCTCTTTAGGTGGTCATTGTCATTACATACGGGACACGACAACAGATGACAAACCCCACCGCAACGTCCTTCCTTTCAAGGCACGCCACACGCACCAAGACGGGCCTCGAGGCCCCTTCAAATCGTCTCACTCGGATGCCATTGTCTGGACAAGACTGTCAGTCCGCAGGATCACACATGCGACAAACCCCATCTCATTGTCATCGTTTTTAGGGCGCACTACCTCGGGCAAGACAAGCCCCAAGCACGAGACGAATCATCAGGAATTCATGGCACTGCGTCGATGCCATTTTCCATGTCACTCGGCATGTCATTGGGTGGCTCTAGGCACGCAGGACAAGACCCACGCCCAGGGGGGGTCGCCGACCACTCCCCCCCTAAAGAGACATTTATGCATTTCCAGCTATACCACCAGGAAACATCAACAGTGACGAGGAGACATACTGATGGGTTTAGACCACCCTAAGGGCACCGCAGTGCATGAAAGACAACACGGGTTGCCCTAAAAGAGCTATGAAACCATAGGAAGGGCCACCGACGTGACCCCTTAGGCACATGAAGGCCGCCGACACGTCATGGCATCCGCCCCGCGTCTCGTCCATCACCGCAGAGAAGACACGCCCCATGTCCAGAGCTGGTCCTCACGCCTCAAAGGAATTATCTTTAGGCGGTCATTGTCAATACATACCGTACCCAACAACATATGACAAACCCCACCACGTCGTCCTTCCTTGCAAGGCACACCGCATCCACCAAGGCAAGCCCCGAGGCCCCTTCAAATCGTCCCACTCGGATGGCGTTGTCTCCACGTGATTGTCAGTACGTCGGACCTGACACGCGACGCACCCCGGCTCATTGTCATCACTTTTATGACGCATTACCTCAGACAAGACAAGCCCCAAGCACCGTACGAATAATCAAGCTTTCATGGATTTGTCTGGAGGTCGTTTTTCCATGTTCGTGGGCATGTCACTGGGTGGCTCTGGGCACGCAGGACAAGACCCACGCCCAGGGGGGGTCGCCGACCACTCCCCCCCTAAAGAGACATTTATGCATTTCCAGCTGTCCCACCAGGAAACATCAGCACTGACGAGGACACATACTGATGGGTTCAGACAACCCAATGGGCACCACAACGCATGAAGGACAGCACGTGTTGCCCTAAAAGAGCTACGAATCCATACGAACAGCCACCAAAGTGACCCCTTAGGCACATGAAGGCCGCCGACACGTCATGGCATCCGTCCCGGGTATCATCCAACACCGCCGAGAAGACAGGACCCATGTCCAGAGCGGGTCCCCGCGCATGAAATGAATTATCTTTAGGCGGTCATTGTCTTTACATTCCGAACACAACAACATGTGACAAACCCCACCTCGACGTCCTTCCTTTCAAGAAACGCCGCATGCACCAAGACGGGCCCCGAGACCCCTTCAAATCGTCTCACTCGGATGCCATTGTCTGAACGCGACTGTCAGTCCGCAGGATCTCGAAGGCCACAAACACCATCCCATTGTCATCGTTTTTATGGCGCACTACCTCGGGCAAGACAAGCCCCAAGCACGGGACGAATCATCAGGCATTCATGGCATTAAGTCGATGTCATTTTGCATGTCAATGGGCATCACATTGGGTGGCTCTAGGCACGCAGGACAAGACCCACGCCCGGGGGGGTCGCCGACCACTCCCCCCCTAAAGAGACATTTATGCATTTCCAGCTATTCCACCAGGAAACATCAACACCGACGAGGAGACATACTGATGGGTTTAGACCACCCTGAGGGCAGGGCAGCGCATGAAAGGCAACACGTGTTTCCCTAAAAGAGCTATGAAACCATAGGAAGGGCCACCGACGTGGCCCCTTAGGCACATGAAGGCCGCCGACACGTCATGGCATCCGTCCCACGTATCGTCCATCACCACAGCGAAGACACGCCCCATGTCCAGAGCGGGTCCCCACGCATGAAAGGAATTCTCTTTAGGCGGTCATTGTCATTACATACCGGACCCAACAACATATGACAAACCCCACCTCATTGTCCTTCCATTCAAGGCACACCGCATCCACCAAGGCAAGCCCTGAGGCCCCTTCAAATCCTCTCACCCGGATGGCGTTGTCTCCACCTGATTGTCAGTACGGAGGACCTGACACGCGACGAAACCCGGCTCATTGTCATCACTTTTATGGCGCACTACCTCGAACAAGACAAGCCCCAAGCACCGGACGAATCATCAAGCTGTCTTTGCTTTGTCCGGAGGCTGTTTTTCCATGTCCGTGGGCATGTCACTGGGTGGCTCTGGGCACGCAGGACAAGACCCACGCCCAGGGGGGGTCGCCGACCACTCCCCCCCTAAAGAGACATTTATGCATTTCCAGCTGTCCCACCAGGAAACATCAGCACTGACGAGGAGACATACTGATGGGTTTAGACAACCCTGTGGGCACCACAGCGCATGAAAGACAACACGTGTTGCCCTAAAAGAGATATGAAACCATAGGAACAGCCACTGATGTGACCCCTTAGGCACATCAAGGCCGCCGACACGTAGTAGCATTCGTCGCGGGTAGCATCCAACGCCGCCGAGAAGACAGGCCCCATGTCCAGAGCGGGTCCTCGCGCATGAAATGAATTCTCTTTAGGTGGTCATTGTCATTACATACGGGACACGACAACATATGAAAAACCCCACCTCGACGTCCTTCCTTTCAAGGCACGCCGCATGCACCAAGACGGGCCCTGAGGCCCCTTCAAATCGTCTCACTCGGATGCCATTGTCTGGACGCGACTGTCAGTCCGCAGGATCGCACATGCGACAAACCCCGTCTCATTGCCATCGTTTTTAGGGCGCACTACCTCGGGCAAGACAAACCCCAAGCACGGGACGAATCATCAGGAATTCATGGCATTGCGTCGATGCCATTTTCCATGTCACTGGGCATGTCTGTGGGTGGCTCTCGGCACGCAGGACAAGACCCACGCCCAGGGGGGGTCGCCGACCACTCCCCCCCTAAAGAGACATTTATGCATTTCCAGCTATTCCACCAGGAAACATCAACACTGACGAGGAGACATACTGAGTGGTTTAGACCACCCAGAGGGAACCGCAGCGCATGAAAGGCAACACGTGTTGCCCTAAAAGGGCTATGAAACCATAGGAAGGGACACCGACGTGGCCCCTAAGGCACATGAAGGCCGCCGACACGTCATGGCATCCGTCCCGCGTATCGTCCAACACCGCCGAGGAGACAGGACCCATGTCCAGAGCGGGTCCTCACGCATGAAATGAATTCTCTTTAGGTGGTCATTGTCTTTACATACCGGACACAACAACATATGACAAACCCCACCTCAACGTCCTTCCTTTCAAGGCACGCCGCACGCACCAAGACGGGCCCCGAGGCCCCTTCAAATCGCCTCACTAGGATTCCATTGTCTGGACGCGATTGTCAGTCCGTAGGATCTCACAGGCGACAAACCCCACCCATCTCATTGTCATCGGTTTTATGGCGCACCACCTCGGGCAAGACAAGACCCTAGCACGGGAAGAATCATCAGGAATTCAGGGCATTGCGTCGATGCCATTTTCCATGTCACTGGGCATGTCATTGGGTGGCTCTAGGCACGCAGGACAAGACCCACGCCCAGGGGGGTCGCCGACCACTCCCCCCCTAAAGAGACATTTATGCATTTCCAGCTATCCCACCAGGAAACATCAACACTGACGAGGAGACATACTGATGGGTTTAGACCACCCTGAGGGCACCGCAGCGCATGAAAGACAACACGTGTTGCCCTAAAAGAGCTATGAAACCATAGGAAGGGCCACCGACGTGACCCCTTATGCACATGAAGGCCACCGACAAGTCATGGCATCCATCCCGCGTATCGTCGATCACCGCCGAGAAGACACGCCCCATGTCCAGAGCGGGTCCTCACTCATGAAAAGAATTCTCTTTAGGTGGTAATTGTAATTACATATAGGACCCAACAACATATGAAAAACCCCACCTCGACGTCCTTCCTTTCAAGGCACGTCGCATCCACCAAGACATGCCCCGAGGCCACTTCAAATCGTCTCACTCGGATGGCTTTGTCTCCACGCGATTGTCAGTTCGTCGGACCTGACACGCGACGAACCCCGTCTCATTGTCATCGCTTTTATGGGGCACTACCGCGGGCAAGACAAGCCCCAAGCACAGGAGGAATCATCTAGAGGCCATTTTTCCATGTCTGTGGGCATGTCACTGGGTGGCTCTGGGCACGCAGGACAAGACCCACGCCCAGGGGGGGTCGCCGACCACTCCCCCCCTAAAGAGACATTTCTGCATTTCCAGCTCTCCCACCAGGAAACATCAGCACTGACGAGGAGACATACTGAGTGGTTTAGACCACCCAGAGGGAACCGCAGCGCATGAAAGACAACACGTGTTGCCCTAAAAGAGCTATGAAACCATAGGAACGGCAACCGACGTGACCCCTTAGGCACGTGAAGGCCGCCGACACGTCATGGCATCCTTCCCGCGTATCGTCGACCACCGCCGAGAAGACAGACCCCATGTCCAGAGCGGGTCCTCACGCATGAAATGAATTCTCTTTAGGT
>CAUJRU010000940.1:217500-242500 GCA_963277665.1 Viscum album
CGCTCATCATTCATAAGAATTTCCTGCCCGAAACCTGATCATTTAGGATCGGACTACCCAACATTTTATAGGATCTCCCTGTAAAGAGTCTTCACCTCCCAATGATGCTCAAGTACACCGCACCGAAAAAATAGATCAGACTTCCAACACTTCTTTTATTCCAGAGACAAGAATGAATCATCATCGACGAGGTCTCAGCATTCATTCCTTCCTTTACCCAGCACCGATGAGAATAGCCAAACCGATCACTTCCCACGAATCCACAGGATCCCGGTTAATGAGTCATCACCTCCGCATGACGCTCGTGTATCTTGCAGAAACAGTAGATACACATTCTCAAGCCGCCCTTATGAACATCATCACCCAAGGCATGACTGAGGAGGAAGGCACCCCAACTTGTCCAATAATGAACCATGGCAACCGTTTGCCTGGTGGTGTGAGTTTCTCAGGACCCAAATAACTCACAGGTGGCCCCGACAATGCGTTGGGCAAAGCACTCCCGCAAATCACTGCCCAAGGAAGCTTGCTACGGTTCGCATGGAATATCACTGAATGGGAAATTTAGGAGCACGGTCTCTCATCCTGGTGATACCGACAGTTTCGCGCTTGAACCACTACCAAAATCCCACAACGCTCCAGAGAAGGTGAGGAAAAGGCAGGTACAGCAAAGGACGACAAAGGAACCCAATCCCACCATGCCTCCCACATCCCAACATCTGCAAGAACTCAACCACACTCGGTGGCTTTTAAGCATAGCCCGACCCGCAACGCTCCATGAAAGGTGAGGAAAAAGGTGGGTACGACAGGACGGGGAAACAACCCAATCCCGCCCATACCCCCCACATCCCACCAGTGAGGAAAAAGGTAGGAACGTCAGGGGATGAGGAGGGAAACCCCCATCCCGCCGTGCCTCCCACATCTCACATTCCGTAGGAACTCAACCGCCATGAGGCAGCTTTTAAGCAGACGAACCAGCAACGCTCAAGAGACGTCGAGGAAAAGGAGTCATGGTAGGTACGGGGGTCCTATGTCCCGCCGCGCCGCCCACATCCCACCATCCACAGGATCCCACAAACCGTGAGGCGGTATTTAAGCACCCAGCCCGCAATGCTCCACAGACGGGGAGGAAAAGGCAGGCACGTCAGGGGACGGGGCAAAAACCCAATCCCGCCGCGCCTCCCACATCCCACCATCCGCAGCAACTCAACCACCCTGAGGCGGCTTTTAAGCAAGCCAAGCCGCACTGCTCTAGAGAAGGCGAGGGAAGGGCATAAGCGTCGAGGGACGACAAAGGAACACCAACCCACCATGCCTCCCACATCCCACCATCCAAGGAACTCCGCCACCGACAGGTGGCCTTTTAAGCAAGCCCGAACCGCAACGCTCCATGAAAGGTGAGGAAAAAGGCGGGCACGGCATGAGACTGGGCAAAAACCCATTCTTTCCAATGCCCCCCACATCCCACCGGTGAGGAAAAGGAATTACAGCGTCCCACCGCCATGCCTCCCACATCCCACCTTCCGAAGGAACTCAACCGCCATGAGGCAGATTTTAAGCAGACGAACCCACAACGCTCCAGGGACGTTGAGGAAAAGGAGTCATGACAGGAACGGAGGCCCTATGTCCCGCCGCACCCCCCACATCCCACCATTCAAAAGAACTCAACCACCGTTGAGAAACTTTTAACCAAGAACCAGGACACCAACCATGCTCATCTATCATCATCCCATCCAAGTTATATCTGTCTAGTATCGCATCGTATTTTTAGCAAGCCCTTGGAAGACGGAACCGCAATTGTGCGAGAGAATTCAACCCAAGCATATAGACGGGGCCCCTACATCAGCACCAAAAAAATTCCACTACCAACAGGGAGAACTCCAAAGGGACAAGTGAGGGTCATCTAGGTGGAGCTCACCCACCTGGGGATTCTTCGCTTGAGATATAACCGAGGAGAAAGTCACCCCTGGCACTGATTTAATGAGACCCGTCACAGTATCACCATCTTTCGATTAGTTTGTCCTTTACATGCGGGACCTGATCTTTGAGACAGGCATATGACTAGTGGAAGGATCAGCCATGTAGCATCACCAACAACATCTGCATTGTTTGGGGTATGACTGAGCTGACCACTCAGACCCCAACACAAGCCCAAACCGTCGTCCCGAACATTCAATTCTGTTCGATTAGTTTGTCCTTTGTACATGCACAACCTGATCTTTGAGACAAGCATATGACTAATGGAAGGATCAGCCAGGTAGCATCACCAACCACATCTGCAATGTTTGAGGTATGACTGAGCAGACCACTCAGACCCCAACACAAGCCCCAACCATCTTCCCAAATCGACAGGATTCCCCTTAATGAGTCATCACCTCCGCATGACGCTCGTGTATCTTGCAGAAACAGTAGATACACATTCTCAAGCCACCCTTATGAACATCATCACCCAAGGCATGGCTGAGGAGGAAGGCACCCCAACTTGTCCAATAATGAACCATGGAAATCGTCACCCTGTTGGTGAGAGTTTCTTAGGACCCAAATAACTCGCACGTGGCCCCGACAATGCGTTGAGCAAAGCACTCCCACCAATCATTGCCCAAGGCAGCTTGCTATGGTTCGCATGAAATATCGCTGAATGAGAAATTTAGGAGCACGCTCTCGCATCCTGGTGATACCGACAGTTTCGCGCTTGAACCACTACCAAAATTCCACAACGCTCCAGAGAAGGTGAGGAAAAGGCGGTACAGCAAGGGACGACAAAGGAACCCAATCCCAACATGCCTCCCACATCCCAACATCTGCAAGAACTCAACCACACTCAGTGGATTTTAAGCAAAGCCCGACCCGCAACGCTCCATGAAAGGTGAGGAAAAAGGTGGGTACGACAGGACGGGGAAACAACCCAATCCCGCCCATACCCCCCACATCCCACCAGTGAGGGAAAAGGTAGGAACGTCAGGGGATGAGGAGGGAAACCCCCATCCCGCCGTGCCTCCCACATCTCACATTCCGTAGGAACTCAACCGCCATGAGGCAGCTTTTAAGCAGACGAACCAGCAACGCTCAAGAGACGTCGAGGAAAAGGAGTCATGGTAGGTACGGGGGTCCTATGTCCCGCCGCGCCGCCCACATCCCACCATCCACAGGATCCCACAAACCGTGAGGCGGTATTTAAGCACCCAGCCCGCAATGCTCCACAGACGGGGAGGAAAAGGCAGGCACGTCAGGGGACGGGGCAAAAACCCAATCCCGCCGCGCCCCCCACATCCCACCATCCGCAGCAACTCAACCACCCTGAGGCAGCTTTTAAGCAAGCAAAGCCGCACTGCTCTAGAGAAGGCGAGGGAAGGGCAGGAGCATCGAGGGACGACAAAGGAACACCAACCCACCATGCCTCCCACATCCCACCATCCAAGGAACTCCGCCACCAACAGGTGGCCTTTTAAGCAAGCCCGAACCGCAACGCTCCATGAAAGGTGAGGAAAAAGGCGGGCACGGCATGAGACTGGGCAAAAACCCATTCTTTCCAATGCCCCCCACATCCCACCGGTGAGGAAAAGGAATTACAGCGTCCCACCACCATGCTTCCCACATCCCACCTTCCGAAGGAACTCAACCGCCGTGAGGCAGATTTTAAGCAGACGAACCCACAACGCTCCAGGGACGTTGAGGAAAAGGAGTCATGACAGGAACAGAGGCCCTATGTCCCGCCGCACCCCCCACATCCCACCATTCAAAAGAACTCAACCACCGTTGCGAAACTTTTAACCAAGAACCAGGACACCAACCATGCTCATCTATCATCATCCCATCCAAGTTATATCTGTCTAGTATCGCATCGTCTTTTTAGCAAGCCCTTGGAACCCGAAACCAAAATTGTGCGAGAGAATTCAACCCAAGCATATAGACGGGGCCCGTACATCAGCACCAACAAAATTCCACTACCAACAGGGAGAACTCCAAAGGGACAAGTGAGGGTCTTCAAGGTGGAGCTCACCCACCTGGGGATTCTTCGCTTGAGGTATAACCGAGGAGAAAGTCAGCCCTGGCACTGATTTAATGAGACCCGTCACAGTATCACCATCTTTCGATTAGTTTGTCCTTTACATGCGGGACCTGATCTTTGAGACAGGCATATGACTAGTGGAAGGATCAACCATGTAGCATCACCAACCACATCTGCAATGTTTGAGGTATGACTGAGCAGACCACTCAGACCCCAACACAAGCCCAAACCGTCGTCCCGAGCATTCAATTCCATTCGATTAGTTTGTCCTTCGTACATGCACAGCCTGATCTTTGAGACAATCATATGACTAATGGAAAGATCAACCGGGTACCATCACCAACCACATCTGCAATGTTTGAGGTATGACTGAGCAGACCACTCAGACCCCAACACAAGCCCGAACCATCTCTTCCCAAATCGACATGTTTCCCCTTAATTAGTCATCACCTCTGCATGACGCTCGTGTATCTTGCAGAAACAGTAGATACACATTCTCAAGCCACCCTTATGAACATCATCACCCAAGGCATGACTGAGGAGGAAGGCACCCCAACTTGTCCAATAATGAACCATGGAAATCGTTACCCTGTTGGTGTGAGTTTCTTAGGACCCAAATAACTCGCACGTGGCCCCGACAATGCGTTGAGCAAAGCACTCCCACCAATCATTGCCCAAGGCAGCTTGCTATGGTTCGCATGGAATATCACTGAATGAGAAATTTAGGAGCACGCTCTCGCATCCTGGTGATACCGACAGTTTCGCGCTTGAACCACTACCAAAATTCCACAACGCTCCAGAGAAGGTGAGGAAAAGGCGGTACAGCAAGGGACGACAAAGGAACCCAATCCCACCATGCCTCCCACATCCCAACATCTGCAAGAACTCAACCACAATCAGTGGATTTTAAGCAAAGCCCGACCCGCAACGCTCCATGAAAGGTGAGGAAAAAGGTGGGTACGACAGGACGGGGAAACAACCCAATCCCACCCATACCCCCCACATCCCACCAGTGAGGAAAAAGGTAGGAACGTCAGGGGATGAGGAGGGAAACCCCCATCCCGCCGTGCCTCCCACATCTCACATTCCGTAGGAACTCAACCGCCATGAGGCAGCTTTTAAGCAGACGAACCAGCAACGCTCAAGAGACGTCGAGGAAAAGGAGTCATGGTAGGTACGGGGGTCCTATGTCCCGCCGCGCCGCCCACATCCCACCATCCACAGGATCCCACAAACCGTGAGGCGGTATTTAAGCACCCAGCCCGCAATGCTCCACAGACGGGGAGGAAAAGGCAGGCACGTCAGGGGACGGGGCAAAAACCCAATCCCGCCGCGCCCCCCACATCCCACCATCCGCAGCAACTCAACCGCCCTGAGGCAGCTTTTAAGCAAGCAGAGCCGCACTGCTCTAGAGAAGGCGAGGGAAGGGCAGGAGCGTCGAGGGACGACAAAGGAACACCAACCCACCATGCCTCCCACATCCCACCATCCAAGGAACTCCGCCACCAACAGGT
Source organism: Viscum album (assembly GCA_963277665.1). Taxonomy (NCBI): domain Eukaryota; kingdom Viridiplantae; phylum Streptophyta; class Magnoliopsida; order Santalales; family Viscaceae; genus Viscum; species Viscum album. The sequence goes on from CAUJRU010000940.1 coordinate 223,021, forward strand.
GGCCTTTTAAGCAAGCCCGAACCGCAACGCTCCATGAAAGGTGAGGAAAAAGGCGGGCACGGCATGAGACTGGGCAAAAACCCATTCTTTCCAATGCCCCCCACATCCCACCGGTGAGGAAAAGGAATTACAGCGTCCCACCGCCATGCCTCCCACATCCCACCTTCCGAAGGAACTCAACCGCCATGAGGCAGATTTTAAGCAGACGAACCCACAACGCTCCAGGGACGTTGAGGAAAAGGAGTCATGACAGGAACGGAGGCCCTATGTCCCGCCGCACCCCCCACATCCCACCATTCAAAAGAACTCAACCACCGTTGCGAAACTTTTAACCAAGAACCAGGACACCAACCATGCTCATCTATCATCATCCCATCCAAGTTATATCTGTCTAGTATCGCATCGTCTTTTTAGCAAGCCCTTGGAACCCGAAACCAAAATTGTGCGAGAGAATTCAACCCAAGCATATAGACGGGGCCCTTACATCAGCACCAACAAAATTCCACTACCAACAGGGAGAACTCCAAAGGGACAAGTGAGGTTCTTCTAGGTGGAGCTCACCCACCTGGGGATTCTTCGCTTGATGTATAACCGAGGAGAAAGTCAGCCGTGTCACTGATTTAATGAGACCCTTCACAGTATCACCATCTTTCGATTAGTTTGTCCTTGTACATGCAGGACCTGATCTTTGAGACACGCATATGACTAGTGGAAGGATCACCCATGTAGCGTCACTAACCACATCTGCAATGTTTGAGGTATGACTGAGCAGACCACTCAGACCCCAACACAAGCCTAAACCGTCGTCCCGAGCATTCAATTCCATTCGATTAGTTTGTCCTTTGTACATGCACAACCTGATCTTTGATACAAGCATATGACTAATGGAAGGATCAGCCAGGTAGCATCACCAACCACATCTGCAATGTTTGAGGTATGACTGAGCAAACCACTCAGACCCCAACACAAGCCCAAACCATCTTCCCAAATCGACATGTTTCCCCTTAATTAGTCATCACCTCTGCATGACGCTCGTGTATCTTGCAAAAACAATAGATACACATTCTTCGCTTGATGTATAACCGAGGAGAACGTCAAACTTGTCACTGATTTAATGAGACCCTTCACAGTATCACCATCTTTCGGTTAGTTTGTCCCTGTACATGCACAGACTGATCTTTGAGACAAGCATATGACTAGTGTTCTCATCGGATATCCAACCAAGCCAAACCGTGTTCCATCATTCACATGGAAACATGTACAAGGACCAAATGAAAGCGAGGAGAAATTAAACCCCCACTTACGGATGAGGGTGCCAACGAGACCAACGTTCCCTTCCCAAAAAAGGGAGACCGCAGTATCTTGACAACCATCCACCACTCCCACACAATCGCGTAAGCACAACCATCAACCCACACAACTGACCGTCACGCCTCGAGGGAAGCAACCCGAGAGGCATCACAATGCAGCACATGAAGGCAGGGAAAGCCCGCTATGCATGACACAAGGGAAGGATTGATATACCCAACCCCCTAGCGCCAACGAGACCAACGTTCCATTCCCAAAAAAGGGAGACCGCAGTATCTTGACAACCATCCACCACTTCCACACAATCGCATAAGGGCAACCATCAACCCACACAACTGATCATGCACAACCTGATCTTTGAGACAAGCATATGACTAGTAGAAGGATCAGCCATGTAGCATCACCAACATCATCTGCATTGTTTGAGGTATGACTAAGCTCACCACTCAGACCCCAACACAAGCCCAAACCATCATCCCGAACATTCAATTCCGTTCCATTAGTTTGTCCTTTGTACATGCACAACCTGATCTTTGGGACAAGCATATGACTAATGGAAGGATCAGCCAGGTTGCATCACCAACCACATCTGCAATGTTTGAGGTATGACTGAGCAGACCACTCAGACCCCAACACAAGCCCAAACCGTCTTTCCAAATCGACAGGAACCCAATTAATGAGTCATCACCTCTGCATGATGCTCAATACCGCAATTGTGCGAGAGAATTCAACCCAAGCATATAAACAGGGCCCGTATATCATAACTGACAAAATTCCACTACCAACAGGGAGAACTCCGAAGGGACAAGTGAGGGTCTTCTAGGTGGAGCTCACCCACCTGGGGATTCTTCTCTTGATGTATAACTGAGGAGAAAGTCAGCCCTGGCACTAATTTAATGAGACCCATCACAGTATCACCATCTTTCGATTAGTTTGTCTTTGTACATGCGGGACCTGATCTTTGAGTCAAGCATATGACTAGTTGAAGGATCAGCCATGTAGCATCACCAACAACATCTGCATTGTTTGAGGTATGACTGAGCTAACCACTCAGACCCCAACACAAGCCCAAACCGTCGTCCCGAACATTCAATTCCATTCGATTAGTTTTTCCTTTGTACATGCACCACCTGATCTTTGGGACAAGCATATGACTAATGGAAGGATCAGCCAGGTAGCATCACCAACCACATCTGCAATGTTTGAGGTATGACTGAGCAAACCACTCAGACCCCAACACAAGCCCAAACCATCTTCCCAAATCGACAGGATTCCCCTTAATGAGTCATCACCTCTGCGTGACGACGCTCGTGTATCTTGTCGAAACAATAGATACACATTCTTCGCTTGATGTATAACCGAGGAGAACGTCAAACTTGTCACTGATTTAATGAGACCCTTCACAATATCACCATCTTTCGGTTAGTTTGTCCCTGTACATGCACAGACTGATCTTTGAGACAAGCATTTGACTAGTGTTCTCAACGGATATCCAACCAAGCCAAACCGTGTTCCATCATTCACATGGAAACATGCACAAGGACCAAATGAAAGCGAGGAGAAATTAATCCCCCACTTACGGATGAGGGTGCCAACGAGACCAACGTTCCCTTCCCAAAAAAGGGAGACCGCAGTATCTTGACAACCATCCACCACTCCCACACAATCGCGTAAGCACAACCATCAACCCACACAACTGACCGTGACGCCTCAAGGGAAGCAACCCGAGAGGCATCACAATGCAGCACATGAAGGCAGGGAAAGCCCGCTATGCATGACACAAGGGAAGGATTTATATACCCAACCCCCTAGAGCCAAGGAGACCAACGTTCCCTTCCCAAAAAAGGGAGACCGCAGTATCTTGACAACCATCCACCACTCCCACACAATCGCGTAAGCACAACCATCAACCCACACAACTGACTGTGACGCCTCGAGGGAAGCAACCCGAGAGACATCACAATGCAGCACATGAAGGCAGGGAAAGCCCGCTATGCATGACACAAGGGAAGGATTTATATACCCAACCCCCTAGAGCCAAGGAGACCAACGTTCCCTTCCCAAAAAAGGGAGACCGCAGTATCTTGACAACCATCCACCACTCCCACACAATCGCGTAAGCACAACCATCAACCCACACAACTGACCGTGACGCCTCAAGGGAAGCAACCCCAGAGGCATCACAATGCAGCACATGAAGGCAGGGAAAGCCCGCTATGCATGACACAAGGGAAGGATTTATATACCCAACCCCCTAGAGCCAAGGAGACCAACGTTCCCTTCCCAAAAAAGGGAGACCGCAGTATCTTGACAACCATCCACCACTCCCACACAATCGCGTAAGCACAACCATCAACCCACACAACTGACTGTGACGCCTCGAGGGAAGCAACCCGAGAGACATCACAATGCAGCACATGAAGGCAGGGAAAGCCCGCTATGCATGACACAAGGGAAGGATTGATATACCCAACCCCCTAGAGCCAACGAGACCAACGTTCCCTTCCCAAAAAAGGGAGACCGCAGTATCTTGACAACCATCCACCACTCCCACACAATCGCATAAGCGCAACCATCAACCCACACAACTGATCATGCAGGACCTGACCTTTGAGACAAGCATATGACTAGTGGAAGGATCAGCCATGTAGCATCACCAACAACATCTGCATTGTTTGAGGTATGACTGAGCTCACCACTCAGACCCCAACACAAGCCCAAACCGTCGTCTCGAACATTCAATTCCGTTCGATTAGTTTGTCCTTTGTACATGCACAACCTGATTTTTGAGACAAGCATATGACTAATGGAAGGATCAGACAGGTTGCACCACCAACAACATCTGCAATGTTTGAGGTATGACTGAGCAGACCACTCAGACCCCAACACAATCCCAAACCGTCTTCCCAAATCGACAGGAACCCAATTAATGAGTCTTCACCTCTGCATGATGCTCAAAACCGCAATTGTGCGAGAGAATTCAACCCAAGCATATAAACAGGGCCCGTATATCAGCACTAACAAAATTCCACTACCAACAGGGAGAACTCCGATGGGACAAGTGAGGATCTTCTAGGTGGAGCTCACCCACCTGGGGATTCTTCGCTTGATGTATAACCGAGGAGAAAGTCAGCCGTGTCACTGATTTAATGAGACCCTTCACAGTATCACCATCTTTCGATTAGTTTGTCCCTGTACATGCACTAACTGATCTTTGAGACAAGCATATGACTAGTGGAAGGATCAACCATGTAGCATTACCAACAACATCTGCATTGTTTGTGGTATAACTGAGCAGACCACTCAGACCCCAACACAAGCCCAAACCATCATCCCGAACATTCAATTCCGTTCGATTAGTTTATCCTTTGTAAATGCACAACCTGATCTTTGAGACAAGCATATGACTAATGGTAGGATCAGCCAGGTAGCATCACCAACCACATCTGCAATGTTTGAGGTATGACTGAGCAGACCACTCAAACCCCAACACAAGCCCAAATCATCTTCCCAAATCGACAGGATTCACCTTAATGAGTCATCACCTCTGCATGACGCTCGTGTATCTTGCAGAAACAATAGATACACATTCTTCGCTTGATGTAAAACCGAGGAGAACGTCAGACTTGTCCCTGATTTACTGAGACCCTTCACAGTATCACCATCTTCGATTAGTTTGTCCCTGTACATGCACAGACTGAACTTTGAGACAAGCATATGACTAGTGTTCTCAATGGATATCCAACCAAGCCAAACCGTGTTCCATCATTCACATGGAAACATGCACAAGGACCAAATGAAAGCGAGGAGAAATTAAACCCCCACTTACGGATGAGGGTGCCAACGAGACCAACGTTCCCTTCCCAAAAAAGGGAGACCGCAGTATCTTGACAACCATCCACCACTCCCACACAATCGCGTAAGCACAACCATCAACCCACACAGCTGATCGTGACGCCTCGAGGGATGCAACCCGAGAGGCATCACAATGCAGCACATGAAGGCAGGGAAAGCCCGCTATGCATGACACAAGGGAAGGATTGATATACCCAACCCCCTAGAGCCAACGAGACCAACGTTCCCTTCCCAAAAAAGGGAGACCGCGGTATCTTGACAACCATCCACCACTCCCACACAATCGCATAAGCGCAACCATCAACCCACACAACTGATCATGCAGGACCTGATCTTTGAGACAAGCATATGACTAGTGGAAGGATCAGACATGTAGAATCACCAACAACATCTGCATTGTTTGAGGTATGACTGAGCTCACCACTCAGACCCCAACACAAGCCCAAACCGTCGTCCCGAACATTCAATTCCGTTCGATTAGTTTGTCCATTGTACATGCACAACCTGATCTTTGAGACAAGCATATGACTAATGGAAGGATCAACAAGGTTGCATCACCAACCACATCTGCAATGTTTGAGGTATGACCCCACCTCAACGTCCTTCCCTTCAAGGCACGCCGCATGCACCAAGACGGGACTCGAGGCCCCTTCAAATCGTCTCACTCGGATGCCATTGTCTGGAAACGACTGTCAGCCCGCAAGATCACACATGCGACAAACCCCATCTCGTTGTCATCGTTTTTAGGGCGCACTACCTCGGGAAAGACAAGCCCCAAGCACGGGACGAATCATCGAGAATTCATGGCATTGCGTCCATGCCATTTTCCATGTCACTGGGCACGTCATCGGGTGGCTCTAGGCACGCAGGACAAGACCCACGCCCAGGGGGGGTCGCCGACCACTCCCCCCCCTAAAGAGACATTTATGCATTTCCAGCTATTCCACCAGGAAACATCAACAGTGACGAGGAGACATACTGATGGGTTTAGACCACCCTAAGGGCACCGCAGTGCATGAAAGACAACACGGGTTGCCCTAAAAGAGCTATGAAACCATAGGAAGGGCCACCGACGTGACCCCTTAGGCACATGAAGGCCGCCGACACGTCATGGCATCCGTCCCGCGTCTCGTCCATCACCGCAGAGAAGACACGCCCCATGTCCAGAGCGGGTCCTCACGCATGAAAGGAATTATCTTGAGGCGGTCATTGTCATTACATACCGTACCCAACAACATATGACAAACCCCACCACGTCGTCCTTCCTTGCAAGGCACACCGCATCCTCCAAGGCAAGCCCCGATGCCCCTTCAAATCGTCCCACTCGGGTGGCGTTGTCTCCACGTGATTGTCAGTACGTCGGACCTGACACGCGACGCACCCCGGCTCATTGTCATCACTTTTATGGCGCATTACCTCAGACAAGACAAGCCCCAAGCACCGTATGAATCCTCAAGCTTTCATGGATTTGTCTGGAGGCCATTTTTCCATGTCCGTGGGCATGTCACTAGGTGGCTCTGGGCACGCAGGACAAGACCCACGCCCAGGGGGGGTCGCCGACCACTCCCCCCCTAAAGAGACATTTATGCATTTTCAGCTGTCCCACCAGGAAACATCAGCACTGACGAGGAGACATACTAACGGGTTTAGACAACCCTGTGGGCACCACAGCGCATGAAAGACAACACGTGTTGCCCTAAAAGATATATGAAACCATAGGAACAACCACCGATGTGACCCCTTAGGCACATGAAGGCCGCCGACACGTAGTAGCATTCATCCCGGGTAGCGTCCAACACCGCCGAGAAGACAGGCCCCATGTCCAGAGAGGGTCCTCACGCATGAAATGAATTCTCTTTAGGTGGTCATTGTCATTACATACGGGACACGACAACAGATGACAAACCCCACCGCAACGTCCTTCCTTTCAAGGCACGCCACACGCACCAAGACGGGCCTCGAGGCCCCTTCAAATCGTCTCACTCGGATGCCATTGTCTGGACACGACTGTCAGTCCGCAGGATCACACATGCGACAAACCCCATCTCATTGTCATCGTTTTTAGGGCGCACTACCTCGGGCAAGACAAGCCCCAAGCACGGGACGAATCATCAGAAATTCATGGCACTGCGTCGATGCCATTTTCCATGTCACTCGGCATGTCAGTGGGTGGCTCTAGGCACGCAGGACAAGACCCACACCCAGGGGGGGTCGCCGACCACTCCCCCCCTAAAGAGACATTTATGCATTTCCAGCTATACCACCAGGAAACATCAACAGTGACGAGGAGACATACTGATGGGTTTAGACCACCCTAAGGGCACCGCAGTGCATGAAAGACAACACGGGTTGCCCTAAAAGAGCTATGAAACCATAGGAAGGGCCACCGACGTGACCCCTTAGGCACATGAAGGCCGCCGACACGTCATGGCATCCGTCCCGCGTCTCGTCCATCACCGCAGAGAAGACGCGCCCCATGTCCAGAGCGAGTCCTCACGCCTCAAAGGAATTATCTTTAGGTGGTCATTGTCAATACATACCGTACCCAACAACATATGACAAACCCCACCACATCGTCCTTCCTTGCAAGGCACACCGCATCCACCAAGGCAAGCCCCGAGGCCCCTTCAAATCGTCTCACTCGGATGCCGTTGTCTCCACGTGATCGTCAGTACGTCGGACCTCACACACGCGACAAACCCCATCTCATTGTCATCGTTTTTATGGCGCACTACCTCGGGCAAGACAAGCCCGAAGCACGGGACGAATCATCAGGAATTCTTGGCATTGCGTCGATGCCATTTTCCACGTCACTCGGCGTGGGTCTGACACGCGACGCACCCCAGCTCATTGTCATCACTTTTATGGCGCATTACCTCAGAAAAGACAAGCCCCAAGCACCGTACGAATCATCAGGCTTTCATGGATTCGTCTGGAGGCCGTTTTTCCATGTCTGTGGGCATGTCACTGGGTGGCTCTGGGCACACAGGACAAGACCCACGCCCAGGGGGGGTCGCCGACCACTCCCCCCCTAAAGAGACATTTATGCATTTCCAGCTGTCCCACCAGGAAACATCAGCACTGACGAGGAGACATACTGATGGGTTCAGACAACCCTGTGGGCACCACAGCGCATGAAAGACAACACGTGTTGCCCTAAAAGAGATATGAAACCATAGGAATAGCCACCAATGTGACCCCTTAGGCACATCAAGGCCGCCATCACGTACTAGCATCCATCCCGGGTAGCGTCCAACACCGCCGAGAAGACAGGCCCCATGTCCAGAGAGGGTCCTCACGCATGAAATGAATTCTCTTTAGGTGGTCATTATCATTACATACGGGACACGAAAACACATGAATAACCACACCTCAACGTCCTTCCTTTCAAGGCACACCGCATGCACCAAGACGGGCCTCGAGGCCCCTTCAAATCGTCTCACTCGGATGCCTTTGTCTGGAAACGACTGTCAGCCCGCAAGATCACACATGCGACAAAACCCATCTCATTGTCATCGTTTTTAGGGCGCACTACCTCGGGAAAGACAAGCCCCAAGCACGAGACGAATCATCGAGAATTCATGGCATTGCGTCCATGCCATTTTCCATGTCACTGGGCACGTCATCGGGTGGCTCTAGGCACGCAGGACAAGACCCACGCCCAGGGGGGGTCGCCGACCACTCCCCCCCCTAAAGAGACATTTATGCATTTCCAGCTATTCCACCAGGAAACATCAACAGTGACGAGGAGACATACTGATGGGTTTAGACCACCCTAAGGGCACCGCAGTGCATGAAAGACAACACGGGTTGCCCTAAAAGAGCTATGAAACCATAGGAAGGGCCACCGACGTGACCCCTTAGGCACATGAAGGCCGCCGACACGTCATGGCATCCGTCCCGCGTCTCGTCCATCACCGCAGAGAAGACACGCCCCATGTCCAGAGCGGGTCCTCACGCATGAAAGGAATTATCTTGAGGCGGTCATTGTCATTACATACCGTACCCAACAACATATGACAAACCCCACCACGTCGTCCTTCCTTGCAAGGCACACCGCATCCTCCAAGGCAAGCCCCGATGCCCCTTCAAATCGTCCCACTCGGGTGGCGTTGTCTCCACGTGATTGTCAGTACGTCGGACCTGACACGCGACGCACCCCGGCTCATTGTCATCACTTTTATGGCGCATTACCTCAGACAAGACAAGCCCCAAGCACCGTATGAATCCTCAAGCTTTCATGGATTTGTCTGGAGGCCATTTTTCCATGTCCGTGGGCATGTCACTAGGTGGCTCTGGGCACGCAGGACAAGACCCACGCCCAGGGGGGGTCGCCGACCACTCCCCCCCTAAAGAGACATTTATGCATTTTCAGCTGTCCCACCAGGAAACATCAGCACTGACGAGGAGACATACTAACGGGTTTAGACAACCCTGTGGGCACCACAGCGCATGAAAGACAACACGTGTTGCCCTAAAAGATATATGAAACCCTAGGAACAGCCACCGATGTGACCCCTTAGGCACATGAAGGCCGCCGACACGTAGTAGCATTCATCCCGGGTAGCGTCCAACACCGCCGAGAAGACAGGCCCCATGTCCAGAGAGGGTCCTCACGCATGAAATGAATTCTCTTTAGGTGGTCATTGTCATTACATACGGGACACGACAACAGATGACAAACCCCACCGCAACGTCCTTCCTTTCAAGGCACGCCACACGCACCAAGACGGGCCTCGAGGCCCCTTCAAATCGTCTCACTCGGATGCCATTGTCTGGACACGACTGTCAGTCCGCAGGATCACACATGCGACAAACCCCATCTCATTGTCATCGTTTTTAGGGCGCACTACCTCGGGCAAGACAAGCCCCAAGCACGGGACGAATCATCAGAAATTCATGGCACTGCGTCGATGCCATTTTCCATGTCACTCGGCATGTCAGTGGGTGGCTCTAGGCACGCAGGACAAGACCCACGCCCAGGGGGGGTCGCCGACCACTCCCCCCCTAAAGAGACATTTATGCATTTCCAGCTATACCACCAGGAAACATCAACAGTGACGAGGAGACATACTGATGGGTTTAGACCACCCTAAGGGCACCGCAGTGCATGAAAGACAACACGGGTTGCCCTAAAAGAGCTATGAAACCATAGGAAGGGCCACCGACGTGACCCCTTAGGCACATGAAGGCCGCCGACACGTCATGGCATCCGTCCCGCGTCTCGTCCATCACCGCAGAGAAGACGCGCCCCATGTCCAGAGCGAGTCCTCACGCCTCAAAGGAATTATCTTTAGGTGGTCATTGTCAATACATACCGTACCCAACAACATATGACAAACCCCACCACATCGTCCTTCCTTGCAAGGCACACCGCATCCACCAAGGCAAGCCCCGAGGCCCCTTCAAATCGTCTCACTCGGATGCCGTTGTCTCCACGTGATCGTCAGTACGTCGGACCTCACACACGCGACAAACCCCATCTCATTGTCATCGTTTTTATGGCGCACTACCTCGGGCAAGACAAGCCCGAAGCACGGGACGAATCATCAGGAATTCTTGGCATTGCGTCGATGCCATTTTCCACGTCACTCGGCGTGGGTCTGACACGCGACGCACCCCAGCTCATTGTCATCACTTTTATGGCGCATTACCTCAGACAAGACAAGCCCCAAGCACCGTACGAATCATCAGGCTTTCATGGATTCGTCTGGAGGCCGTTTTTCCATGTCCGTGGGCATGTCACTGGGTGGCTCTGGGCACACAGGACAAGACCCACGCCCAGGGGGGGTCGCCGACCACTCCCCCCCTAAAGAGACATTTATGCATTTCCAGCTGTCCCACCAGGAAACATCAGCACTGACGAGGAGACATACTGATGGGTTCAGACAACCCTGTGGGCACCACAGCGCATGAAAGACAACACGTGTTGCCCTAAAAGAGATATGAAACCATAGGAATAGCCACCAATGTGACCCCTTAGGCACATCAAGGCCGCCATCACGTACTAGCATCCATCCCGGGTAGCGTCCAACACCGCCGAGAAGACAGGCCCCATGTCCAGAGAGGGTCCTCACGCATGAAATGAATTCTCTTTAGGTGGTCATTATCATTACATACGGGACACGAAAACACATGAATAACCACACCTCAACGTCCTTCCTTTCAAGGCACACCGCAGGCACCAAGACGGGCCTCGAGGCCCCTTCAAATCGTCTCACTCGGATGCCTTTGTCTGGAAACGACTGTCAGCCCGCAAGATCACACATGCGACAAAACCCATCTCATTGTCATCGTTTTTAGGGCGCACTACCTCGGGAAAGACAAGCCCCAAGCACGGGACGAATCATCAAGAATTCATGGCATTGCGTCGATGCCATTTTCCATGTCCCTGGGCATGTCATTGGGTGGCTCTAGGCACGCAGGACAAGACCCACGCCCAGGGGGGGTCGCCGACCACTCCCCCCCTAAAGAGACATTTATGCATTTCCAGCTATTCCACCAGGAAACATCAAAAGTGACGAGGAGACATACTGAGGGGTTTAGACCACCCTAAGGGCACCGCAGTGCATGAAAGACAACACGGGTTGCCCTAAAAGAGCTATGAAACCATAGGAAGGGCCACCGACGTGACCCCTTAGGCACATGAAGGCCGCCGACACGTCATGACATCCGTCCCGCGTCTCGTCCATCACCGCAGAGAAGACACGCCCCATGTCCAGAGCGGGTCCTCACGCATGAAATGAATTATCTTTAGGCGGTCATTGTCATTACATACCGTACCCAACAACATATGACAAACCCCACCACGTCGTCCTTCCTTGCAAGGCACACCGCATCCTCCAAGGCAAGCCCCGATGCCCCTTCAAATCGTCCCACTCGGGTGGCGTTGTCTCCACGTGATTGTCAGTACGTCGGACCTGACACGCGACGCACCCCGGCTCATTGTCATCACTTTTATGGCGCATTACCTCATACAAGACAAGCCCCAAGCACCGTATGAATCCTCAAGCTTTCATGGATTTGTCTGGAGGCCATTTTTCCATGTCCGTGGGCATGTCACTAGGTGGCTCTGGGCACGCAGGACAAGACCCACGCCCAGGGGGGGTCGCCGACCACTCCCCCCCTAAAGAGACATTTATGCCTTTCCAGCTGTCCCACCAGGAAACATCAGCACTGACGAGGAGACATACTGGAGGGTTTAGACAACCCTGTGGGCACCACAGCGCATGAAAGTCAACACGTGTTGCCCTAAAAGATATATGAAACCGTAGGAACAGCCACCGATGTGACCCCTTAGGCACATGAAGGCCGCCGACACGTAGTAGCATTCATCCCGGGTAGCGTCCAACACCGCCGAGAAGACAGGCCCCATGTCCAGAGAGGGTCCTCACGCATGAAATGAATTCTCTTTAGGTGGTCATTGTCATTACATACGGGACACGACAACAGATGACAAACCCCACCGCAACGTCCTTCCTTTCAAGGCACGCCACACGCACCAAGACGGGCCTCGAGGCCCCTTCAAATCGTCTCACTCGGATGCCATTGTCTGGACAAGACTGTCAGTCCGCAGGATCACACATGCGACAAACCCCATCTCATTGTCATCGTTTTTAGGGCGCACTACCTCGGGCAAGACAAGCCCCAAGCACGAGACGAATCATCAGGAATTCATGGCACTGCGTCGATGCCATTTTCCATGTCACTCGGCATGTCATTGGGTGGCTCTAGGCACGCAGGACAAGACCCACGCCCAGGGGGGGTCGCCGACCACTCCCCCCCTAAAGAGACATTTATGCATTTCCAGCTATACCACCAGGAAACATCAACAGTGACGAGGAGACATACTGATGGGTTTAGACCACCCTAAGGGCACCGCAGTGCATGAAAGACAACACGGGTTGCCCTAAAAGAGCTATGAAACCATAGGAAGGGCCACCGACGTGACCCCTTAGGCACATGAAGGCCGCCGACACGTCATGGCATCCGCCCCGCGTCTCGTCCATCACCGCAGAGAAGACACGCCCCATGTCCAGAGCTGGTCCTCACGCCTCAAAGGAATTATCTTTAGGCGGTCATTGTCAATACATACCGTACCCAACAACATATGACAAACCCCACCACGTCGTCCTTCCTTGCAAGGCACACCGCATCCACCAAGGCAAGCCCCGAGGCCCCTTCAAATCGTCCCACTCGGATGGCGTTGTCTCCACGTGATTGTCAGTACGTCGGACCTGACACGCGACGCACCCCGGCTCATTGTCATCACTTTTATGACGCATTACCTCAGACAAGACAAGCCCCAAGCACCGTACGAATAATCAAGCTTTCATGGATTTGTCTGGAGGTCGTTTTTCCATGTTCGTGGGCATGTCACTGGGTGGCTCTGGGCACGCAGGACAAGACCCACGCCCAGGGGGGGTCGCCGACCACTCCCCCCCTAAAGAGACATTTATGCATTTCCAGCTGTCCCACCAGGAAACATCAGCACTGACGAGGACACATACTGATGGGTTCAGACAACCCAATGGGCACCACAACGCATGAAGGACAGCACGTGTTGCCCTAAAAGAGCTACGAATCCATACGAACAGCCACCAAAGTGACCCCTTAGGCACATGAAGGCCGCCGACACGTCATGGCATCCGTCCCGGGTATCATCCAACACCGCCGAGAAGACAGGACCCATGTCCAGAGCGGGTCCCCGCGCATGAAATGAATTATCTTTAGGCGGTCATTGTCTTTACATTCCGAACACAACAACATGTGACAAACCCCACCTCGACGTCCTTCCTTTCAAGAAACGCCGCATGCACCAAGACGGGCCCCGAGACCCCTTCAAATCGTCTCACTCGGATGCCATTGTCTGAACGCGACTGTCAGTCCGCAGGATCTCGAAGGCCACAAACACCATCCCATTGTCATCGTTTTTATGGCGCACTACCTCGGGCAAGACAAGCCCCAAGCACGGGACGAATCATCAGGCATTCATGGCATTAAGTCGATGTCATTTTGCATGTCAATGGGCATCACATTGGGTGGCTCTAGGCACGCAGGACAAGACCCACGCCCGGGGGGGGTCGCCGACCACTCCCCCCCTAAAGAGACATTTATGCATTTCCAGCTATTCCACCAGGAAACATCAACACCGACGAGGAGACATACTGATGGGTTTAGACCACCCTGAGGGCAGGGCAGCGCATGAAAGGCAACACGTGTTTCCCTAAAAGAGCTATGAAACCATAGGAAGGGCCACCGACGTGGCCCCTTAGGCACATGAAGGCCGCCGACACGTCATGGCATCCGTCCCACGTATCGTCCATCACCACAGCGAAGACACGCCCCATGTCCAGAGCGGGTCCCCACGCATGAAAGGAATTCTCTTTAGGCGGTCATTGTCATTACATACCGGACCCAACAACATATGACAAACCCCACCTCATTGTCCTTCCATTCAAGGCACACCGCATCCACCAAGGCAAGCCCTGAGGCCCCTTCAAATCCTCTCACCCGGATGGCGTTGTCTCCACCTGATTGTCAGTACGGAGGACCTGACACGCGACGAAACCCGGCTCATTGTCATCACTTTTATGGCGCACTACCTCGAACAAGACAAGCCCCAAGCACCGGACGAATCATCAAGCTGTCTTTGCTTTGTCCGGAGGCTGTTTTTCCATGTCCGTGGGCATGTCACTGGGTGGCTCTGGGCACGCAGGACAAGACCCACGCCCAGGGGGGGTCGCCGACCACTCCCCCCCTAAAGAGACATTTATGCATTTCCAGCTGTCCCACCAGGAAACATCAGCACTGACGAGGAGACATACTGATGGGTTTAGACAACCCTGTGGGCACCACAGCGCATGAAAGACAACACGTGTTGCCCTAAAAGAGATATGAAACCATAGGAACAGCCACTGATGTGACCCCTTAGGCACATCAAGGCCGCCGACACGTAGTAGCATTCGTCGCGGGTAGCATCCAACGCCGCCGAGAAGACAGGCCCCATGTCCAGAGCGGGTCCTCGCGCATGAAATGAATTCTCTTTAGGTGGTCATTGTCATTACATACGGGACACGACAACATATGAAAAACCCCACCTCGACGTCCTTCCTTTCAAGGCACGCCGCATGCACCAAGACGGGCCCTGAGGCCCCTTCAAATCGTCTCACTCGGATGCCATTGTCTGGACGCGACTGTCAGTCCGCAGGATCGCACATGCGACAAACCCCGTCTCATTGCCATCGTTTTTAGGGCGCACTACCTCGGGCAAGACAAGCCCCAAGCACGGGACGAATCATCAGGAATTCATGGCATTGCGTCGATGCCATTTTCCATGTCACTGGGCATGTCTGTGGGTGGCTCTCGGCACGCAGGACAAGACCCACGCCCAGGGGGGGTCGCCGACCACTCCCCCCCTAAAGAGACATTTATGCATTTCCAGCTATTCCACCAGGAAACATCAACACTGACGAGGAGACATACTGAGTGGTTTAGACCACCCAGAGGGAACCGCAGCGCATGAAAGGCAACACGTGTTGCCCTAAAAGGGCTATGAAACCATAGGAAGGGACACCGACGTGGCCCCTAAGGCACATGAAGGCCGCCGACACGTCATGGCATCCGTCCCGCGTATCGTCCAACACCGCCGAGGAGACAGGACCCATGTCCAGAGCGGGTCCTCACGCATGAAATGAATTCTCTTTAGGTGGTCATTGTCTTTACATACCGGACACAACAACATATGACAAACCCCACCTCAACGTCCTTCCTTTCAAGGCACGCCGCACGCACCAAGACGGGCCCCGAGGCCCCTTCAAATCGCCTCACTAGGATTCCATTGTCTGGACGCGATTGTCAGTCCGTAGGATCTCACAGGCGACAAACCCCACCCATCTCATTGTCATCGGTTTTATGGCGCACCACCTCGGGCAAGACAAGACCCTAGCACGGGAAGAATCATCAGGAATTCAGGGCATTGCGTCGATGCCATTTTCCATGTCACTGGGCATGTCATTGGGTGGCTCTAGGCACGCAGGACAAGACCCACGCCCAGGGGGGTCGCCGACCACTCCCCCCCTAAAGAGACATTTATGCATTTCCAGCTATCCCACCAGGAAACATCAACACTGACGAGGAGACATACTGATGGGTTTAGACCACCCTGAGGGCACCGCAGCGCATGAAAGACAACACGTGTTGCCCTAAAAGAGCTATGAAACCATAGGAAGGGCCACCGACGTGACCCCTTATGCACATGAAGGCCACCGACAAGTCATGGCATCCATCCCGCGTATCGTCGATCACCGCCGAGAAGACACGCCCCATGTCCAGAGCGGGTCCTCACTCATGAAAAGAATTCTCTTTAGGTGGTAATTGTAATTACATACAGGACCCAACAACATATGAAAAACCCCACCTCGACGTCCTTCCTTTCAAGGCACGTCGCATCCACCAAGACATGCCCCGAGGCCACTTCAAATCGTCTCACTCGGATGGCTTTGTCTCCACGCGATTGTCAGTTCGTCGGACCTGACACGCGACGAACCCCGTCTCATTGTCATCGCTTTTATGGGGCACTACCGCGGGCAAGACAAGCCCCAAGCACAGGAGGAATCATCTAGAGGCCATTTTTCCATGTCTGTGGGCATGTCACTGGGTGGCTCTGGGCACGCAGGACAAGACCCACGCCCAGGGGGGGTCGCCGACCACTCCCCCCCTAAAGAGACATTTCTGCATTTCCAGCTCTCCCACCAGGAAACATCAGCACTGACGAGGAGACATACTGAGTGGTTTAGACCACCCAGAGGGAACCGCAGCGCATGAAAGACAACACGTGTTGCCCTAAAAGAGCTATGAAACCATAGGAACGGCAACCGACGTGACCCCTTAGGCACGTGAAGGCCGCCGACACGTCATGGCATCCTTCCCGCGTATCGTCGACCACCGCCGAGAAGACAGACCCCATGTCCAGAGCGGGTCCTCACGCATGAAATGAATTCTCTTTAGGTGGTCGGTGTCGTTACATACCGAACCCAACAACATATGACAAACCCCAGCTCGGCGTCCTTCCTTTCAAGGCACCCCGCATCCACCAAGACAAGCCTCGAGGCCCCTTCAAATCGTCTCACTCGGATGGCATTGTCTCCACGCGATTGTCGGTACGTAGGACCTCACACGCGACGAACCCCGGCTCATTGTCAAAGCTTTTAAGGCGCACTACCCCGGAGAAGACAAGCCCCAAGCACCGGACGAATCATCACGCATTGATGGCATTGTCTAGAGGCCATTTTTCCATGTCCGTGGGCATGTCACTGGGTGGCTCGAGGCACGCAGGACAAGACCCACACCCAGGGGGGGTCGCCGACCACTCCCCCCCTAAAGAGACATTTATGCATTTACAGCTATCCCACCAGGAAACATCAGCACTGACGAGGAGACATACTGAGTGGTTTAGACCACCCAGAGGGCACCCCAGCTCATGAAAGACAACGCGAGTTGCCCTAAAAGAGCTATGAAACCATAGGAACGGCCACCGACGTGACCCCTTAGGCACATGAAGGCCGCCGGCACGTCATGGCATCCGTCCCGCGTGTCGTCGACCACCGCCGAGAAGACAACCCCATGTCCAGAGCGGGTCCTCACGCATGAAACGAATTCTATTTAGGTGGTCATGGACGTTACATACCGGACCCAACAAGATATGGCAAACCCCAGCTCGGCGTCCTTCCTTTCAAGGCACCCCGCATCCACCAATGCAAGCCCCGATGCCCCTTCAAATCGTCTCACTCGGATGGAATTGTCTCCACGCGATTGTCAGTACGTAGGACCTGACACGCGACGAACCCCGACTCATTTTCAAAGCTTTGATGGCGCACTACCCCGGACAAGACAAGCCCCAAGCACCGGACGAATCATCAAGCATTCATGGGATTGTCTAGAGGCCATTTTTCCATGTCCGTGGGCATGTCATTGGGTGGCTCTGGGCACGCAGGACAAGACCCACGCCCAGGGGGGGTCGCCGACCACTCCCCCCCTAAAGAGACATTTATGCATTTCCAGCTATCCCACCAGGAAACATCATCAGTGACGAGGAGACATACTGAGGGGTTTAGACATCCCAGAGGTCAGTGCAGCGCATGAAAGACAACACGTGTTGCCCTAAAAGAGCTATGAAACCATAGGAACGACCACCGACGTGACCCCTTAGGCACTTGAAGGCCGCCGACACGTCATGGCATCCGTCCCGCGTATCGTCGATCACCGCCGAGAAGACATGCCCCATGTCCACAGCGGGTCCTCACGCATGAAATGAATTCTCATCAGGTGGTGATTGTCGTTACATATAGGACCCAACAACATTTCACCAACCACCACCTCCATGTCTTTACTTTTAAGGCACACCGCATCCACCAAGACAAGCCCCGAGGCCCCTTCAAATCGCCTCACCCGGATGGCATTGTCTCCACGCGATTGTCAGTACGTAGGACCTGACACGTGACGAACCCCGGCTCATTGTCATCGCTTTCATGGCGCAATACCCCGGACAAGACAAGCCCCAAGCACCGGACGAATCACCAAGCATTCATGGCATTGTCTAGAGGCCATTTTTTCATGTCCGTGGGCATGTCATTGGGTGGATCTGGGCGCGCAGGACAAGACCCACGCCCAGGGGGGGGGGGGTCGCCGACCACTCCCCCCCCCCCCCCTGAAGAGACATTTATGCATTTCCAGCTATCCCACCAGGAAACATCAACAGTGACGAGGAGACATACTGAGGGGTTTAGACGTCCCAGAGGGCAGCGCAGCGCATGAAAGACCACACGTGTGGCACTGAAAAACCTATGAAAACGTAGGAATGACCACCGACGTGACCCCTTAAGCGCAGGAAGGCCACCCACACGTCGTGGCATCCGTCCGACGTATCGTCCATCACCGGGGACATGACAAAACCCATGTCCCAAGTCCGTCCTCACGCAAGAATTGAATTTTATTTTGGTGATTGTCCTTACATACAGGAAACGACAACATATGACAAACCCCAGCTCAATGCCTTTCCATAGGCTGATTGCAAACCCCAAGCCCGCGCCGAATCATCCCACTTGGATGGCATTCTCAATCTCAGCCATTGGGGTCTCACTCGCTACAAACCCCAGCTCAAAGTCTTTCCTTTCAAAGTGCACCGCTTCCCACAAGCGAAGCCCCGAGTCCACTTCAAATAGTCTCGCTCGGAGGGAACTGTTTAGACGCGATTGTCAGTCCGCAGGACCTGGCAGGGGACAAACCACGACTCATTGTCATCGCTTTTCTCGCGCAC
>CAUJRU010000940.1:250000-254848 GCA_963277665.1 Viscum album
ACCCAATTTCGATCAATCACTTCATAAACTACAAACAGAGCCCTCACCGACATGATGCATGCGGAATCTAAGTGCCCAGATGTAAATTTCATGCAATGTGGGAACAAACCTTTGGGAAACACGCAACCGAGGGACTATCAAGGGCCACACATCACCACCATGCACTAACATGCGATGGGGTCACAACATTCGATCTTCGCTCATCATTCATAAGAATTTCCTGCCCGAAACCTGATCATTTAGGATCGGACTACCCAACATTTTATAGGATCTCCCTGTAAAGAGTCTTCACCTCCCAATGATGCTCAAGTACACCGCACCGAAAAAATAGATCCGACTTCCAACACTTCTTTTATTCCAGAGACAAGAATGAATCATCATCGACGAGGTCTCAGCATTCATTCCTTCCTTTACCCAGCACCGATGAGAATAGCCAAACCGATCACTTCCCACGAATCCACAAGATCCCGGTTAATGAGTCATCACCTCCGCATGACGCTCGTGTATCTTGCAGAAACAGTAGATACACATTCTCAAGCCGCCCTTTGAACATCATCACCCAAGGCATGACTGAGGAGGAAGGCACCCCAACTTGTCCAATAATGAACCATGGCAACCGTTTGCCTGGTGGTGTGAGTTTCTCAGGACCCAAATAACTCACAGGTGGCCCCGACAATGCGTTTGGCAAAGCACTCCCGCAAATCACTGCCCAAGGAAGCTTGCTACGGTTCGCATGGAATATCACTGAATGGGAAATTTAGGAGCACGGTCTCTCATCCTGGTGATACCGACAGTTTCGCGCTTGAACCACTACCAAAATCCCACAACGCTCCAGAGAAGGTGAGGAAAAGGCAGGTACAGCAAAGGACGACAAAGAAACCCAATCCCACCATGCCTCCCACATCCCAACATCTGCAAGAACTCAACCACACTCGGTGGCTTTTAAGCATAGCCCGACCCGCAACGCTCCATGAAAGGTGAGGAAAAAGGTGGGTACGACAGGACGGGGAAACAACCCAATCCCGCCCATACCCCCCACATCCCACCAGTGAGGAAAAAGGTAGGAACGTCAGGGGATGAGGAGGGAAACCCCCATCCCGCCGTGCCTCCCACATCTCACATTCCGTAGGAACTCAACCGCCATGAGGCAGCTTTTAAGCAGACGAACCAGCAACGCTCAAGAGACGTCGAGGAAAAGGAGTCAGGGTAGGTACGGGGGTCCTATGTCCCGCCGCGCCGCCCACATCCCACCATCCACAGGATCCCACAAACCGTGAGGCGGTATTTAAGCACCCAGCCCGCAATGCTCCACAGACGGGGAGGAAAAGGCAGGCACGTCAGGGGACGGGGCAAAAACCCAATCCCGCCGCGCCTCCCACATCCCACCATCCGCAGCAACTCAACCACCCTGAGGCGGCTTTTAAGCAAGCCAAGCCGCACTGCTCTAGAGAAGGCGAGGGAAGGGCAGGAGCGTCGAGGGACGACAAAGGAACACCAACCCACCATGCCTCCCACATCCCACCATCCAAGGAACTCCGCCACCGACAGGTGGCCTTTTAAGCAAGCCCGAACCGCAACGCTCCATGAAAGGTGAGGAAAAAGGCGGGCACGGCATGAGACTGGGCAAAAACCCATTCTTTCCAATGCCCCCCACATCCCACCGGTGAGGAAAAGGAATTACAGCGTCCCACCGCCATGCCTCCCACATCCCACCTTCCGAAGGAACTCAACCGCCATGAGGCAGATTTTAAGCAGACGAACCCACAACGCTCCAGGGACGTTGAGGAAAAAGAGTCATGACAGGAACGGAGGCCCTATGTCCCGCCGCACCCCCCACATCCCACCATTCAAAAGAACTCAACCACCGTTGAGAAACTTTTAACCAAGAACCAGGACACCAACCATGCTCATCTATCATCATCCCATCCAAGTTATATCTGTCTAGTATCGCATCGTCTTTTTAGCAAGCCCTTGGAAGACGGAACCGCAATTGTGCGAGAGAATTCAACCCAAGCATATAGACGGGGCCCCTACATCAGCACCAAAAAAATTCCACTACCAACAGGGAGAACTCCAAAGGGACAAGTGAGGGTCATCTAGGTGGAGCTCACCCACCTGGGGATTCTTCGCTTGAGATATAACCGAGGAGAAAGTCACCCCTGGCACTGATTTAATGAGACCCGTCACAGTATCACCATCTTTCGATTAGTTTGTCCTTTACATGCGGGACCTGATCTTTGAGACAGGCATATGACTAGTGGAAGGATCAGCCATGTAGCATCACCAACAACATCTGCATTGTTTGGGGTATGACTGAGCTGACCACTCAGACCCCAACACAAGCCCAAACCGTCGTCCCGAACATTCAATTCTGTTCAATTAGTTTGTCCTTTGTACATGCACAACCTGATCTTTGAGACAAGCATATGACTAATGGAAGGATCAGCCAGGTAGCATCACCAACCACATCTGCAATGTTTGAGGTATGACTGAGCAGACCACTCAGACCCCAACACAAGCCCCAACCATCTTCCCAAATCGACAGGATTCCCCTTAATGAGTCATCACCTCCGCATGACGCTCGTGTATCTTGCAGAAACAGTAGATACACATTCTCAAGCCACCCTTATGAACATCATCACCCAAGGCATGGCTGAGGAGGAAGGCACCCCAACTTGTCCAATAATGAACCATGGAAATCGTCACCCTGTTGGTGAGAGTTTCTTAGGACCCAAATAACTCGCACGTGGCCCCGACCATGCGTTGAGCAAAGCACTCCCACCAATCATTGCCCAAGGCAGCTTGCTATGGTTCGCATGAAATATCGCTGAATGAGAAATTTAGGAGCACGCTCTCGCATCCTGGTGATACCGACAGTTTCGCGCTTGAACCACTACCAAAATTCCACAACGCTCCAGAGAAGGTGAGGAAAAGGCGGTACAGCAAGGGACGACAAAGGAACCCAATCCCACCATGCCTCCCACATCCCAACATCTGCAAGAACTCAACCACACTCGGTGGCTTTTAAGCATAACCCGACCCGCAACGCTCCATGAAAGGTGAGGAAAAAGGTGGGTACGACAGGACGGGGAAACAACCCAATCCCGCCCATACCCCCCACATCCCACCAGTGAGGAAAAAGGTAGGAACGTCAGGGGATGAGGAGGGAAACCCCCATCCCGCCGTGCCTCCCACATCTCACATTCCGTAGGAACTCAACCGCCATGAGGCAGCTTTTAAGCAGACGAACCAGCAACGCTCAAGAGACGTCAAGGAAAAGGAGTCAGGGTAGGTACGGGGGTCCTATGTCCCGCCGCGCCGCCCACATCCCACCATCCACAGGATCCCACAAACCGTGAGGCGGTATTTAAGCACCCAGCCCGCAATGCTCCACAGACGGGGAGGAAAAGGCAGGCACGTCAGGGGACGGGGCAAAAACCCAATCCCGCCGCGCCTCCCACATCCCACCATCCGCAGCAACTCAACCACCCTGAGGCGGCTTTTAAGCAAGCCAAGCCGCACTGCTCTAGAGAAGGCGAGGGAAGGGCAGGAGCGTCGAGGGACGACAAAGGAACACCAACCCACCATGCCTCCCACATCCCACCATCCAAGGAACTCCGCCACCGACAGGTGGCCTTTTAAGCAAGCCCGAACCGCAACGCTCCATGAAAGGTGAGGAAAAAGGCGGGCACGGCATGAGACTGGGCAAAAACCCATTCTTTCCAATGCCCCCCACATCCCACCGGTGAGGAAAAGGAATTACAGCGTCCCACCGCCATACCTCCCACATCCCACCTTCCGAAGGAACTCAACCGCCATGAGGCAGATTTTAAGCAGACGAACCCACAACGCTCCAGGGACGTTGAGGAAAAGGAGTCATGACAGGAACGGAGGCCCTATGTCCCGCCGCACCCCCCACATCCCACCATTCAAAAGAACTCAACCACCGTTGCGAAACTTTTAACCAAGAACCAGGACACCAACCATGCTCATCTATCATCATCCCATCCAAGTTATATCTGTCTAGTATCGCATCGTATTTTTAGCAAGCCCTTGGAAGACGGAACCGCAATTGTGCGAGAGAATTCAACCCAAGCATATAGACGGGGCCCCTACATCAGCACCAAAAAAATTCCACTACCAACAGGGAGAACTCCAAAGGGACAAGTGAGGGTCTTCTAGGTGGAGCTCACCCACCTGGGGATTCTTCGCTTGAGATATAACCGAGGAGAAAGTCACCCCTGGCACTGATTTAATGAGACCCGTCACAGTATCACCATCTTTCGATTAGTTTGTCCTTTACATGCGGGACCTGATCTTTGAGACAGGCATATGACTAGTGGAAGGATCAGCCATGTAGCATCACCAACAACATCTGCATTGTTTGGGGTATGACTGAGCTGACCACTCAGACCCCAACACAAGCCCAAACCGTCGTCCCGAACATTCAATTCTGTTCGATTAGTTTGTCCTTTGTACATGCACAACCTGATCTTTGAGACAAGCATATGACTAATGGAAGGATCAGCCAGGTAGCATCACCAACCACATCTGCAATGTTTGAGGTATGACTGAGCAGACCACTCAGACCCCAACACAAGCCCCAACCATCTTCCCAAATCGACAGGATTCCCCTTAATGAGTCATCACCTCCGCATGACGCTCGTGTATCTTGCAGAAACAGTAGATACACATTCTCAAGCCACCCTTATGAACATCATCACCCAAGGAATGACTGAGGAGGAAGGCACCCCAACTTGTCCAATAATGAACCATGGAAATCGTTACCCTGTTGGTGTGAGTTTCTTAGGACACAAATAACTCGCACGTGGCCCCGACAATGCGTTG
>CAUJRU010000941.1:0-254522 GCA_963277665.1 Viscum album
AAAATTATAGTAAATAAATATGATTAAATCATTCATACCAAAACCAATATTACTAATCACATTTTCAATTAAATGATCTACATTAATCATCGATGATGTTGAATTAGGTCTAGAAGGAGAATTCTATCCTTTAATTATTTCATCTTTATCTAAAAGTTTTTCTTAAAAAAATATAAAATATCTAAACGTATCATCAAAAACATTAGATTCGAAATTTAATTTTATAGTATTTTCATCAAACATAACATGAAAAGAGTATTCAATAACTATAGTTATTTTTTATAAACTATATAAGATTTCATATTAGTATAAAAACCAAGAAAAATTCATTCATCACTTTTAGCATTAAATTTATTTCAATTATCATTTGAATTCAAAACAAAATTTACAACATAAAACTCTAATATAATTGAATTGAGGTTTTTTCCTTTCAAATAGTCAGACAAAGTTTTCCTTAATAAAGTTATAACCAAAATTATATTTTTAATATACTAAGAATAAAAATAAATTAATTTAGCCCAAAAATATATAATAATATTATATTCACTTAAAATATTTACAACCATTTTTATAAGATTTCTATTCTTATGTTAAACAATAAAAGTTATATGTTGTTTTCTAGGAGAATTTTTTTTAATAAACATTTTTTTCACAAAATATTTTAAATTATAAATTATGAAATTAACCTCCTTTATCACTACAAAAATAAATAATCATAAACCTTTTTTCATTTTGATCTAAATTTAAAAATATAATAAATCTTGATAAATTATCATTTTTATATGAAAAAAATAATCCCACGTAAATATACTATAATCATAAAAAATAACTAAATTATATTTCTTTCAACAAAGGATATAAATTTTATTAAGACCAAATAGATCAATATTTAATAACTATAAAGCTCTATTATTACTAATCTGATTGATAGGCCTGAAATAAACTTTATGTTGTTTCCATTTAGTACGAGCATCATAAACATGAACCAATTTTTTCATCATGGCATGTAACTGTAACTCATTCTCATGTTTAATGATCCTATATAAAATTATGAAATTAAAATGAAATAATATTCAATGATAAATGATTCTATCAGCCTAAAAAATATTTAAACACTTATCATGTTGAAAAATTAATTCAAAAAAATCAATGATATAAATATTTTCCTTTTGATTAGCAAAAAATAATAAAGAATCACCCTTAATAACTAAGGTATTATCATTTTTAAATTTAAATTACATTCCATCATTGTATAATTGAGATATACTAATAAAATTATGTTTTAAACCTTCTACATATAAAACTTTTGAAATAAAATTAGAATTAGAAATACCAACAATACCAAAACCTTTTACTTTACCTTTAAAATTATATATAAATGTTATAGTGATTCCATTAAATTTATTATAAGTAATAAAATTTTATAGGTATCTAGTCATATGCCAAGTTTATCCACTATCCACTTACCATACATCATTATTGAGATATCCAAGGTATTTTTCTCACAAAAATCAATTAGGTGACAATTTTGGTACCCAAGAAACTTTAGGACCAATCAAATTAGTAAAACAATTCTTAGGTTTTTACAAAGAATTTAAACAAGTATTGTACGGTACTCTGAATAATATATATTTTAAAATATGAGTATTTTTAAATCCCAAAGACTATTTGAATCAAAGAGAGCAATAATTTTCCTAGTGACATTTTATACAACATTAAAAATATGTAAAAGTTTAAGTAATACAGTTTTTACTTTTAAAAAAATGACTTCAATAGATTTGATATAATCCCCTAATATATTCAATACCATTACTATTTTTATTTGGATAATTCAAGGAATAAATATTATAATATTTTTCACGAAATTGAATAAAATTAGACAATATTTTTTAAAAAATTTCAAATTACTTTTTAAAAATTACATTCAAATCGTGAGGTGATATAAAATTATCATAAACTGCAGAATGAGAAGAAAAAGAAGTATTCCTTTATTTTTCATTATCTTGTAAAATAACTTTAATTTCTGAATTTTTTTCATTATATACTTCAATCATATTATATAAATTAGAATCTTTAAGAACAACCTTTCTCAATATTTAATCTTCTTTAATTTACATGGAAGCAATTGGATTTTCAAAATCATGATCAGAATATGAATATATAGAATAAAAATTGGAATCCCTAACCTTATTCGAAGATTCCATAAAAAATAGGTTAGTAGTTTATTTATCATTTCTATATTCTTCACTAGAACCAAAATGATTTGTAAAACTCTAATTAGCGGTTATAGACTTTTTTCACATATGTGTAAATTATTCATTATTCTTTAGTTTTGGACAGTCAATATGATATGCCCTTTTTTCTAAAAACAAAACATGCATCATTTGAAGAATTATCATTCATTCTACCTTTCCTATCATGATTTAATTTTTTTCCTTTTGAAATTTTCTTCTAAATAGGTTATTGAATCCTTTATTTTTCAATTATTTATAGACTTAAGTCACAATATCAGCCATATCTTCCTTTTCACTATCCTGTATATTAGTTTAATAAGTGTAAGTATAAACTATATTAATATATCTAAACATTTAATATTTTATTTTTCTTTTATCCTTTTCAATGTTGTTCTTCAATTCTAGTTCATACTAAAGTAGTGACCTAATCAATTAATCAATATTATAATCTTGGAAGTTTTTTCAGTCATCAATGACAACCATATTTTTATGCCATTTCTTCAAAAGATCTCATATGACTAATTCAACAAGTATATGGTTTTCCAAATATTCTCAAGGGTAATTCACTTTATCCACAATGCTTGGGAATCTATGGAAAATTTGGTTTACAATTTCATATTCACTGATCTTGAAATCTTGATACTCAGCTCAAATAATTCCAAGCTTAGTTTGAATAAATTCACCTAGGACAAGGTAAGTAACTTGTAAAATCTTCCACATCTCATAATCTATATCAAAAGAATAATCATGAGTAATCACACTTATATTAATAACACAATACAAAAAATTTATAACTTTTCAATTTAAATCATATCTAGAGGCATCGTTTCCTGTAGGATTATCTTTGATAGGTTCTTGTAGAGTGTCCTATTTTAATATGATCAATCAGTGTTCTAAGGTTAACCGTTTGAGTTATAACTCTATTCTAGATCTCCAAAAGCCACAATAATTTCTACCAATGTGAGGTGGATTATGCGGAATACATGAAAAGTATGTATTCATTCCTTTATTCTAAAATATATTTTCTTTAGACTATGAGGTCTAGGAATAGGTTAACGAAATAAAATACACGAAGCAGACTCTACAGATGGATTGAGTAAATTACAAAAGGATAAACCTTTGATACTAATTATAAGTTTAGATAAGAAGATATATGATGGTCTTGGGGGTGGGGGTGGTTAATAGACCATATTTAAAATTTTAATCAAATAGATTAATGATCTAAATTAATTATCAAAGTTAAGTATTTGAGTTAAATATCATCAAAATAAAATAATGAACACAAGGATGTTTTTTTATAGTAGTCTGACCCAAGGTGGGCCAACTCTACTATTATACCTCTATACTAGAAGAGATATATGACATGAAATATTATTATTTTTGATAGTTAATGATAACATGATTACACAATCCTTTTCTATAAAGTGGAGGGATAACCACACTAACACAGACTTTTGAATGGGTTGTTACAAACAAGTTACTACACTGAATTTAGACTACATGAGTCACAATAAAAATAGTCCTGACATTAGAATCTAAGAGTCATAACCTTAATAAATAGAGGGATAGTTCTTTTTTTATGTAAAATAATAAACAAAAAAAATTGTGTACATGAAAGATGGGAAGAAGTGTTACAAACACAAGAAATTAGGACGAAAAATATATATAAATAAGAGAAGTACATGTACTATTTATTTAGTATATGACCATATAATCTCATTAAGGAAGTAATGAAGTCATATAAATTTTAGCTAATCCTCTGGGAGACTGTTTAGAAGTAATGTGAAATATTCTACACCAAAAAAATTCACAACACTTCACAGTATCAATAACACCACACTCTTCCCACTATATCACTTAAAAATTATCAAGGCCCTCATCGAAGAAGTATCA
The DNA here is from genome assembly GCA_963277665.1 of Viscum album. Classification (NCBI taxonomy): domain Eukaryota; kingdom Viridiplantae; phylum Streptophyta; class Magnoliopsida; order Santalales; family Viscaceae; genus Viscum; species Viscum album. The sequence goes on from CAUJRU010000941.1 coordinate 4,128, forward strand.
TTTGAGTAGTTAGTTAAATGTTAACAATAAAAAGGCTCAAACTCATTTATAATAAAATCAACTCAATAGATATGATATATGTTATAGCAATGAAATTTCCAAAATGATAAAAAGAGATTATCACAATGAGAGAGAAAATAGATATCATCATTGCATAAATATTACTCAAATCATGACCAATATTTAAAAAAATGAATATTTAAATATTTTTTAAAATTATTAAAACAAAGAGTTTAAAAATATATCCAAAATAACATTTCAATTAAATATAACATGAAAATTTAAGGGTTGAATTTGAAATACAAAAATAAAAAACATTTCATTTAAAATAAGCAGTAAGTATATAAAGAAATTTGAAACATAATAATAAAACATTAAATATATTAAAAAATATTTTTATGACTTTAATATACTCTAAATATTAACCTATAAACAATATAATAAAATAAATAACATAAAATAATAAAAATTATGTTTGAGTTTCAAGCTATATGATTAATGGGTGAATATAAAACACACTTCCATCTTTATAAAAAATTGTTGGAAATAATGAAAAACAATTCGAAAAGGTTCTACACAAAAAATATGACTTTATTTTGTCATTACATAAAATTAATTATATAAAATAAACATAAAAATTAAATAGATCAAGAAAACATAAAATAAATCATTTTTCTAGATTATAGAAAAAACTATAGAAATTCACTGAACTGTGTAGCCAAAATCACATAGGGGGTTTTCACATAGTATTTTATCTCATTGAAAGAGAATTGAGCACATAGTAAAATAGATTTAAGAAAATCAAATTTTGATTCTCCATGTATTATATTAATATAAAAAAATTAACCATTTTAGTGACATCGATGTAGGAAAAATTCTCAAGTATGTAAATTTATAAAATCTATAATCAGATTGAATTCTCTAACATCAGAGCTAAAAAAGACCTTGATAAAGACATAATAAACTTTTTTACTTTTGAATTATATTTATATAATTTCATTATGTTTCCAAATAATTGAAAATCAACTTAATTGGATTTATGTAACTCAATTAAAGATTAAAAAGTAGTTTTTGAAAACTAAAAAACACATACTGAAAACATTTAATAACTTATAACCTAATTTCAGAAATAATAGAGATTGATTCATAAGTTTATTTCTTGTAATTAAATATTCATAATTTTATTAGACTTCCAAAAACCTGAATCACTCAATTTTTAGTTCTTTAGATCAAAATATGGTTGAAATACATAGGGTAACCAATTTTGGATAATTGGAAATGTGGATTTCAAAACAGCTACGTGGTTCGTAAATCAGCTACATGGTTTAACATTTGGCTACATTGTGTGAAATAATTTTTCTATATGGTAAAAATCAAAAAACATATATAAATAATATTTTAAGGTCCCAATTGACTTATTTATCCTATGAAACCAAAATAAATCTTGTAGAACATTTTATGAAAAATAAAAAATGTGAAATCTAAATATTTTTAAGAAATGAAAGATTATGATATACTCAAATATAAACATGAGTTAATTAATATAAAATTCATAGTATTAAGATATATAAAAATATTGAAACATGTAATTAAAAAAATTAAAAAATTAAACATATTATAATATTAAGAAAGCGTGAGAGTAGTTTTAATAAAAAAATACATACAGGCACATAGAAAAATAAGTAAAACATATCATTTTTATAGTGCATGTTCGATCATGGAAAGTGAGTTCTTATTTATAGAATATTGGGAAATATGAAAACATTAATTCAAGGATGTCTTAGTAGGGATAAAATAAATGATATGGAATATTAAGGATTCATGAACCTATTTATGGTTTTCTTAGACAGATAATAGGGCTTTGTAAGTGAGTTTATAGACCCGTCTTGGGATCTCAGGGGAAGAAACATCCATAGATACGTAAAGGGATAGTTCCTAGGGCTAGTTAGGGATTGGGAGGACAGGGACTATGACTCAGTGTAGAAAGGGTGTCTTTTTAGAGCAGTTCTCAACTGATGGGGAAAGGGTCCTTCAACAATGAGAGGTGAAATTTTGGTTCCTTCTATGATTTATTTGCCTCATTCAATACAAGAGTGTGCCAGTACTTTATTAATGATAATGTATTATTTGGATTGGAGTTATCCACATAGATCTCATCTAGTATGCTGTAACTTTATACAACTTTTGGAAAGTTGTTGGATCGTATTCAATTATTCCCAGAATGTTCTATATTAGTTGGGGCTAAGGAAAATTATGTTATTATTTCATTCTAGATATGGTTATTTTTGACATTGTATTTAGGATAAGATAACTACTATACTTCTAGGATCTTATTGACTTATATAATAGTTTTTTGTATTTTACTTCCCTAATGGGGATACAATATGTTTTTATGGGGTAATGGGATGCGGATATAGGTAGAGATAAACCTAACCTCACTCAAATAAGGATGATTATAAAATAGGCAGTGGGTATAGTTCTTATAGAAGACCGATGATGATTCTGCCTATTTTTTCTTCTATTGGTGGATAATTTCAAAGAATTAATCACCTTCCAAGTTCAATTAAATACAAGTATCAAGAAAAATATAAGGTGTATGAAAGAAAGATACATAATTCCCATTAGGTTGACATTTAGACTTAATAAATGCTGAGTTATGCTTCCTAGGCCCATGATTAAAGAAAAAAATTAGAGCAACCTTATGATATCACACATGAATCTATTTTATTACCCTAATTTTTTTTTGATATTTTCCTAAGGTTATTGAACCTATATTGAGAAAACACAACTATCTATTGAAAGACACACTATGAGATTAATCAACATGATTATCCAAAACATTCTATACCCAAATGGACTAACCTTGGTTTAAAATGATGGCACATATTCCCTAAATAAGTATCACTATTACTCACCTAAGTGTAAATATTTTATAATGGAACCATCCATATTTTTTCTTATAATTGATCAACCTTGGTTTTCATTGACAGTGTAAGTGAATATGACCAACCAATACTCATCTAATAGCATACATATAAGAGGAAATATAATTTTTTATGAATAATTATTTTACTATTCTTTGTTAATGATGATGCTGTAATCACTCATGAACAACCAATACCCATCCAAGTGCACACATATGATGGAAAAAAATCTTTCAACTCTTATTCACCCCTGAATCAAGTGCATTGAATAATAAATTGAAACCAATTACATCCACTCCATACTGAATAAAATTATGATACTATTGAGATTTTAACTTGTGGTTATTTTAAATACATTAATTTGGATTCATATTTTTGATCATAGAGCATTGAATTTGTAGAATAAATTAAATGGTTGATATATCATACCATCCTATTAGACTTGGTTATTAATGTGAAATGAAGAAAATAAATGTAATAATTTATATGATATAATAAATTAGTAGAACCATTAACCAAGGGAAGGTAACACCCATAATATGGTTCCTCATGTAATAAAAAAATTCATTACTATGGGAGTTTGTCAATCAGTTATTTAATGTCAGCTAGTAATTACCGAGAAGTATCAATTTTTTATTAGAGGACCTATAATTTGGATGTATTATAGCCTATTTTATACTAATGTTTTTTGATATCTGAGGTCAACACCTCTTGAACCCTTTAATATTCTTTAACTTCATCCATTTCTTTTCTAAATTCTTCTCTAAGGGAGTTTCGTTGGAGTTGAAGTAGATACATTTCACCCTTTCAATGATATGAACAAGCATAGAGTTGATTCATATCCTTCTATATATTCCTTAGTAAATTTTCGAAATTTAATAAGATCTAAAAAAATATAAATCCACATCAGGCTATCTAGATATTATTTGATTTAAAAATTAAGTTCTCACGAACTATAACAGTCTCACTGATAATATTATGATGCTCTTGGTAATCGAAGCCTCCTATTCCCAAAACATTAAAGAGTTAGTAAATTATATCTTCTTTAATATTTATTTCCCCTAATGAGAATTCAATAAATAAAAATATACAAAATGATAATACCCCCTTTTACTAACCTAATTCTTAATGGAATCTTTATTTTAAAATCTTGTTCATTTCAAAAGTATGTAATCCAAAATGATATCCTTTATTGAAGGTTTCTTATTCTTATTCATAATTGGATAATGAAAGACATTAGTAGAAAATGTTTTTATAACTTCCTAAGATTATTTAATGGAATAATATTTCCTGGATAGACTACCAAAATAAAAAATTCTCTATGAATCCACTATAGGAGAGGTTTCATAGTGTTACCTTAGGCCCTTCACTGAGTGACCCTCCAATGTGGTTTGGTTCATAAGATGAAATATCTATAAGCATCGTGAAATGGGTGGCCTATGTATTTACTAAAACATTTTTCCAAAAATTACATTTGGATAACATTTTATTGAGTCACAATTATTCCTTAGATATATTAGTTACAATATATTCAGGCGTGGGAAGATTTTGAGCATTTGTGTCATCACGTGTCAGCATTAGCCAAAATTAGAGAACCATTATTAGATATTATTCAACCTAAAACTGGCTATTGGATAATAAGGAAATTATTTATATACATTTTAACTACCACACAAACCTGTATTGTCCTTAGGGTTTATAAATAATGGAATCACTAATTCAAGCTACTATAACCCCATCTTAGAGAGTTCTACATGCATGTATAGTCATGATTCATACACGCAAAATTAATATTTTCAATAATAATCTTTTATGGTGTATCAAAAGGGAATAAATTATTGACATAATGACATATTTTTATGTTTTTAATCCCATTAGCCTCTAAATGCACTAGTCTATGTACATTAATTTTAAGAAACTCATAGAAGAAGGTAATGTGTGAAAGAAAAAATGTACTTCTGGTCTCATAACCACCAAGATAAACTTCTAAATGGTCAAATAAAAATAAAGGAGATATAAATTTTAAATATGATATTTCTTCATTGGACATATCCTAACATCTGATAAATTTTTTCCAAAACCGGTACAAGTAGTTTTATTTTATACCTCTATTCTAATAAAGAATATATTATAGAAGTACTTAGTTTTACTCTTAAATGAGTAACATGTGGTGGGACGAGTTAGAGAAAAATGTAATTTTCTAGAAAAAATTCAGGTTAAAGGATTAGGAATAAAATCAGTCCAACTCTATGACCATAGAAGGTATAAAAAACCACTTTTATACAAACACTTTACATCATGAGCACATTAAGTAAGAAATTAATGTGATCAATTTTCCTTCAGTTTCTACCCATAAGGATGAATGAAGATAATGATCTAGTCACCAAATGGAACAAATAATTGGGGATAATGATCTCCCTATATCTATCTCCCAACTATCATAACAACTCTTGCAACAATTAAGAAGATTGTTTAGGATCACTCCTGGCGTCGTACACTCAAAATAATTCAACATACATCTCACCTAAATCTAATATTCAACTAATCATATATATTTATATATATCTAAAAGTATAATCTCAATTTACACATATTGTAGGTGAAAGGTCTTCACCTTAAGGAACCAACAACATACTATTTTTTTGGAAATGTTCATTTTATTGATAGATGGTGAACTATAAAATTTAATATTATTGATCAAATTCAATTGTTCATGACTATACACAAAATTATATTTAGCTCTGATGGACCCTATAATTCCACAAACATTCATTATAGAAACCATATCCTGGTCAAAGATCCCACAACAAGCTCAATCATTCCATGCATTTTTCAATGAAGTAGAAAGATTCATAGAATAATATAAAGAATTGGGTTGGTGAATCTGGTCTTAATTTACTATGATTTTTTGGGAATGACTTTGGAAATCCTCTTATTCATCATTTTAAATTTAGATAGATGCCCTTGATAGGAAATATTATTCTAAAAATTCCCCAATGAAGTTATAAACCATGACATAAATATGTTATGATCAAGAGCTGGGATCAAAAGGATTTCATTAAGGCCATATTCATAGAGGGGTAACCAATATAATAATGAGAAATACAAATAATTAGATTATGAGAATAATTTAAGGAATTTATAATGTGAAAAAAATAATATATCATGAACTATATTTATCATTCACGACCATATAATGTTATCTTTATAAAGGGATCATAGTAGTAGGTTGAGATAATATTACAACCATTTATTTTGTAAAAGGAGGATAAAAATGGAGAAAACATTAGAAGACCTGAAATTTTGAAAAAATTAATAATGTAATAAATTGTGATTAAGCCAATGACTCACAATAAGGTGATCAGTCAAACCAATATAATGGTCATGCACTATAATCATTACATCAAGTTGACTAGTTCTATAAAACATTGGTTGGACTCACTTATACACAAGATAAATACAACAAAAAGGTTTGTATGCACACTAGAATAAATTAGAAAAAGATATATCATACTACGGAATCTTGTATAAGATTTTGGGCCATTATAAGAGTTCAACCATTTATATATAAGGATAGAAAAGACGTTTTGGGTTACCTATACACATGAAAAAGAACAAAGACACCCTTAGTGTATTAGTTTTCCTCAAAATAATATTATCTTCATTTTAAAAAAATAAAATCTTATGGGGGAATTTACAGGGACCAATAAACTATCCAATGATTAAAATTGGATTTCGAAGCAATAATCCTCTAAAAAAATCATGAAAATTCATCATACACATTATGTTAGCCTAGAATGTAATCTCAAACAGGGACACCAAGGTTAGATGATGTAAATGTTTTATAACATGGGTGATGTTGCGCACCCAAATAACGAGTCACCATTGAATTGATCTTAATGGTACCATGACAACATACACACCCAATATGAGAAACTATAAAACAATACAGTTGCTAAAATATTTTTAGCCTTAGTGAAGGAAGAATCTACACCCAATAATTCATGCATATTTGATAATCTCATAAAGATTAATTTTTTCTTATCTTGTGCTATACACCTTACCTCTTGTGTTTCTACTCTAGAACATAAATCCCTAAAGGTATGTAAATTACCCAAAAGAACAATAGTCATACAGTCATTTGTTTAGCGTTTATTTTTCATATTTCTAATTGAAAACCTCTCGATAGAAGCTAGAATCAGTACTTTATCACACTTATTAATTCAAAACACCTCCTTGGATCCTAAATCTCAATTTTTATCTATCATATTTTTAATGATACCTAATTTCCTACAACATTATGAATAATTCATGGTTCTAGTAGAACATGAGACCAATCCATTAGTTTCCCTTGGGAACTATTTAAGACTTTTATAGTTGAGGCATAGAAAGGGACCTACACCATACATACACTTTTGTGAGTCCTTGAAAATTTATATTCCTAATAAAAATTTTCACATATAGTGACCATGTTAAAAAACATGAAGAAATATAATTTACATACAAAGTTACTATTTCATATGAGTAATGTGTGTATAAATTTTGAATAAAATGGGATTTATGTAAGTGTAAGTCCGAATTTCAACACAATTAAGTGAAATATTCACACATTCATCCATGAATATTTACTAATGAGATTAATCCTCATCCATGAGATTTATCTTCATAATTTTGATAACCTATGGAAGAATAGGTACTTTGGGTCAATTTAGATTCGGTTACCAACCTTAAACCAAGATCATAAACATTCCCCAAACTACATATTTCTTTTTCATAATATCCATTCATGTTATACACCATGATCATGTGGCTGATTACTAACTTTATCCCACCACTTGATCTACAATGCATATTTGGTAATCCTTTCATAACACCAAATCACATTATGTGGGATTCACATACTTACCCCTCTTTTTATAACTCTCAATACATGAGATATGGATATCGAGATGGCTACTATTCTTTTGTAAGCCCCATGCCTCACTTTTATACTAAATATTTTGGTGTTCGGGAACATTTCATAGTGTAATTACCCATGTTATTGGAAATAAAATATATTAAGAATCCTCTAAACCAATTTACCAATATAGTGTAATGCCAAATTTTATCCAAATAGTTTGCACCTCTAATGTGGTTATTCATCCATACCCTTATCTTATTACCCATGGAAATTATGTGATTATAAATGGGACACCATTCCTAAGAAATCCCTTCATACCTTCTCTAAGTTCTCTCAATGTATTGAGCTTCAAGGAATCATAATTTAGAATAAGATCCATTCCTTCATCTTAAACATAATTTATGAAAAAAATATAAATGATCCACTCATTTGTAAGTCTCAAACCAAACCATTTATAAGACTATTTCATATATTGATCATTATTATATGTCATTAAAACGTATGAAATAATTTTCATGGATATACATCTTTTAATGGCACACCAATTGTTCTAGATGCATGAAATTAGAAGGCACAACATTTTTCTAGGATATTATAACATAAAAGGGTAAAAAATTTCCATGGATTCATGACCTTAAAATACACCACTATGGTTCTAGTCACACAAATTTAAAATGGAAAAAGTGCATCATATAAAACAAAACTAAATTATTATTGATTCTTTTCACAGGATTATGTTGGAATTCCCTATTTCAAGAACAATTCCAATAGAAACTTAACAAATACTTTTGATGATTCAACAAGTCATTATATGAACCTTTTATTTTTTCTTGGATGGATAAAAATCCCAATGTACTATTTTGTATCCTCTTAAATGGATACCCCTCTCTTGTGAATCTTTGTTAGCAAGAAGACAATGAATCATTAAACATTTTTAGTATTAATCTAGAATGAAAATAAATTGTCAATACTGATGAGAAAAAAAATCATTAAAAAATCTACTGGTGATGATTCAGAAAACTATTAAACCCTTATCAGTAATAATAAACTTAATCCTTAAAATCTATATGTGATGAGACAACAGAACCTTAAATACTCATTTTTGATAATCTATATAATCCTTATTATATGTTGTTATAATGTACTAAAACCTTAAATCCTCATTATTTATGATCCAATGAATCCTTAAAATAAACTTGTGACAATCCATAAACCCTTAAATTCTCTTTGACAGTGTTTCATCAAATCCTTAAAATCTACTGGTGATGAGCCATCAAACCCTTAAATCCTCATTGGTGAAGACCTAACATATAGTTAATTCCTATTAGTGATATCACAAAAACACATTAAATATTCATTATTAATGGGCCTGTGAATCCATATAAGTATACTCGTGATGAGCTAGTGAACCATTAAATCCTTTATTGTTGTAAAAACCCACAATTTTAGACCGTTTTTGATTTTTCATTGAACTGGTAATAACATAGTGAGTAGAGGGAAGATTAATTTCATTTTTTTCCATAACCCCTTGTTTGTTCCATGATGAGGGTGTTTCAAGGATTTAGAGTGGTTTGAACTTCCTCTTTGGACTCTCGACCACATAGACTCCAGATGTTTAATCAGTTCTTGGAAGATGATTCCAAGGGTGAGGACACCTCAAGTAGGTGTTTTTGAATGTGTAATAGGGGTTTAAGAGGCCTTAGAAGAATAAAAGTAGGTTTTTAGCAAGATAGACTATGACATGCAGTTACATTTCCACAAGATTTCCATTGGACGATATAGTAGCTAAGTAAGGCTATTGGATCCCCCATCTAGTCGGTGGCCACATGGAGTTTTTCTAAAGGGGTAAACTGGTCATTTGACCCCCTCAACACTCTTTTTACCCTCTTACTCAAATTTATAGGTTCATTTATCTCAGTAGCAACACCATGGATCTATTCACTCATACTCCTTCCGTTAAGATGGTTCTACATTATTCATGGTCTGATTCTTCCTTTGATCGAAGAAAAGTAACTATAAAGATAAGGTTATCTAACCTTATCCCTCATTTCTCTATTTTCTTCTCCCTTAAGAATATTATTTTCCTATGATATCACATGCCATATTTGTTTTCTCTTTTCCATTTTCATCTATTTTATTTTGAATCAAGGGGTGTCGGAATACATGTGAAACTTCCAAAGGCTACAATTGGTGGTCTAGTTTCTTTCACTCAATGCATTGTTATTTTATAAATTATATGGGTTATATTATGCTAGGAAACATCAAATGATCTAGTCTTGAAAATTAAATTCCATTTCCAATTTTAGAGCCTTTATATTATTTCATACCACATAGTAAGTATACTTAAAATATTAATCTAACCAAGGACCGAGAATGGTCCATTGGGGTTTTACTACCTAACCATAACTCTACGAATTTTTATGTTTAATTGGTGATCCTAAATAAAGAATGACATTTCCAGTGAGGATATTTATTTATTTAAATATTTCATAATGAACAAATAGGGTATATGGAAGAGTCTTGACCACACAATTGTGTCACCCATAAGGTTCCTTTATTTTTCAGGAATCCTTATTAAAACATTTAACTCTGAGTGATATTCTGTAGGGAACTAATCCAATGATCATAGTAAGACTCAAGTTAAATCCCCAAGTTTGGAAAATCCGTCTATTTATTAAATTAAGAACTTAAATAAATGAACCTCATTTGTTAATGTCATGTATGTAAAGGATTTAAGTGGGATATTAGTTTCTTGTATTGAAGATGAATTTAATGGGGGTACCTTAACCCATAACATGGACCAAGTAACCTTATGTCCCATAAGAGTTAGAGTGTGACTAGATGTTAATTAACAAATGTTATCTTATAAATAATCTATTTAATGTAATAAATTTATCAATGGTATGTTGATACATTGAGATACCTTAATGTTTAGAATTTACAGTATGAGTTTTAGTATGTTGTGTTACCCTTATATAAGTAATACAAATTGTGAAATAAGAATGTGAAACATAATGGGTTGGTGATTAATAACATGCATGGGGTGTGTTTAAAAGAAATGGCCTTGTTCCATGTTTATTATTTTCTTTTATTGTAATTTTCCCATTATCTTTAGAGGGACTTAATAGTTATTGTTTTTTAATATAAATATTCTCATTATGTCTTAAATGTGAGACATTTTATGGGAAATCCTTGTATTATAGTTTGAAATTCCATGAATGAACCTAGTAGATGCTAAATGGTTCATTGATGTGAATGAATAGGATCTTCCCTTGGATTCGGTCAATGTATTATATTCATGAATGCCTAGGTATAGTTCCATGAATCTACTGAGAATCTTTTGAAAAATTAGAATTCATGGAATAAGATCCCAAATTCTGCATGATGTCCCAAGACACAGAATTCCTTAGATTGTCTCCTTGGATCCTAATCAAATCCATTTCTAAAATTATAAATGGATTTCTACTTGGGGTTGGTTAGAGATTATTTAGAAATTGGAATGACAAGGGTTCATCCCTCAAAATGTAATCCATATTTTTACACCATGGCTTGACCAAAAAAACATGGCTCAGTAGTTCTAGACGTAGAATGGATTGAATATTTCAATGAATTCTTGTGGTTTCATTACTTGGGATTTCCCATACCCACTCTATGGATCCACCTTGTTACTTGTTTTTGAATTACTAGTATTATATCCATGGGTGTTATGAATAATTTATTGTTCACATGATTAGAGATAAATATATTTGGCAAAAGAAGGTGGCTTTATTTGATTCACCTATACTTTACTAATTTTTTATTCACATACTGCACACATTTAAATTTTATCCTCATAGAATGAAAATTAATTAGAAACCATAGGTGGTGGTCTTTGGAGATTTACCCTCAGCCTATTTGGGCTGCCACTTGGCACCTGAGAAGATCTCATGGATGTAGGTTAAGACTATCAAAGACTCTTTTTTATAATTGCTTGTCTTGGGCCAGGGCTCAGCATGGGGGTAGTGGATCGAGCATGTACTCATACCATAATCAGGAGTTGGGGTCATTTTATTTATTAATCTATTTATTTTTATCTGTTCCTATTTTATGTCTGTCACATTTTATATTCATTGATCGATTTGTATATGTAGCATCATACTCCATAGACTGTTTTTTTGGCACTTTCTATATTGTCAGTTTTTTTATTATCTTCATGAAATTTATTTATTATTTTCTATTATGTTATATTTAATTCCAATCAAGAGGGTATAGTCTCTACAATGTACCATCATTAGACCCCCATTACTAGTCAAAAATCACTAGCATACAGATAGGTATGCTTGAGGCCATATGACACGACAATTTGGTTAATTATGAGTGAATCAGACCAAGGGATTCACAAAGTGGTATCAGAGCTTACTTTTTCCATTTGTCTTGATGTTTGGGATTGTATAAATGAGACTAAGAATGGGTTTTAACTTAGTGAATGACTTGTGTCTTGAAATGGAAAACACATACATGAGATAAATACCAAGCTACCATGGATAAGACTTCCTATTCTTGAATTCCATTATCACAGTGGATTATTATTTCACCATTACTTATTGATTTCTATTATTCAAGTTATTGAATTATAATATTTTTTCTTATGGGCTGGTACATCATGAGGAAGTATGATCAGGCATCATTTCAGGCACATAGGATTCACATTCCATTAGCATGATTCCCTTTTTTCTTGTATTCTTTAGTGTCATGATTACATTCCTCATTTATAGTTATGCTATAAAGTTGGTTATATAAAGTTCTTGCATCAACTTAGACAACATTTTACCACATAGATTGATGATGTAATTATTTTTAACCAACCTAAAGTTAATTAAAGAAATGGAATAGTCCTAAAATAGTTAAAAAATTAACAAGTATATAAATATTTAAAATTATAAAGGAGTTGTATTTTTTTTCATAAACCCAAGTGGTTATTGATGATGTCAGTAAAATAGTGTACCAATTACAACTTATAAGAATTTTACCTCTATACTGTAGGAATGGAAATACATATAAATGAATAATTATATGCTCTATTTGACCCTTATTGGTCAGTCATAGAATTATATTCCTATGAGATAAACCGATTAAGGGCATGTTTCAAAGTTATTAAATAATTAAATATTAATTTTTTGGACTTAAATGGGATTGCCATTGTAATTTATTGAAAATTTACCACGATAAATTGTGTTTGATATCCCTTATAACTAATCCTATGATGAAATGTATTAACCCTTATAGGTTTATGTTAACTTTACATGACACTATACTTAACCCCTTGGGGAAATATATATATATATATTAAACAGATTTTGTAGTTTTGAAGTGTGAAGAAAAATCTAAATGGTGTTTTTCCATATAGATTATTGGTGGTATTATACTTAGTTGGATATTACGAATTCAATGTATTGAGATGGATCATCTATGGTGATGCCACTATATATATAGATAAATATTTGATGAATCATAATTCTTGTAGTACCAACTTGCTTGTCTAATAAATTTAATTTTGAATTTTAGCTTAATTACATCTTATAGTGTTGTTAGAGAAGACCCTAGCATGGGTGTTAGTTTTGGAGTGCCTTGAGAAATTACATGGATAAGAACATGAACGTTTCCCAAGATTTTTAGTAGGGTTTTTTATTTTTTAGACCCAGGGGTCTGGTGGGAGATCCTAGTGACCTTTTACCTGTGACCCTAGTTTTAGAGTCAATGTGTTTTTTAAAGTAAGGGGTTATCCCAGTTGTGGTCGAAACCTTAGATATATGAATCATTAAGGGATGATTGCATTGAGTTTTTAGGAAGATAAAATGTTTTTATTATAAAATTTGTGCTTGGTTAAGACCTTTGTTTATGGAGCAACTCCTCAGGTAGGTTGGAGGTTGTATGTCTAGTTGAGCCTTGGGAGTAATGGAAGTATCATGGGTGTATAAATTAAATGGGAGGAACATGGAAAGGGAATGATCACCAACCTAGTTAGTCATGTGAAATTTCTCTTTCAATGATTTCAGACTCAAGAAATCATCATCTAGATCAAATAATGTTGTGAAATAACATTACCCTGGGTTCAATGTTTTGAGTAGGAAGGCACATACTAAGGATGTGTGGTGCCGTTGGGCCTACAAATAAATTAAAATGGGTGCACCAATTATGTTGATGTAATATTGAGGTATTAAAAATTTTCATTTATGTTTTTCATTGAATTTATGTTTGGTGGAGTGATACATGTGTAGTTCAATGGTAATCATTCATATATTAAAAAAATTAGTGAATCAATTGTGGTAACAACTTGAGAGGTTCTAGTTCATGAATTTATAGAAAAGGGTTTTGGTTTCTTGAAGTATACTTTCATGGGTAAATACCGTAGTATTTTTACCTAGGTGTTAAGTGTTTTTATCATGATCATCGTAACTAGAAATTTTAATAACAGAAAACTATGTTATCCCATTTCTAAGGATGATCGTGTAAAATGATCATGTACCAAAACACAATTGATCTAAGATATAGTTTTTTTATTTAGTGTCCAATGACAATTATATGCATGAGAATGGATTCAGAATAGAATATTTCATTTATATATAAATATAACTATTATAGTTACACTAATAAGAGATTAGAGGTTTTTGTTGGTGGTCAGTATAAGCATGTTGGTCTATGTCGAAAAACCTCATTTGGTGGTGGATTGAGTGTGGGTTATTGGAAATATAAGTCTATTTCCAGTGAAGAAATGATTCAAAAACTCATATATTGTGGAGAATAACATCATTCATTGAAATCATGACCTCAAGTAGATAAGGATCATGGTAATTGTTAGACCAGCTATAGAAATTGAGAATAAATTTCAGAGGCTGATGAGCTGGTAAGTTAGATATTTCTAGTTTTAAAGAAGGATATAAATTTGTGATTTAGGTATGATTTTGGTTTGATTATAGACATTATATTTAGGTTAATGGTGCATAAGTAATCTGGGAAATGTGACATGTTAGTGTAATACCAGTTTTTTCAATATAACATGATGTCAAAATGGTTTGTTGAGTAATCAACTATTAAAGTATACTATGATTCAGGTGAGTAATTCAATGAGTGTGTTTGAATGACCATAGGTAAGTTTAGGATTTTATTTAATATGTCAAACGAATTAAATAATGTAATAAATTTTAATATGAACATCTTTTAAATAGGTTATCCTAAAGTCGTTCGACTAGATTTTTGTACACATGGGTATTCAATGAGCTAAAACCGGTTATTTTACATCATGTAAAGTATGAGGAGGAAATTTTGGGGAATAACCCTTAAAAAATACCATAAGGAAATGATAATGGATTTTGGGAAGTTAGTTATCAACCATGAGTAAATTGTAATGAACAACCACCCTACCATTATTTTATTCCTCCTTGCTAAAGGGATACTAGAATATTTATTAAGTTATTTAAGGGTATTGTAAAGTTTTTTAATGTTACTGAAGGGTAACTTGATTTTTTTGAAGATACTATAGGGAAACTTAGGTTGAGATTCTAATCATGGAAATTCACCAAGGCATGGGTACAAGACTCATGGATCATGATAAGGTGATTACTGGATACCCTAAGGGTTTACAACATCATGGCCGAGTGTGTCAAACATGCATTGGTATCTAAGTCAAGTGTTTTTGGTGATTTTGGTATGAGGAGATTCAACTTATATTATTGTTTTTAGTTGGATGTGGTGGGTTATAAAACAATGTGGTTGCATCATTAGAAATGGTGTTTACATTTTTGATGTTGATCTAGGGCCATTAGGGAAAAGGCCAGTTAATGTGATTTTTTAAGGATAAACATATATGAAATCCTTTTCCAGAAAAACACGTCTCTGTAGAAACAATATTTGGTTTCCCTTTTGATTCATGAAGTGATGGTTCAAATATTTAACTATTAGTGGTTTGAAATGTTATCATGTATAAATATTGTTTTAGTTTTGAGTTTTGAAATTACATTTGACAATTTGAGGTGTGCATCATAAGATGACCTTGATGTGAAGACTGGATTATGTTTTTCCATGTGATCATTATAAATCATACTCTATGGGTTGTTAGTTAAAATGTGATTTCACAAAATTTCATCCTCTATATTTGGAGAGGGGTTTAGGTTTTCAACTAAGTGTTGGGATATAGTTCTAATAATTTGATTGTTATTAAATGACATTCATATACATCATTTAATGTGTCATTTTTCTATGGGTGTAGCTTGGGAATGAGTTATCCAATGGTGGGGAGGTTCAAATAACAACATTTTTAAACCATTTTTTATTTTCCTTGAACTTTTTATAACTCATTGAGTGATGGGAAGCATCATATTTTTTCCCTTAACCACATGATTGTTCATTGATGATGTAATTTCAAGGATTTAGAGTGGTTTGTACTTCTTTTTTAGACTCTTAGCTATATAGAATTCAAATTCACAGTTAGTTATTAGAATATTATTATGAGGAAGAGGATACCTAAATTAGGTGTTACTAAATATGTTATTGGGTTTATGAGGTATTCTATAGTATCCCATGTTTTTTAGTCGGGTCAAAAAACACTCCTATTTTGAATTTTTCAATTTGTGGGGGTGACCTTTTATTTTTCAGGCACCAAAAATCAATTGCAAGAGTTACCCAAATCAAAAATCATTATTTTTGATGGGTTTAGGGGTTTAGATGAAGAATTTGGTGTTTTGAAGAGTTTTTGAGGGAACCGAAGGTCCAAAGGATAGTTTTAGTGTTGCGGGCAAATGCGAACGATTTAGGGTAAACTGTGCATCCCCTTCCAGCTTACCTTGTGGCCTGGTTTTGAATTTCCACATAGTTTGGGTAAACTTTGTGGGGAGGTGAATAGATGTGAATATTAGTTTATATTTTTTGCAAAGAGATATCACATATTCTTTGCATGATTAGAGAAAATCATGAAGTAGGCCTCCTGGGTACTACCAGTTAGGTAGTTACTCAACACTGTAGCCCACATGATTTGCACATGTTTTAGAAAACCATGAGAGTAAACCATGTGGCCCTAGTAAAGAGGTAAAATTTCATTTTTATCCATATTTTAATTTTAATTTTCCCTTTTTCCACTTTTATTCTCCTTAGTCACATGTACAGTAGGAGGAAACCCTCCACCTCCTCCTTCGGTGGATTTTGATCCACCTCCTTCATTATTGCTCTGATATCAGATCCGTCAAGTGTGTTGGAACAAATTTAGTAAGGTTTATCACACCCTTCATATCATTAGGTTTTATTTCAACTCAAGGATCACTAAATCCATCTGAGCCATTTTACCCTATTTTCAGGGCACTCGACATAAACTCAGATCCCTTCCAAACCATTGGGATTTAGAGATCAATATCATATGTTCCTATATCTATGATTGAAATGTTGATGGTTCATATCTTCCTTTGGGTTATAATGATTGATTTGGTGGTGAAAAGTTTTATTGAATAATTTCGAATTGAGAGAGACCCCTCATGCTTCATATTAAATTGACCATGTGACCCTATGGGATTCCATTAGGCATGCACTTTCCAAATTTATACATGTCTGGTCAGGTTATAGGATATTGATCACCATGGGTAGTTAGGTTGTGGTGTGTTTTGACTTAAATTAATTTTTTCTTTTTAATTGATGTTGTGAAATTACATTATATTGAATATATCATTTGAATTTAATTGGTTATATGGTTTTGAGTTGTTAAATTATTTTAAATTCAATTGTTATGTTTATTCAGGTTATGAAATATAATCCTATTAAATTAAATTTCATGTTTATATGGAATTATTTATCAAAGTGATTTTTCTTATATAAATGTGTTTTCTTGTGATAAGATTAATGTTTGAGATTCATGTGATGCGACCCATGAGGTCGTTTCAGGCTTGGATTGAGGTTGGTATAGAATTTTCTATTTAGAATTGAGGCAATGTGATCATCTGGTTGGGATTGGGCTAGGTTACTTGGGTGATAAGATCACTGCTTGGGCTTCACATGTATATTCTTAGGTGGTTTTGACCATCAGTTGGTTGTCACAGACATCAGTTGAACTGGCTAGGCTACTAGGTTGGGTAATGGCCCATGATATTGGATGGATCGACCATCGGATTTGAGTGACATCATCATATGGGAATGATGTGACAATTTTATGTGTCTTAGGTTATATATTTGGTGATTTATGCTGACCCGTGATAGTAAATGTGACGATTTTAGTATTGTGAACATATTTCTACTATGTGATGATGTTATTTTGACCAATAATATGGGTAGAGGCCCCTAGTAGTTGCAGATTAGGTGATATTCTTTGGGGGGGGGGGTTACCATAAAAATCCATGAGGAAGGTGAGGCGACTTCGGTTGATACAGATGAGGAAATGGGTTGGGGGATGAGGCTCACCATGATTTATTCTATGAACGTATGTTTATATAGAAAAAATGGATATCACCATTCCTCAGGACGCCATGATATGAGCCAATGGTGGGGTTTTTGAGGGTAGATATTGCTTTGCCTTCAGACGTCAGGCTTCGAGTCGATATGTTCTTTTGATAAGGGGTCCAAGGGACTGGTTACGAGAGTTTGAGAATTACTTCAGCACGTTGGTGACATGATTTGTGACATGAGGTGTCGGGTTGGAAAGAGGTGCTGATGATTATTGAGGTGGAACTTGATGGATCACCTAGGGTGTTATACCTCAGAAGGATACGTTGTGACATGGTCCAATGATCCTTTAATTTCAGAGATTCTGGTGTTGTCCTAGGCAGGTGATGACTCCCTGGTGTCTATTGAGCACCAAGGAAGTCTTTTTTATTTCATTTTCATTTTTTTTATTTAATTTATTAAAATCAATTATGCTTAAACACTTATGTTAGGTACACACCTTTGGGTGGTATCCTACTGAGTCACATTCTCACACCCATCACGACCCCTTTAGGGTGCATTTAGATTTTATATCTTTATGTTCAGTTAAAGTATCGTCCTCAGGTGTTTGGCCATATTAGTCATTTGGTGTGGGATGTTTGCAGGGGACCTTGATGTTGTTCTTAGCAAGAGTTTCCCTTTTTTTCTTCAGTATCATTTTTTCAGCATGCTATTGTTTCGTATATGTATATACTATTGGTTATCCATTGGTGACCCCTTTTAAATATTGATATATATGACCTGTATTTATTTGAATGTACTGTTTTGTAGCTACACATGGTATGATATCATGATTACTTATTTCCCTTTTCTTTATTTAGTTATTTCTTCCCTAATTGTATATTATTGATTGTGATTCCATCATTGGTGGGTCTGGTTCATGTATTTTGAGTCTTTAATTATCTGCTACATGTTATATAGATATATATTACTCAAAAAATTATTATATAATTCCATGTGGGTGTAGTCTACCCAATATAGTTCATTGACACCCTCTCTTCTAGTCGGAAGCCTTTGGCATATAGGGAGATGCATTTAAGGCTAGTGGCACTTGACCTGATATCACTATTCGGGTGGCTAATCGGGTTGGGGATGCTACAACTGCTATCAGATCCATTCTTGATTGGGATTTAGTAGTAGTGTATGGCTGGATACTAATGTGATCGTGATTTCTTTTTTAATTTTTTTGATGGTATTACTTTTTGTGATATGGTAGAGTATAGGATAGGTTTTGTCAGAACTAGATTTAGAGCTCGTTCTTGGGTGTCAAGAACCCCATTTATGAGGGACATACCAATTTACCATGAGTGGGAATTTACATTTTATTTTTCATTGTTTATAGTTGAAAAAAATTTCACCTCGAGCGGTATTCTTGAAATGTGATTGTTATTGTTATGAGATGCGACCTTAGCCTGGTACAACATGGTATGAGATTGTTGGACCCTTGGCCCAATATGGCTAGGGGTGTTTGTGATGTTGTGATTTTTTCGTATGTTTAGGAACATATTAGGAATTTTTAAAATTAAAATATGCATGTTCCATGATATAAATTATTTGAGATGTGAAATGGCTTATGAAATTTCTTTTTCAGTGTGATGTGTCATGATTATGATATCTAAAATTGCATGTGATACGATTCAAGCAAGTATATTCTAAAAATAGGTAGGTAATATTATATAGGGTGACGTTCATCCCCAGGTAGGGTGATGTGGTCATCAGATTGTGGAAATTTTGGTTGTCAGGACAGGGGCGGCCCAAGGTATAATTGATACTTGGCTTTATTGAGGGTGGGTATGGAGGCCATGTGGCTGAGATGCCTTGTGGCATGGTTGTGATTGGATAGGGTAAGGGTAGTGAGGATGCACTGCCTATTAATTCTTTCCCTATCTATATTATATATAAGTGTGTGTTGTCTAACCATTTGATGTTATACAAAGGGTTTCTTATAGAAATATCGATGAACTGTTAGGTTGGTGGATGATTAGTTCTGTAGAAGCATGATCAGGTTCAGAACCCTAAGGTTCATGCAGAGAATCTACCTCCATAGGTACATGCTCAGGTTCTAGTATAGGTGGTGCAGCAGCCAGATTTGACAATTTTTGGCCTATGTCTTAATGAGAAGCTCTGAATGAGATTGGTATTAGTTATACAGGGTATCAAATAGGGTTCTCAGGGAGTGTAGCCATATACGGAGAATCTTACTCATGAGTTATTGATCCTTCAGCAAGGTGAGAGGTCCGTCATGAACTATGTAATAAAATCCACTGAATTGTCTCACTTCTCACCTGTTATGGTGAGTGATGACACCTCAAAGGTGAGGCACTTCTAGGATGGTTTACAATACATCAGTTGGGTGTAGGTAAACATATTTATGTTTTCATAATTTCTAGAGGTGGTGAACTGGGAACTCATAGCCAAGAAAAAACTAAAAGATATGTTTTACTCGAGTCAGGAAATGACATTAGGTGTTTTTTTGGTGATGCTTCTAATTGAAAAAGTGAGGTAGAGATGAGTTCCTGCAGGGAGGTTAGGCCAATAACTTAACTAGAACATCTCTTAGTGGATATTATATAGTTTTATTCAAGTGTGGGAATCCATAAAATGTCTATAATCAATGTGAGAGGCCTCTAAAGGATTGATAGACACTTGGAAAGGTCAGGTATGTCAAAAGGTTCTACAAGAATAATTCTTGGACAACCGAAAATCAAGGACTGGGGAAAATGCAGGGATTTGAGATCAGTTCATGATTAGTACTAGGTGATGGTAAATGAGTTTCATTTGCATGCGTAGGTCATGGAAGAGATTGTGGGACCCAAAAAATGGGGTTAGTGGTTGGTGTTTCATTATAGGCAGGTTATGAATGAGGCTGTTGAGCTTATATCCATGTGGATTCCGTCGAGTTTCTTGGGGCTAAGTAGGTTGTTTAGCTAAAGACAGTTAGATATACGCCATGGGTGTAGCTTTGTTATTTTTTTTATCCTAGAGTGGCTTGTTGAGGCATGTCCGTTTTTGGTGCACTAGGTGCCCGAGATGTATAAATGGAGTAACCCGATGATGGTTAGTATGTTGGCACTAGAACAGGTGTTATATATATGAGGTTCGAGGCATCATGTTCTATGTATGATCATCATTGGATGTAATATGTATGAACCTGGATCTTCATTTCAGGTATGTTTCTCCTTTTCTGGTCGTTTTGGAGAAAAGAGGAGTTTCTGTAAATTTTTGAAGTACATGCCGTGTACTTTCTGAGTAGACACCGTGTAATCCCTTGCCATGCCAGGCTATGTACTGGCCATGTCCGAGCCACAGACACGGTGTGTAGGGATGAAGTGGAGGCCGCTTAAATCAGAGTACGAAAAAATAGAGTACACGCTGTGTATTCAAGAATTACATGCTGTGTATATTTTTTCATTGAACGGACCGGGGTTGTGCCTAATCGATAGAATCGTCTTCATCTAGGTCCTGTTCATCCGAGATACGCCGTACAGCCGCAGAACATCTCTGAATCCTTGAGCCTTCATCCATTCTCTGAATTGACCATCTTCGATTGCATTGGAATCGCAGCGATGAGTTCTTCCTTCTAGAGCCTTATTTTCCAATTCCGCCTCTTTCGTAAGTTATAGTGGGTTGAATGTTTTTTTCATTTTCTTAGATCTACACAGTTCTATGAGGAATCAAGCCTTGTGGTTCAAGTATATCGATCTCCTAGGATCGAGGTAGGTGCTTTGTGCCTTACCTTTCGATGTCTTTGAGTTTTATGTGAAAATTCCACCAATACTCGTGAATTGGGTGTTGTGTGTTTACATTTTTTCCATTATGGTTATTCTTGCCTTGCTTGCATGCTTGTGTAGAGGTAAATTGATCATTTTTTTGGATAATTGTCATTCTTTTATGTTTTTACCATGATTTTTTCTTGTTGTAACCTTTGGGTCTTGTTAGCCTTTGGCCGTTGCACCTATTTTCATGCCTTGTGATCGTATGACGGAATGATGTTGTTAAGATGCTTGTTGCTTTGTAGAATATTTAGCCAAGTAGCTCTATAGGTGTACTTTGGTTAGCCGTGTAGCTCTATAGGTTTACTCTGGCCTTATAGCATTAATATGCACTGACTGGCATGAGACTATGAGAGCCCAGTGCTATAGACTATAAGGGATATACCGAGTGAGTTTCCCAGAGAGTCTTAGATATTATAGACTATACGGGGATAGACCGAGTGAGCTTCCTCAGAGGGACTTGGAAAATGTATACTACAGAGGATAGACCAAGTGAGCTTCCCAGAGAGTCTTAGTTAATATAGACTACAGGACGGTAGAACGAGTGAGCTTACTCAAAGATTATTTACCTTGTTTGAATGTCTTGAAAACCATCCCAGGGTAGAGGAGGAATTGACCGAGTGAGCTTCCTAATAGTGTCTTTGGTACACCTGAGGCTATAGGAGGATTGACATAGTGAGCTTCCTCAGAGAGTATCTAGTCCTTGGGGCCAAGAGGGTTAGACCGCGTGATCTCTCTCAAAGAGTCCCTCACTACCCTAGAATATAAGGGAAATTGACCGAGTGAGCTTCCCCAGAGAGTCTTATAATTTTCGTATGACCAAACCAGAGGGGTTAGGATGAGTGTTCTGCCCGGAGGGTTGTGGTACTACTTGGATAGGACCAAAGGGGATGGCTGAGAGTACTTCCCATAGGGTTTCCTATTTGTGTAAGTTGTTGCTTCACTGCTTCTTGTTGTATATCATCCTATTTACTGCTTACTGATTGGTGCCTACAATTGCTGCTACTGTTTACTGATTTTGTACTATTACCTTCCATATACTCACTGACTATTTGGCATAGATTTTCTAGTGGTTATCTACTGGGATTTATTCTAACACCCTATTTGGATCATGTTTTTTGGCCCAAAAGACTATGTTGTTACAGGTATAGGCAAGGGAAAGCACCCTTCTACTTCTGGTAATTGATTGCTTTGGAGCAGGAGAGCATGGGACCAAGCTTTGGCTTGCGATGCTGCGGAGCTGTTTACTTTCTTTTGTTCTTATTTTGGTATTATTGTATTTTTTCAGCATTGTGACTTGTTTGTCTGATTTCCTAGATATGTATCATGAATCATTTCATATATATACATATGTTCTCTAGTTGTTGGCTGATTTCGTCTTCCGCTGTTTATTATTGTTGGTGATTTACTACTTCTACTCTTGCATGTTTAATTACTTCTGTTGTGTACTCTGCCAATGAGGACATAACTTCCCCACTATCACACCCAAGGCCCTCGCTGCTTGTCGGCAGCCTCTGGCATTTGGGGAAATGGGCTTGAGGCCATGTGACCAACTGGGTACGGGGCACCTCTGGGTGGCTTCCGGAATCGGGACGTTACAAAGTGGTATCGGAGGATTATTTTCTCTTGATTTACTATTTGGAGCCTTTAGCCAGAGATAGGATGGATTCGGTACTTGGTAATAAGCTGTGCCCGGGACTAGCTAACCCGTGTACAGGGAAAATCCATACTACCTCATTTATTGCAGTTTTCTGGTTTTCAGATTTTACAATTGATATGATTACACCTAGAGTGATTCACATGAATTGTGTTGTTATTGATGTTTCTATTATGGTTCTATTTCTGTCGCAACCTGATCAGATGAAGGTATTCCAACTCATGCATCATATAGGCACTTGTTAGAAATCACATTACATGCATTCGTTCCATGCCATCTTGGATGCATTAGCGATTGCATGTTGTTGTGATAGACTTTGTGTAGATTATAGATGATGTTGTGATATATGCTTTGATTTATTCTCTGCTGTTTGATAGAGGACTGTTTGTATTGTAATTTGATTAGAATAAATGCAAAATTTTGGTTCTTGAGGTGTCATGAGCCCTCTTGAATCAGAAATTGGTGAATCATTGACCTGTTTTTCCTTATATATGACTGTACTAGTTGCCAAGCATCAATTCATGGGGAGTATGGGCCCTCATGGACCGGAATTTGGCACCATCATGCCATTTTTTCTGTGTTTTTTGGGCTTCAGTGCAGTTTCTGAGCTACTTCACAAAGAAACCCAGAATACACGGCGTGTACATTATGACTACACACCGTGTAGTTTCAGACCATGTCACTGACTGTGTGAGCAGGAACATGGTGTTGAGGAAATGTCATTAGTAACATGTCGTGTACGGTAGGTGCAAGCTGTGTAGTATAGAGCCGTGTACCCAGCCGTGTCACTAACAAAATGGGCCGAGGAATCTCGAGTAGAACATACCGTGTTGGTAAATAACACACAGTGTAGTCTTGTTCTAGGTACCAGACCGTGTCATGAACAACACGGGTCGGTTTTATCTTCTCTTATACATGCCGTGTTTGTTCGGAACACACCATGTAAGGGTCAGCCATGTATCCGGCCATGTAACTAACAACACGGGTTGCCAAAACCTTGTCTTGTACACGCCATGTCCTTAGTGAAAATGCCGTGTAGTCTAGGGTTAAGAGGACCATGTGGGTTATCCAAGTAAGGAGGCTCGGGTAGGGGAATAGAGTTCAAGTACACGCCGTGTGTGGGTACAACACACCGTGTAGTTGGGGTGTTACATGACCAGAGGTGGCAGGAGTACACGCCCATGTCTTTGGTTTAAGTGAACACGTAGTGTAGTTATATACACGCCATGTTGTCTTGTTTTGTAAAATCGAATATTTCCTTCTCTTGTTCCTGTTTTGTACTATTGTGTTCAATGTCTTTGATAATCCCGACTTAAGGTGTGCTTTTGATCTTTTCAGAGCTATGCCTTCGAGAAGTCCTCCAATTGTACGTCAGTTGCCAGATGGTGATCAGACAATGGATATGGCCTACGAGGGACCTCCTGTAGATCCTCATATTGTGCCAGCCTTGGCACTAGCAGTAATACCCATCATAGGCGCTGATGTGCAGTTCATGGAGGACTTCCTGAGGATGATGTGGAATTTTCAGGTAGCGCCACCTCCTGCCTCGTCGATGGCCGAATTGACGTGGGTCTTTTATCAGCCGAATCCTCCTACTTTCTCGGGGGATGGAGGACACCAGAACACAGAGTCGTCGTTAGAGGCCACGCTGACGATCTTTGAGCATCTGGAGATACCCCCAGAGAAAAGGGTAAATATGGCCATCTATATGCTCTGAGATACCACAAAGAGGTGGTGGGAGGTGATCTCACAGTCAGGGCGCCAGTAGAGTATGTCTTGCGATGTGTTTCGCTGCACCTTCTATGAAGAATTTTACCCAGAGACTTTGAGGGTCGATCGAGCCTGGGAGTTTATGAGTCTGCAATAGGGTACAATTTTTGTTATGGAGTACTCATCCTTCTTCACTATGCTGCAGCGCTTCACGCCAATCCTAGCAGATGATGAGTTGTTTCTGGCTAGGAAGTTTCGGGATGGCCTCAGGAAGGAGATCTGTTCCTAGGTGAATATCTTCAGGTTGATTCCGATATCCTCTATCATCAACCAGGCGCTGATCACTGAGCCCAACCTGAGGGATTCTGGAGCTGTGAGCCAGGGCGGTTCGACATCCAGAGCTGGTGTTCCTCCTACAAATAGTAGGAAGCGCCATAGAGAGTATTCTTGAGGAGATTAGGGCAGGTAGGATGTATCTTCTGGAATCCAGGTTGTATGCTACCAGTGCGGTAGGAGTGGGCATACTAGGCCCCAATGTCAGCGAGATCCGATGGAGTGCCGATCTTGCGGCAAGTTGGGCCATCTTCAACGCTTTTATCAGATCTTTTCACCTTCAGCTGGTGGTTGGGGTTCTTCAATGACCCTGAGTTAAAGAGATGCTTTTCCAGTTTCTCACCAGTCTGGGAACTAAAGTTCTTCTAGCCGTTCGGGCCGAGGTGGAGGTCACAACCGTGGTGGTCGGTCACCAGGTTACCAGTGACAACAGAGTGGGTCAGCTCAGAGTGGTCAGCCAGGGGTGCATGGCCACGGTACAGGACAGACCTTCGCTATGGTGCGGACCTATCAGGAGCAGGATCCCAACCCTTCTACAGTTTGAGGTAAGATCTTAGTAGCCCACGTTTTATCTTCATCCCTTTTCGATACTGGTGCTTTGTATAGTTTTATCTTTTTTGTTGTTGTGGAGAGCCTTGGGCTCTGTATATTTTCGTCTACTGACTTGTTGACTCTTGACACGCCGTTGGGAACGAGGACATCTAGTGTACGTCAGTGCAGAGAGTTCCCTATTGAGGGTTAAAGGTGTATTTTATTATGGGACCTCTATGTCCTAGAGATGACAGTCTATGATGTCATTCTCAGGATGTACTGGTTGGTTCCCGTCTAGGAAGTCATCGATTTATCTCATCATGGGGTGAGTTTCGTTTCACTAGAGGGTAGATATTTCCTTCATAGAGGCGAGTGGGATGTCTAGACAGGTAGAGCTGGACCAGAGCATCATGGGCTAGGGTGAGTTACAACCCAGATTGCTAGTCTTTATCTGGATGACCAGGGGACTTCATAGTTAGACATTCCTCCAGTGCTGGATCGTTTCAGGGATGTCTTTCCATAGGACATTTCAGGTTTTCCTCCAGAGCGTGAGGTAGACTTCTCGATTGATCTCATGTTAGGAGTGGCGCTGGTGTCCATTCCTCCTTATAGGATGGCTACACCTGAGTTGCATGAGCTCAAGAAGCAGTTGGAGGTGTTGCAGGAAAAGAGTTTCATCTAACCCAGTACTTCTCCTTGGGGTTCTCCTGTCCTATTTTCAAAGAAGGTAGACAACACCCTTCAGCTCTGTGTGGATTATCGAAAGCTGAAGCAGTTGACGGTCAAGAACCGATATCCCTTGCTGATGATCGATGACCTCTTTGATCAGTTTTGAGGAGACCAAGTGTTATCGAAGGTCGATTTGAGGTCCAGTTATCATCAGTTGCGCGTTAGTCCATAAGATATACCTCTTACAGCCTTCGGGAGTAGGTATGGTCTATACAAGTATACAATCATGCCTTTCGGTCTCACAAACACGCCAACAGTTTTTATGGAACTAATGAAACAAGTGTTCCATCGGTACTTGGATTTCTTTGTAGTAGTTTTCGTGGAAGACATCTTGGTGTACTCTCACACTCGACACGACCATGCCACCCATATTGCGATCATTCTGAGTACACAGAGAGAACATCAGTTATATTCTAAGCTCTAAAAATGCCAATTTTGGATGGATCAGATTCACTTTATGTGCCATGTTATCTCAGATACATGAGTATCAGTTGACCCAGAGAAAGTGAGAGCTGTAGTTTCCTGGGAGCATCCGAAGAATGTCTTTGAGGTGTGGAGTTTTCTAGGGATGTCTGGACACTACATGTGTTTCATACATAACTTTGCATGCCTAGAAGCACTGCTGACAGGTCTGACCAATAAGGGGGTGAAGTTTTTAGGGTCAGATTCTTGTGAGTCAGCATTTCAGGAGATGAAGGGGAGGTTGACGTCAGCACCGATACTGGTCTTGCCAGAGCCGAGCAAGGGCTATACAGTTTACTGTGATGCATT
Organism: Viscum album; assembly: GCA_963277665.1. Lineage (NCBI taxonomy): Eukaryota > Viridiplantae > Streptophyta > Magnoliopsida > Santalales > Viscaceae > Viscum > Viscum album. Next base: position 31,893 of record CAUJRU010000941.1, read on the forward strand.
AGGTATCGGGCTGGGAGCTGTGCTTATGCAGGGTGATGGGGTTGTTGCTTATGGGTCTCGGCAGTTGAGGCCACATGAGAGGAACTACCCAACGCATGATCTGGAGTTGGCAGCTATTGTTCGTGCCTTACACTGTTGGAGACACAACCTTCTAGGATAGCACTTTGTGGTTTTCACCAACCACAAGAGTCTCAAGTATATCTTTACTCAACATGATCTGAATATGAGACAACGTAGGTGGGTTGAGTGTCTTTAGTATTTCGACTTCGAGCTCGCCTATACTCCGAGAAAGGGAAACATGGTGGCAGATGCGTTGAGCAGGAAAACTCAGATTCAGGCAGTTCGGGAGGCCAGCAGTGAGTGGAAGCTTATGGCTCTGTTCTCTAAGATGCACTTGAAGGTGCATGACAGACATGGATAGACATTTCTATCTTTTGTAGCTGTTACCTCTTCAATTCATGATCGGGTACGGATGAGGCAACTATCAGACTCAGAAGGATTAGTCCTGCGGGAGAGTGTGTCCGGAGATGACCCCCTTCTTGGATGGATAGTGGGCAGGGATGAGATCGTGCGTTTCCAGGGACGCATATGGGTACCGGCAGACAGACGCGAGAAGCTGATGAGGGAGTTTTATTCCTCAGTTTGGGCAGTTCATCCTGGCATCACCAAGATGTACCGTGATCTACACCGCCAGTACTGGTGGCCAGGTATGAAGAGAGATGTTGCTGGTTTTGTCATGAGATGTTCTACTTGCCAACAGATGAAAGTAGAGCATCAACAACCAGCCGGGCTTTTACAGAAGTTACCCATTCCCGAGAGGAAGTGGAATGATGTCACGATGGACTTCGTGACCAGGTTACGGAGGTCAACTCGAGGGAGTGATTCTGTTTGGATTGTCGTCGACAGGCTTACGAAGGTTGCTCACTTCTTGCTGATCAAGGAGACATTCTCTAACAGCCTGAGATTTTATAAGATATATTATTTTTAATTTCATTGATGCCTTCTATTATAAACTACACCAAGATTATCTTGTACTATACGCAATACCATATTAGCTTGCAGTATACGCAACACTATTCTTGTCTTGTGTTACACACAAATTCAAGTTCGTTTTTTGGAAATTATTCTACGCAACATTAAGTACAGATTTTGTTTAATGAAAAAATGAAATTTGTTTTGATTATGTTATACGCAACACCAAATGGAGATTTAGCTACACTCTGACCTAACTTGGCTTGAATTACACGCAATCAAGACCTTCTTCGATAGTGTCTGTAGTACGCAATACCAAGTTTCACTAAACGAAATATTATTATAATATTATTATGAACTAGCCGTTACGAATAGTAATACCCAATTTTTAAAATTTTTAAAATTTTATCTTTCAAAATGGACATCATTTTTGGATTGGGAATATTGAAATTAGCCTAGGGTGAATTTTTGGTATTTTTTTGCAAACATTGAATTTTTGATGAATAGTGAAAACACTATGTTACTATTTAAAAACCGACTGTTTATTTAAATAATTATTTATTTTAGGTCAAAATTGATACATAATACCTATATAAGTTCAATGTAATTCATTTGAGTCAGTTAATAATAATTTTAGATATATAATAATTTTATTGAACTTTTCACCGTCTTTTACACACCTCCTAGGAGAATTTGAAAATTTACATAAAACTTAATTTTACCGCTTCTGTGAGTGGAATTTTGAAAATCTGAGAGACATGGTTTATATCAAGGAGTAAAATGTGATTCAATAAGATAAAAATAATTTTTGGTGAATAGTAACTTCTTACTTTTATTTACCACGGTTAAAGGTAAATAGGGTAATTAAGGGTAAAAATGAAATTATTATTACCCTAAAACATGTCCTTATTCTATTGGATAAGTTTAATTCGACCAAATAAACCTTAGGAATAAAATATTACCCTTTAAGTCTACTTAGATTAGATTAAGACACTTATTAATATTTTATTTAAAGAAGAGTTAAAATAGTTAAAATCAAAGTTAAATAACTAAAACATAATTAATATAGGGTTATACATAAGATAAATTCGACTATAAATAATCATTATAAAGATAAAAATATATCCTAAATAATGGTATTTTATTTATAATCTTTAGACATGAAATAATCCAATTTATTCATGACACAATGATGATGCAGTAATTACCTTATTAATGAAATATTAACATAATTGATGTTATAAATACCCAAATAAATGTAATTTGAGACTTTTTATGAATTCCAATAATTTTCTAGGTTAATATGACATGTTAGTATTTATTCAAATAACTTTTTTCCAAATAATAATGTTGTTATGATTTTCACAAAAACGAATTACCAAATAGTGTCAAAATTGACATAAAATAGTTTGTAAATGAAATATTATATTATTAATTGTTATTATATTCCTAAAAATCTAAGGTTCGGCCAAATGACATAGATAAGGTTATATATATTAATAATGAACCATTTGGGGTTCGTTTTTCTTGTTTCATTAAGTTTATTAACCATATAGTGTAAGAAAACAAGAAGACACGATACAAGTTAAATTATTTAACTTAGAGTTAAATCTAAATGATAAGGTTAAAATAGTAACCTAAACTTGTCTAAAACCAATTGGTTGAGAGGATTTCGAGCCATCCCAATTTTAGCCTCGAAATAAATCAATTCTGAGCAATTATAAACTGAATATGACTTTATAATAAAATAATAGTTTAAGTTTTTCCAAAGGTGCCCCTCTCTTCCCTTATAAAAAGGGCACCCCATCCCTCTTCTCTTCACACCATTTTGAGCTTTGAAGCTCGGCCAACCCCTAAAAATCACACTTCTCAACCTCTATAGTTATATCATAGATGTTCTGATATTCTCTAAAGACCAACTCTAGTGCCCTATGAAGAAGTTTAAAGGAGGTGAGTCGAGGAAGAGGTAATCTCTTCTACCGACTCTTTCATGTTTCTTTCTTCTTCTACATTCTCTTCGTTAGTTGTTTCGTCATAACGCCTAATTTTCATGAATCTTACTCTAAAATATTTCATGAATATTTTCAACAAAAACCTTTTCTTTTAAAATTGAATGACATTTTGTGATAAGAATATGATTTTAAAGAATAAAGGATATTTTCCTTAAGAATTTATTTCAAGTGTTTTGTCAAAACTATTTTCCATATAAGATGAAATTATTTAGTATGAATATGTTTCAAGTATAATGTCTCTATGGTTTACATGGTTTCTTCTTTTTATGATTTAACGATATCCATTTGGTCTATAGGGATTATGTTATGATGGGATGAGGTTTATGAAACCCATTTTACTCTTTAGGTTATGATGAATGATTTATGTTTATTTTGTGGCACAAGTAATAATGATTTAATTATGAGATGGGTGGGACCTATATCTCCCTAAAATTCATTGGGTAAAGATTTATATCTCATGAGATATACATGGATGGAATGGTAAGTTAATCCGGTTCAGTGTTACAGGACTAAAACGAGGAATAAACTCGATTCAGAAAGGGACTTTGTCCACTATGATGATCTTGGCAGCAATGCCTTGGCTACTATGGAAATCATATCATGTGCTTAATGGTTTGCCACAATTAAATGTTTTATTCCCATGCTATTTTATCATGATTGATGTTACTTTATGACCAATGACTTATGTACTGCCAAGATTTATTTCAAAACTCAAGATTTTGATGTATAAACTTTATGTTCATGTTTTGAAGTTCAAATGTATATGGTTTGTTTTATTTTCTCTATGCTTACCCTTACTGAGAATTTGATCCCACCCTTTATATGTTTTATTTTCCATAGGATATAAAGAAAGGGTTTAGGTAAGAAAACAAAAGGGGAAGATCTTTATAGGAGATGTTGATGATCTTTCACAACGATTAGAAGATTATGTTCCGAGTTTCCAAAGACACTAAACTATTACAGTCCTTGTGTATTTGTTTTTGTTATGTATTAAGTATTCCGCAAAAGTAATCTAATGTCCATGTCAGTCAAGTTTGGGGTCTCTAGAGTTGGTATCAATGTAAAGGTTTAGTTAACCTTTGGAAACTAGGATTCGAAAACATTATTGAAATCCCTAGAGATATTTCTATGGTATGTCTAGGGATGTCGCTAAGGATAACTATACATATAGGTTATAGTCCTAGAATTATGATAACGATATTAGAATTAAACCTAAGATGTTAGATATTGAAGGTAATCCCCTTTTATTATATTGTTTTCCTAGCATGATTTTTTCCTCTCACAATATTCTTTTTGGGTTTTAGAAAATGGCTGGAAATGGGAAGATTCACGATAATGGAGGATATGATGGACAATGGAATGATATTCTTCATGAGACACCAAATGAAATGGGATTTGGAAGTCCAAACATCATTATTGTGCCTAATCGCCAATCTCATAACACTATCAATAATCTCAACTTTAGAAAGTTTCCTAGCTCGGCTAATAAGAGAAAGTCGGAGTTTCATGATGATCATAGAGGAAAGAAGGTTAAATTCCCCTCATGTAAATAATGTGGGAAGAGGAATCTGGGAGAATGTTTCAAAGGAACTAGAAGATACTTTGGGTGTGGAAAAGAAGGACACAAATCTAGTAAGTGAAAAGGAAAAGGGTCAGCTGACACCATGGACAAGGATAATGGTATTGTTACGACAACAACAACGATTAAATGTTTTAAATGTGGAATGTATGGGCATTATGCAAACCAATTCCCTAAGGGAAAATATCATGAAGAGAATCTGCATGGTCATATGAGTAGTATTTATGTTGATGATGATGAAGAAACTACAAATGATATATGAGGTGAATGAAGTGTTGAGGAATAAAATGATGAAGCTCGTTCAATGGTTTAAGAAGGAAGTGGAATGATTGTATGATTACCAAGAGTTATGTTAACGGTACTATGGAATAAAGAATCATCTAAGGATTTTTACACTATTGTTTTTCCTAATGTATTTGAAAGTATATGTTTAATGGTACCAGTAACCATGAATGGTTATTCAGATATTTTTAGAAAGAAGATGATATGCGCATAATGAATTGATACAGAGAAAATAATATGTTTGATAATATTCATGAGCTAATGATGGATATAAGGACTAAGTGATATCATGGTTTGAGTATATAGAATTTTTGGGATTTTGGTATTTGGAAAGAGTTAACTTTTAACTACATTCATGTTTTCACTAAGGTTCAATGTGTATTCATTTTTCAAGAGAATACATGATTAAGGCATTCAAATGTTTTGAATGTGACCAACAAGACATATCTTATGATATATGGGGATAAATAATGGTATTTACATTCTTGGTAGATGACCGCCCTATAAATATTCGTCCTTATAATGTGAGTTTGGGTAAGCCTAAAGATTGAAATATATTCAGTTAGAAATCTGATAGTATTGTTTAAGGATAGAACCTTTTTTTCGATATTTTTCTGGAATGTTATAATAGTGCAGTTTTAGAAAGAGGACAACCTGCAGGACGAGCGACAACCCGTTGCGTCGGACAAAGTTACGGGAATCGAACCCACAACCGAAGTGTGACATGCCTTTATCGCCTAACTCTGGCCTACAGTAAGTCCCTGGTTTGTCTAAACTAGTGTTATTATATTAGGTAGTATGATATATGAAGTATAGGTCCATTTTAGGAACCATATATGATTAATCTCACCATAGATGGACTTATGTATATTTAATAAATTTTTTCTGAACTTTTATTTGAGATAGATAGAATGACCCACCATTCAATCACATGATCTACTAATTCTTCACGTATGAAAAATTCAACTTCATTTCTGTAAGAGATGAAGTGTAAATTGTTCAAGGCACGAACAACGGTGAGATTGTACCAAAATAAAGCAATCATCTCTTTTAATTCAACAATTCTTCAACTTTAGAGAAACGATCTTGAAAACCAAAAATGTTTTCCTAGTATCCTTATATCTGATGAATCAGATGGTACCGTAAATCATCACAAATTTATGGCTTTGTGATCATTGGATTTTTCATAGCCATGTTCTCAACCACTCTCCATTAGAACTTGATTGTAAGATTTTTGTTCCATATCCATATTTCCACCTATGCCGTTCTATGTGGAAACCCAGTGATGAGTTAAATTGGGTAACCGTTACATTTCATACAGTAGTATTTAAAATTAAGTTTTAGTATTATTTTTTACGATGTGGGTTTCAATGAATAAAACTTTTAAGTAGTAAACCATTTATAACCCCAACGAATTTTGAGGGTGAAATTAATTTTAAGGGGGGTAGAATTTAACTCCCAAAGATTTTTTGAGATATATTATTTTTAATTTCTTTGATGTATTATATTATACACTACAACAAGATTAGATTGTACTTATGCAATATTGTATTAGCTTGAAGTATACGCAACACTATTCTTGGCTCATGTTACACATAAATTCACTTTAATTATGTGGAAATTATTCTACGCAAAATTAAGTATAGATTTTGTTTAATGTATAAATGAAATATGTTTTGATTATGTTAAACGCAACACCAAACGGAGCTTTCACTACATGCTACCCTGACATGCCTTGCATTACACTAAATCAAGACCTTCTTTGATAGTGTGTGTAGTACACAATACCAAGTTTCACTAAATGAGATATTATTTTAATATTATTATGAACTAGCCATTATGAATAGTAATACCCAATTTTTGAAATTTTATAAATTTTATCTATCAAAATGGACTTCATTTTTTGATTAGGAATATCAAAATTATCCTAGGGTGATTTTTTGGTATTTTTCTGAAAATGTTCAATTTTTGATGAATAGTGAAAACAGTAGGTTACTATTTAAAAACCAACTTTTTATTTAAATAATTATTTATTTTATTTAAATTTATTTTAGGTCAAAATTGATACATAATACCTATATAAGTACAATTTAATTCATTTGATTGATTTTATAATAATTTTAGATATAAAAAATTTTTATTGAACTTTTCACCGTCATTTACCCACCTCCTAGGAGAATTTGAAAATTTACATAAAACTTAATTTTACCACTTCTGTGAGTGGAAGCTCGAAAATCTGAGAGAAAAGAATAATATCAAGGAGTAAAATGTGATTCAATAAGATAAAAATTGTAACACCCCGAGCTTTCATGATACGCTTCTCTTTCAATAATTTAATAGCTTGCATTGTACGCAAGTTCGAGATTCTAACACACTGAGACCAATCAAAGTAGCAGTTATGAATAGTAATACTCACTTTTTGAAATTAAATAAATTTTATATTTCAAAATTTACTTCACTTTTGTATTCGTAATATCAAAATTATCCTAAGTTGAATTTTATCTTTAATTTTCTGAGAACTTCCAATTTTTTATGAATAGTGAAGAATACTTAAAAACAACTTTTTTAATCAAAATAATTTATAGTGATAAATTATACTATTGAGTGGTTTTAATTTATAATTATAATATATTTTTACCATTTTATCCAATGGTTTTCATTATAATTAATTTCACTTTGAAATTAGACAAAAACAATTGTCAATCTTTTGATATATATTGTTTCTTAAAAACACGCTATTTGTTGTGACAGCGGGAATTAATTATAAAATTAATTAATGCAACTTATATGTTTGGAATTTTTTAAAATAGACATCATTTTTGAATTCCGAATATCAATTATATCTTAAGGTGAAATTTTGGCATTGTTCTGAAAAACTTCAATTTTTTATGAATAGTGAAACCACTAAGTGGTAGTTAAATAACTGAATTTTCATTTAAATGAAATATTACCACTTCTGTGATTTTATTTTTAAAAATCCAACATAAATGGTTTTCATTAGAAAGTAAAATGTGGTTCAATGGTATTAAAATAATTTTTTGGTGAATATTAACTTTTAAGTTTAATTAATCGCGATTAAAGGTAATTAGTGAAATTTATGGTAAAAATGGAATTATAAAAAATATGAAATGACCCTTACAGTTGTTCAACCCCTACTGGATGAGTCATAGACGACCAAGAAAACCCATGGGTCAACTTGGGGAGCCCATGGATCCATTTTGGTAGGAAAATGACATTAAAAAACTTTTTATTTAATGTTAAAATAAAAATGTCAAAACAAGAGTTGTTTTACTAAAACAATTTTTAAATGGGGTTATGCAAGTCATAATTTTGTCTATAAATATTAATTAGAAAGCTAAAACGATTTCCTACATCATGATTGTTTTTTTATAATTTTTAGACATTAAATAAATTAAATTATTTATGATACCATGATGATGCAGCGATTACCTCATTAATTAACGATTTTAATAAAATGGAAGGATAATTTAAAATCTAAGCATTACACTTGTCCAAATCCAATTGGATGAGAATATTTAGAACCCTTATCACCTTAGACTAGAAGTATATAAGTGTGGGACCTTTAGAATCTGAAAAGCATTGTATAATAAAGTAACATTTCCTTACTTTCCAAGAGTGCCCCTCCTCTCCACTTATAAAAGGCCCCCAACTCTACCACCTCATTCACACATTCAAGCCATTTGGCTCGGAAAAACTCTGCCAAAATACTCTTCTAACTTCCCTCTCTTACTCCTAGAATCCTCACATTGGGCAGAAATCTTTCCAAGGAATCCTTTGGATCAAATCAAAAAGAGTTACCCGATTTTAAGGTAATGACTTCTCTAATGTTGTTTTGTTTTATTTTGCTTCTCCAACCACTTAAACTCTTTTTATTCCTTTATTTTGTAACAAAACCAGTATATAAAATATACTAGGATGTTTTTATGATAAGTATTTTGTTTAAACTTACACACACCTTCATCTAATGGTTAAAGAACATACTGTTTCTGTGGGTGGCGAAATACTGCCTCACGAAACGATGATTGTTCAATATTCTTTTAACACCTCTAATGGTGGAAATTTTGATGAAAATATTTTCATATATGATATATATATTATGTTTATGTTTTCCTTATGCTTCTTTATTTATAATTTGTGGCATACTTTATGATTTCCATTTTGGGTAAACGTGATAATTTCATTTTAGGAAGTGCGGACTACCACCCCCTCAAAGTGATTTGAATCGTTAATTCCATATGTGTGATGTATAAAGGATGGAGTAAATGGTATTATACATTATATTATACTGTAATTATATTATACCTTTATATAATTATAACTTCATTCCATTAAATACAAAATAGAAATGAAAGTAGTGTTCATGCGTACGTACGGCTTACCGTCTCCATGAACGGTGCATTTCATTTCTTACCTCTAAATGTTATGTAATATTATAAATGAATGTATATACTAGATATATATGATATATATGATATCTACATAATTAATATAATTCTGTATATAATGGATATTTTACCACATGAACGAAGTTGTAATTATAATAAGTTTATTTTTGACTCAAGTACCTAAGATCGACAAATTGTCCGTTATTAACTTAAATAATTACATAATGTTAATAACATGGTAATAAGTGATATTAAAGGGATAATGAACTTGAAAAAGGTTCTTAAACAGGTAGAGATTAACTCTATTTTATTATTCAAGAGGTTAAAGAGTGGTCGAGTGAATTTGGACACGAGGTAAGGGAACTTCTTAACCCAATTTCTATTCTTTGGGTTAATCTCCTACTTTCAAATTATGTCATGATATTATTATGTCCTATCTTGTATTTGTAATTTATTTATGTGTACTTATAGTGAATACACATAATATATCTACTTTATTTAAAAAAAATGATCTTTGTAAGGGTCTTCATTTCAATCTCCTTTCATTGAGGCATATTTTGTTTTATACACAACTTTCTTTTATACAGTGTATAAAACCCTTTGACTTTGACTTTTATTCAAAAAATAATTTTTTTTACAAAGCGTTTTACTAAACAACAAAAAATAATGTTTTTCTTGTCGTACGTATGCGGCGACAATGACTTCTCCGCCGCTGTGACCATTATTTGAGTTTCGGCTTCCTCAACAAGCCATAACTTTTTTTAAATGAAAAATAAATACAACGTTTTAATTTTATTTTATTTTGGTATTGAAAATGTTTTTGAAAGTGTTTTTATTAAATTAATGTGTTGTATTTATATCTTGTGATTGAAATTTGGAAATTTTATGTTTCTTTTATGAATGTTTTATGTGATACGATTATGTTATGTTTTATGATTTGTTTAAACCTGTTCATATGAGGAATGAATTGGACTTAATAAGTGACGGGTGGAGCCCGCTATAGCTCCTAGATGCATCGGCAGGTCTCATGAGACAAACTAGTGTCTTGGCACGAGGCCTTGACAAAATCTTATTTGTGGTCTTGGCACAAGGCCTTGGCTACGTGGTTATGATAGTCTGGCATTATGTGTTCCATCATTATGAAAGTGGTTATTGATATTGCATGTGATTATTCGACAAGTAGAATATCCATGTGAATAAGGAAATGGAATTATTTCATTTTACTTTTTCCATTTTATGTTGAAGTTAATGTTTAAAAGGCTTTTTTTAGTTATACATTGCCTTAAATGTTTATGTGTATTTATGAAAGCTTCGCTATATTGTTATCCTTACTGAGCATCTGAGCTAACCCCTTTCAGTGTTTTAATATTTTCCAGGATGTGAAGAAGTATTTTATGAATGACCTGCAGGGTTAGTCAGAAGAGGATATGAGTGTGAACTATAGAGACTTTTTTATTGTATTTTTTCACTTTATGATTTAATGTAATGTTTATGAATGTTCTAGTGTATCCAAGGCTACTAAACTAATCGGTCTTTCGAGACTTGATCTTTTGTGATCATGCCAATGTTACGAAATAATGCACCGACTCTGGGTAGCTGGGGTCGGGGCGTTACAGTTGGTATCAGAGGCAGTTTAGTAATAACCATGGAAGCTAGATTTAGATAAACTCTGATTAGAGCACATAGGCCTAAGATAGACTTTGAGGATTAGTATATAATAACTTCCTAGAATTTTGGTATTATAGAGATTTTATGAGTTTTCTGAGCAATACATCACTGTCTGGATACGAGCAAGTAGAGGTGGCCCTGGTACAGATGTACCTAGGGGTAAAACCTGAAAACACTGCTTTGAGATAGACTCGAACGTGAACTTGTTCACAATAATGGGCCATGCTGCACTCTAGGTTACGACACTCCCGGGGGATATGCTTAGGATAATTATCATTTTCTTTACAAACCATTATGAAGGGCTTATGAATATATTCTTCCTCAAAGAAAACATTTTTATGATTATGGATTATATCCATAAATAGTTCAATTTATGTTAAGTGTTTTGCAAGTTTGTTATTATGTATTTCGATTCATAAACTAACCTAGTTTATGCCATTGTATAGAAATGGTGCCCAGTAGAAGGAATGTGAACTCCATCAATACGTATGATCCAAAGAGTAAGAAGGATCATATCTTTCACGGTATTAAGCCAACATTTAGAAGGGAAATAGTCTCCCATGTGTTCTCAATATATGAAAAAATAGTATCATGTGTTAATAAGATAAGTATAGAATTCTCTGTGTCTATTGGATTTGAAGGGATGAAAGAGAAGAAAAGGATGGAAGAGAGAATGATGGATAAAGGGACGAGGGAAAAGAAGAATTTTCCAATATGTGATAACTGTGGGAAGAAACACCTTGGAACTTGTCTGAAGGGAATGGGAGTTTGTTATAAGTGTAGAGAAAAAGGACACCAAGTGCGTGACTGCAAGGGTAAAGAAAAGGTTTCAAATGTACAATGCTTCATCTGCAAGGAGTGGGGACACTATGCAAACCAATGTCCAAATCATCAGAGTATTCCCCAAATGATGTTATTGGATAATAATAAAGTTATGATAATACCACAGATGAGGAGGAATGATTAGAGTTCTTATGTTGTTATTAAATAATTTTGTCATTTGAGTGTTGTATCAATGATGTACTGGTTATAATAATTATGGAGTATATAAGGATTGTACTACAGTACTATTTAATCAAGGACTTGAGATTGTGTGGAACCAAGAAAAGTGACTCCACCACAGGTTAAAATTTTGGAAAATATATTGTTTAGAGAAAGATAAACCATAATATGGTTCTGATACCGAGATAGTGATTTTGGAATAATACATGATTGATTTGGATAAATTATATTGTATATTCTTAACTTCCTTGAAACTGATTAATGATTTGTATACATTTTTGGATAGAATGAGTATATCTAGTTTTCTATAAGGAATAAGGGATCATGAATGTAATCAATAAGGATTTATGTTAATTCAATATGTTGCATTGTTTTAAAAGAATACATGATGAAGGTGTGCACATGTTTTTATGTGGAAAAAAGGATCTTCATTATGTTTACCTTCCTTATAACATTTGGACTGTGAGTTTGAAAGAAGTATTTTGGATAACTATAAAGGTTGGAATGGATTATGTTGATCTTTGGATAGTATTGTTTAAGGTTAAAACATTTCTGAAGATTATTTTTGAAATATTATAATACTATAGTTTTATGAAAAGGACAACCTGCAGTGTCGGGCATAACCCGTCGCGTCGGACAAAGCTGCAGGAATAGAACCCCCAACCATAGTGAGGCAGGCCTTTATTACCTACCACTAGACAACAGGAAGTCCCTGGTTATTACAAAATAGTTTTCCTAATCTAAATGGTATGTGTTAATACTTTGAACCTTGTACGATTAGGATAAATATAATATTTATGAGTTCCATTATCTTTTTGAGTGAAATATGAGTTTGTGATAGAAATTAGATGAAGGTTGAAACTCTACTTGTCAAGAATAAATATAAATATATATACCTATATTTTATTCTATGAATAAATTAATTCTTAAACTTTAGTAAAGGGATATTAAAACAAAAAATGTGTTATCCTAATAGCTTATGTCTTGTTGAACAGATAATATTTTAAATCAACATAGATTAAGGCTTTGAGGCCCCCAATTTTACACTTGTTTGTGATTGATGACCTCAATCACTCCCTACAAATATTTACGTTTTTACTCCAATTATATGTATCTAATTTCCACCAATGTTCTCCTTATCGAGATCATAATTTGGTGTTGACTTTTTCATTTCCCTTTCCCTCTTATTAAGGCTAAATTTTATTAACCTTATTTCCGATGTGGGTTTTCTACAAAGGTATTTTCTATTTTCAACGAAAAATATCAAATTGCGAGGACGCAATTTATTGAAGGAGGGGAGAATGTAACACCCTGAGCTTTCACGATACGCTTCTCTTTCAATAATTTAATAGCTTACATTGTACGCAAGTTCGAGATTCTAACACACTGCGACCAATCAAAGTAGCAGTTATGAATAGTACTACCCACCTTTTGAAATTATATAAATTTTATATTTCAAAATGGACTTCACTTTTGTATTGGTAATATCGAAATTATCCTAAGTTGAATTTTTCATAATTTTCTGAGAACTTCCAATTTTTTATGAGTAGTGAAGAATACTTAAAAACAACTTTTTTAATAAAAATAATTTATAGTGATAAATTATAATATTGAGTGGTTTTAAATTATAATTATAATATATTTTTACCATTTTATCCAATTGTGTTCATTATAATTAATTTCACTTTGAAATTAGACATAAACAATTGTCAATCTTTTGATATATATTGTTTCTTAAAAACACGCTATTTGTTGTGAAAGCGGGAATTAATTATAAAATTAATTAATGAAACTTATATGTTTGGAATTTTGTATAATAGACATCATTTTTGAATTCGGAATATCAATTATAGCTTAAGGTGAAATTTTGGCATTGTTCTGAAAAACTTCAATTTTTGATGAATAGTGAAACAACTAAGTGGTAGTTAAATAACTGATTTTTTATTTATATGAAATATTACCACTTCTATGATTTGATATTCAAAAATCCGACATAAATGGTTGTCATTAGGAAGTAAAATGTGGTTCAATGGGATTAAAATAATTTTTTGGTGAATAGTAACTTTTAAGTTTAATTAATCGCGATTAAATGTAATTAGTGAAATTTAAGGTAGAAATGGTATTATAAAAAATATGAAATGACCCTTACACTTGTCCAACCCCTATTGGATGAGTCATGGCCGACCAAGACAACCCATGGGACAACTTGGGGACCCCATGGAGCCAGTTTGGTAGGAAAATGACTTTAAAAAACTTTTTATTTAATGTTAAAATAAAAATGTCACAAACAAGAGTTGTTTTACTAAAACAATTTTCAAATGGGGTTATACAAGTCATCTTTTTTACTATAAATATTTATTAGAAAGATAAAAATATTTCCTACAACATTATATTTTTTTATAATTTTTAGTCATTAAATAAATTAAATTATTTATGACACCATGATGATGCAGCGATTACCTCATTAATTAACGATTTTAATAAAATGGAAAGATAATGTAAAATCTAAGAATTACACTTGTCCAAAGCCTATTGGATGAAAATATTTCGAACCCTTATCACCTTATCCTCTAATTATATAAGTGTGGGACCTTTATAATCCGAAAATAATTGTATAATAAAGTATCATTTCATTACTTTCCAAGAGTGCCCCTCCTCTCCACTTATAAAAGGCCCCCACCTCTACCACCTCATTCACACTTTCAAGATATTTGGATCGGCAAAAATCTGCCCAAATACTCTCCCAAATTCCCTCTCTTACTCCTAGAAGTTTCACATTTGGCAAAATTCTTTCCAAGGAAGCCTTTGGCTCAAATCAAAAAGAGTTACCCGATTTTAAGGTAATGTATTTTCTAATGTTGTTTTGTTTTATTTTGCTTCTCCAACCCCTTAAACTCTTTTTATTCCTTTATTTTATAACAAAACCAGTATTTAAAATATAATAGGATGGTCTTATGATAATTATTTGGTTTACACTTACACATACCTTCGTCTAATGGTTAAAGAACATACTGTTCCTGTGGGTGGCGAAATACTGCCTCATGAAACAATGATTGTTCAATATTCTTTTAACACCTCTAATGGTGGCCATTTTGATGACAATATTTTCAAATATGATATATATATTATGTTTATGTTTTCCTTATGCTTCTGTATTTCTCATTTGTGGCATAATTTATGATTTCCATTATGGGTAAACGCGATAATTTCATTTTAGGAAGTGCGGACTACCGCCCCCTCAAAGTGATTTGAATCGTTAATGCCATATGTGGGATGTATAAAGGATGGAGTAAATGGTATTATACATTATACTATACTGGAATTATATTATACCTTTATATAATTATAACTTGATTCCATTAAATACAAAATTGAAATGAAAGTAGCGTTCATGCGTATGTACGGCTTACCGTCTCCATGAACGGTGTATTTCATTTCTTACCTCTAAATGTTATGTAATATAATAAATGAATGTATATACGTGATATATATGATATATATGATTTCTACATCATTAATATAATTCTAGAGATAATGGATATTTTACCACATGAACAAAGTGTAATTATAAGATGTTTATTTTTGACTCGAGTACCTAAGATCGACAAAACGATCGTTATTAACATAAATAATTACATAATGTTCATAACATGGTAATAAGTGATATAAAAGGGATAATAGACTTGAAAAAGGTTCTTAAATAGGTAGAGATTAACTCTAGTTTATTATTCATGAGGTTAAAGAGCAGTCGAGTGAATTCGGACACGAGGTAAGGGAACTTCATAACCCAATTTCTATTCTTTGGGTTAATCTCCAACTTTCAAATTATGTCATGATATTATTATGTCCTATCTTGTATTTGTAATTTATTTATGTGTAATTATAGTGAATACACATAATAGATCTACTTTATTTAAAAAAATGATCTTTGTAAGGGTCTTCGTCTCAATCTCCTTTCATTGAGACATATTTTGTTTTATACACAACTTTCTTTTATACGGTGTATAATCCCCTTTGACTTTGACTTTTATTCAAAAAGGAATATTTTTTTACAAATCGTTTTACTAAACGACAAAAAGAAATGTTTTTCTTGTCGTACGTATGCGGCGACAACGACTTCTCCGCCGCCGTGACCATTATTTGAGTTTTGGGTTCCTCTACAAGCCATAAATTTTTTTAAATGAAAAATAAATACAAAGTTTTAATTTTATTTTATTTTGGTATTGAAAATGGTTTTGAATGTTTTTTTATTATATCAATGTGTTGTATTGATATCTTGTGATTGGAATGTGGAAATGTTATGTTTCATTTATGAATGTTTTATGTGATACGATTATGTTTTGGTTTATGATATTTTTAAACCTGTTCATATGAGGAATTAATTGGACTTAATAAGTGACGGGTGGAGCCCGCTATAGCTCCTCAATGCATCGGAAGGTCTCATGAGACAAACTAGTGTCTTGGCACGAGGACTTGACAAAATCTTATTAGTGGTCATGGCACGAGGCCTTGGCTACGTGGTTATGATAGTCTGACATTATGCATTCCATCATTATGAATGTGGTTATTGATATTGCATGTGATTATTAGACTGGTAGAATATCCATGTGAATAAGTAAATGGAATTATTTCATTTTACTTTTTCTATATTATGTTGATGTTCAAGTTTAAAAGGCTTTTGTTTTAGTTATACATTGCCTTACATGTTTATGTTTATTTATGAAAGCTTCCGCTATATTGTTATCCTTACTGAGCATCTGAGCTCACCCCTTTCAATGTTTTAATATTTTCCAGGATGTGAAGAAGTATTTTATGAATGACCTGCAGGGATAGTCAGAAGAGGATATGAGTGTGGACTATGGAGACTTTGTTATTGTAGTTTTTTCACTTTATGATGTCATGTAACGTTTATGAATGTATCTAGTGTTTCCAAGGCAACTAAACTAATCGGTCTTTCGAGACTTGATCTTTTGTGATCATGCCAATTTTATGCAATAATTCACTGACTCTGGGTAGCTGGGGTCGGGGCGTTACGAAAATAAATTTTGGTGAATAGTAACTTTTTACTTTTGTTTACCACGGTAAAAAGTAAATAGGGAAATTAAGGGTAAAAATGATATTATTATTAACCTAAAACATGTCCTAATTCAATTGGATAAGTGTAATTCGACCAAAAACAACCTTAGGTATAACATATTACCCTTTAGGTCCACTTGGATTAGATTTGGACACTTATTATTATTTTATTTAAAGAAGAGTTAAAATAGTTAAAATCAATGTTTAATAACTAAAATTTTTTTAATATAGGGTTATAAATAAGATAAATTCGACTATTAATATTAAATAGAAATCTAAAAATATATACTACATAATGGTATTTTATTTATAATTTTTAGACATTAAATAATTTAATTTATTTATGACACATGATAATGCAGTAATTACCTCATTAATGAAATATTAAAATAATTGATGTTATAAATACCCAAATAAATGTAATTTGAGACTTTTTATTAATTCCAATAATCTTCTAGGTTAATATTACATGTTATTATTGATTCAATTATCTTTTTTCGAAATAATCATGTTTTTATGATTTTCACAAAAATCAATTACCAAATAGTGTCAAAATTGATATAAAATAGTTTTTAAACAAAATATTATATTATTAATTGTTATTATATTCCAAAAAATCTAAGGATCGGCCAAAATACATAGATAAGGATATATATATTAATAATGAACCACTTTTTTTCGGTTGGCTTGTTATAGTACGATTATTAACCATATAGTGTAAGAAAACAAGAAGACACGGTAAAAGTTAAATTATTTAATTTAGAGTTAAATCTAAATGATAAGGTTAAAATAGTAACCTAAACTTATATAAAACCTATTGGTTGAGAGAATTTCGAGTCATACCCACTTTATCTTCTAAATAAATCAATTTTTTAGCTATTATAAACTGAATATTACTTTATTATAAAATAATATTTTAATTTTTTCAAAAGGTGCCCCTCTCCTCCCTTATAAAAAGGGCACCCCTTCCCTCTTCTCTTCGCACCCTTTTGAGCCTTGAATCCTGGAAAACCCATACCAATAACTCTCATCAACCTCTATAGTTATATCATAGATGTTCTGGTCTTCTCAAAAGTCCAACTCCAGTGCCATAAGAAGAAGTATAAAGGAGGTACATCAAGGAAGAGGTATTCTCTTATACAGACTCTTTCAAGTTTCATTCTTATTATACTTCCTATTCTTCAGTTGTTTCATTATAATGTAATAACATAAGTATTAATTATTTACTTATATGTTATTATAAATATTAAAAAACCCTATTTCACCTTCTATCCATCCAACGGAAAAATAAATCACTGCGCGTACGTACGTACGGAATACCGTCACCACGCAGTGCTGTAATCTGTTTTTCCACCACCACCTTACTTGAATAAGTATAATGGTGTAAAGAAAAACTATATATGATTATTATAACATCATACTGATTATAAGATATTATATCATCCACTCCAATTCCATTCAACAAATATGTGAACGATATCATCGCTCGTGCGTACGTACGGATTACGTCTCCATGACGCGATGAGATTCATTTTCCATGTTAACAATTAAAGAATGATTATAAACTATATACAATTAGTAATCATGAAATATATGACATAATAATGCTACTATATTTATGTATATATATGTATGCCATCTACTTAATTCCATTCAATTCAATAAGGAAACGAAAAGCAGCGTTCATTCGTACGTACGACCTACCGTCTCCATGAACGGTGTATTTCATTCCATTTATAGATCTATTATATATATGTATATTCTGAATATATATTATATATAAATAATTTCTTATATTCTATAATTATTTAATCATGATCTATGTAATCATATTAGTAATTACAAATCAAAACACGGACGATAAATGAAACGATTATACCTGAAATGCTGCTTTAACATGGAATTGACAAATTAACGGATAATATAGAGTCGTAAGTGAATCATATATGATATCGTAAATATTATCATGGTTCTGTTACAAGTTAATAATATGTTTATAACCACTATACAAGAGTCTCATACACATACGGAAGAAATTGGACATATGGTAAGGGAGAACTTTTGCAATCTCATTTTTATCCGAGATTGTTTATTCGTATGTATTTACTGGGGTTATTGTTATCATACATTCCCATGTTTTCTAATTGTTTTATTTATTTTTAAAGTAATTTATACCCATTTTAAAATTTTACTTCATGTTATGAAAGGAATCTTACTTTTGTTTACCACACAAGGAACGTTTTGACTTTTTCGACAAAAGTAAGAGGAGAATGTTTTTTTAACTTATACGGCATTAAAGGATTTTTACAGTTTCATAACACCTAATTTTCATGAAGATTAATCTAAAATATTTCATGATAATTTTCAACAAAAACATTTTCTTTTAAAATTGAATGGAATTTTGTGATAAGAAAATGATTTTAAAGAAGAAAAGATATTTTCCTCAAGAATTCATTTCAAGTGTTTTGTCAAAACATTTTTCCATATATGATGAAATTATTCAGTATGATTATGTTTCAAGTATAATGTATTTATGATTTACATGGTTTCACTTTTTTATGAGAAAATTATATCCATTTGCTCTATATGGATTATGTTATGATGGGATGATGTTTATGAAACTCATTTTACTCTTTGGGTTATGATGAATAATTTATGTTTATTTTGTGGCCCAATTAAGAATGATTTCATTATGAGATGGGTGGGACCTATATCTCCCTCCAATGAATTGGGTAAATATTTATATCTCATGAGATAGTCATGGATGGAATGGTAAGTTAATCCGGTTCAGTGTTACAGGACAGAAATGAGGAGTAAACTCGATTCAGAAAGGGAATTTGTCCACTAAGATGGTCTTGGAAGCAATGACTTGGCTACTATGGAAATCATATCATGTGATTAATGGAGTTCTACAATTAAATGTTTTATTCCCATGCTATTTTATCGTGATTGATGTTCCTTTATGACCTATGCCTTACGTACTGCCATGATTTATTTCACAACTCATGATTTTGATGTATAAACTTTATGTTCATGTTTTGAAGTTCAAATGTATATGGTTTGTCTTATTTTAACCATGCTTACACTTACTGAGCATTTTAGCTCACCCTTTATAGGTTTTCTTTTCCCTAGGATATAATGAAAGGGTTTAGGTAAGAAAAAAGGGGAAGATCATTATGGGAGATGTTGAAGATCTTTCACCACGATTAGAAGATTATTTTCCAAGTTTCCAAAGAAAATAAACTATTACGGTTCTTGTGTGTTTGTATTTGTTATGTATTAAGTATTCCGCAAAAGTAATGTAATGTCCATGTGCGTCACATTTGGGGTCTCTACTCCTTCAGTGTGGATGAGCTGGGATGGTTGTACATCTGAGAGATTGTATGTCTACCTGGAGTTCCACACTCCATTCTTTCAAACAGGGATGCACGCTTTACTTCTCGGTTCTGGATGGGGCTTCAGAAGGATTTGGGTACGCATGTACTTTTGAGTACAACATACCATCCCCAGACTGATGGACAGTCCGAGCGCTCGATCCAGGTGCTTGAGGATATGCTCTGAGCTTGCATTGTAGACTTTGGCGGTTCATGGGAAAAGAATATTCCTCTGGAGGAGTTTGCCTATAACAACTTTTTCCAAGAGACTATTCAGATGGAACCTTACGAGGCTTTGTATGGTAGGCCATGCCGATCAACCTTATGCTGGCTAGAGGTAGGAGAGATATCTTTACTGGGACCTCATCTTGTTCAGGAGACCATAGAGCAGATAGAATTAATTCTGAAGAGGATTGATACAACACAGTCTCAGCAGAAGTCTTATGCTAATCAGAGGAGACGACCTCTAGAGTTCGAGGTTGGGGATCAGGTTTTCCTGCATGTCGCACCGAGGTTGGGACACATGATGAATCAAAGATAGGGTAAGCTTTCACCACGGTACGTCAGGCCGTTTGAGGTGTTGGAGTGAGTTTGGCCATTTTCCTATCAGTTGCAGTTACCTCAGAGGTACCGGGATATGCACGACCTCTTCCACGTTTCCCAGCTTCGACGTTACTTTTCAGAATCGTCTCATGTCATTCAACCTGAGGAGGTTGAGCTTGAATCGGATGTGTTGTTTAATAAGCATCCCATCTGGATTGTCGATCGCAGTATGAAGGTCCTCTATGGCCGGTATGATCCTCTAGTACGGGTGCAATGGCAGCATGGGCGAGTGAAGGACGAGACTTGGGAGAGGAAGGCCGATGTACGATTGTAGTGTCCGAAGCTGTTCGGGGGTTCTTCTTCTATGCCTCGCTAGGGAAATTTGGGGACAAATTTCGTTAAGGGGGGAATTCTGTAAGAACCCGGAACTTCGTTTCAAGTATGTTTATTTTTTTCTAGTCGTTTTTGAGAAAAGAGGAGTTTCTGTAAATTTTTGGAGTAAACGCCGTGTACTTTCTGAGTACACGCCGTGTACTCCCTTTCCGCGCCACGCTGTGTGCTGGCCGTGTCTGTTCCACACACACGGTGTGTAGGGATGAAGTGGAGTCCACTTAAAGAGGAGTAAGGAAAAATAGATTACAAGCCGTGTAATTTTGTTTTTCATTAAACGGAGCGGGGTTGCGCCTAATCGACAGAATCGTCTTCTTCTCGGTCCCGTTCGACCGAGAGACACTATACTACACCAGAACTTCTCTGAATCCCCGAGTCATCATCTGTTCCTTGAATTGGCCTCCGTGGATTGCGTTGGAACCACTGCAGTGCGTTCTTCCTTCTCTGAGAGCTATGTTTTCCAAATCCTCCTCTTTCGTAAGTTATCGTGGGTTGAATGTTTTGTGAGTTTTCATAGATCTACGCCGTTCTAAAGAGAATCAAGCCTTGTGGATCAAGTATATCGATCTCTTAGGATTGAGGTAGGTGGTTTGTGCCTTACCTTTTGATGTCTTTGAGTTTTATGTGAAAATTCCACCAATACCCATGAACGGTGTGTTGCATGTTTACCTTTTTGCCCTTGTGGTTATTAATGCCTTGATTGCATGCTTGTTTAGAGGTAAATTGATCATGTTTGTGGATAATTGTCATTCTTGGATGTTTTCCCCATGCTTTTTTCTTGTTGTAACCTTTGGGTCTTATTAGCCTTTGGACGTTTCACCTGTTTTCATTCCTTGTGATCATATGACAGAATGATGCTGTTAACATGATTGTTTCTTTGTAGAATATTTAGAAAAGTAGCTCTATATGTGTTCTTTGGTTAACCAAGTACCTCTATAGGTGTAATCTGGATTTATATCATTAATATACACTGAATGGCATGGGACCGTGGGAACCCGGTGCTATAGACTATAAGGGATAGACCGAGTGAGCTTCCAGAGAGTCTTATATATTATAGACTATATGAGGATATACCGAGTAAGCTTCCTCATAGATTCGTAGACATTATAGACTATATAGGATAGACTGAGTGAGCTTCTTAGAGAGTCTTCGTTATTATAGACTACAGATGGGTGGACCGAGTGAGCTTCCTCAGAGAGTCTTTACCTTTTTTAATGTCTTTAAAACCTTCCCAGGCTAGAGGAGGAATTGACCGAGTGAGCTTCCTTAGAGAGTATGTGGTATACCTGAGGCTATAAGAGAATTGAACGAGTGAGCTTCCTCAGAGAGTCTCTAGACCTTGGGCCCAAGAGGGTTAGACCATGTGATCTCCCTCAGAGAGTCCCTGACTACCCTGGACTATAAGGGGAATTGACAGAGTGATCTTCCCCAAAGAGTCTTATAATTTTCATATGACCAAACCAGAGGGGTTAGGATGAGTGCACTTCCCAGAGGGTTGTGGTACTTCTTGGATAAGACCAGAGGGGATGGATGCGAGTACATCCTAGAGGGTTTCCTATTTGTGTTAGCTGTTGCTTCACTGCTACTTGTTGAATATCATCTTATTTACTGCTTACTGATTGCTGCCTGCTATTGCTGCTACTGTTTACTTCTTTTGTACTATTACCTGCCATATACTCACTGACTATTAGGAACAGATCTTTGGGTGGTTTCCTACTTGTATTTAGTCTCACACCCTATTTGGGTCATGTTTTTGGGCCCAAAAATACTATGTTGTTGCATGTATAGACAAGGGAAAGTGCCATTCAACTTCTGGTACTTGATTGCTTTGTAGTAGGAGAACACGGGACCAAGCTTTGGCTTGTGATGCTGAGGAGCTGTTTACTTTCTTTTGTACTTGTTCTGGTACTATTGTATTTTTTCAGCATTGTGACTTGTTTGGCTACTTTCCTAGATATGTATCATGCATCATTTCATATATATACATATGTGCTCTAGTTGTTTGTTGATTTAGTCTTCTGCTGTTTATTATTATTGGTGATTTACTGCTTCCACTCTTGCAAGTTTAATTACTTCTATTGTGTACTCTACCAATGAGGGCATAGTTTCCCCACTATAACACCCAAGGCCCCCGCTTCTAGTCGTCACCCTCTGGCATTTGGGGAAATGTGATTGAGGCCATGTGACCAACCGGGTACGGGGCGCCTTTAGGTGGCTTCCGGAACCAGGACATTTTATAATATTGATATGGTTCTTGGCACTGGTGTGTCAATGAGATGTAAGATACTTGAATAGAATTGGCATGTTGGCATTTATGTACTATGGTACCTAATTAAGTTTTCCTACAACAGGACTATTTTGAGCATATGTTGAGATGCATGAATTTATTGGTTCTATGTGTGACATGGGAACTAGGTGGGTGCCAATGCAGTGTGAGATTTAGATGGGTGTCAGCTATGACATTGGGGAACCTGATGAGGTACAAGAGTTACAATATTTCATGGGTGGGATTTTGAGTCTAGGAAATGGTAATTGGAGCAATTTATTGCTTTTTTTGGTCTGGATGATACTGAGGTATGTCACCTCTAAGGTGGGGATCCCCCTTGAGGTTGTTTACCGACACCCTTAAGAATAGGGTAGTCTGAGTTAATTTATAATAGTATGGGTCTGTTCGATACCATCATTATGTTTTTATAGCTTGGGGAATATCTACGTTAAGGTGGGTAGAATATAACATCATGAGTTTTTGAGTCAGGTTAAAAAACACTCCAGTTTTGAATTTTTCAATTAGTAGGGGCTCCCTTTTCTTTTTTATGCATCAAAACTCAATTTTGAGTGTTTCCCCAATCGAATATTAATATATTGGATGGGTTTAGGGATTTAGATGAAGTCTTGGGTGTTTGGAAGAGGTTTTAGGATAACCAGAGGCATAAAGTCCAATTTTATAGTTACAGACAAAGGGACACGGTTGATGGTAAACTGTGTGGCCTGGTTTTGAACTATTGCACGGTTTGGGTAAACCGCGTGGGGAGGTGCATGACTATGTGGCTCAGTGCTTAGTTTTTTTTGAGATCTACCACACGATTTTTAAATATTTATATCAAACCATGTGGCCCAATAATGATTTTAAATTATATTTTTAATGCTCTTCTAATTTTATTTTTTTTATCCTTATTTCCCCTTTTCTTCTCCTTAGTCATGCACACAATAAAAAGAAACCCTCCTCCTCCTCCTCCAGTAGATTCTGATCATCCCCCTTCATCCGGGATTCAATTTTAGAGCTGTTAGGGATGTTGGAACCGCCTTAGTAAGGCTTACCACAACCTTGGATATTTATCATACTTATTTAAACTAAAAGTGCACTAAACCCATTTGAGTTGTTTTGCCCTATTTTCAGGGGACATGATGGAAACTTAGATCTCTTCCAAACCACATGGTTTTAGAGCTCAATATTGGATGTTCCAACATATATGAGTCTAAGGTAGGTTGTTCATACCTTCCATTGTGTTTTAATGGTATATTTGGGGGTGTCACTCTTTAGTGCATCATTGGGTATTGATCGATACCATTTAAGCTTCATATTAAATTGACCATGTGACCCTATGGGATGCCTACAAGAATTCACTTTCTAAATTCATAAGTGAAAGGATAAGTTATAGGTGTTCAACCACCATGGGTAGTTAGTCTGGGGTGTGTTTTGACATAAATTACTTTTTTTTTCAATTTAATTTACATTTCACAATTTAATTATTTTGAATTTCTCATTTAAATTTAATTGGTTATGTTATTTTGTGTTAGTCAATTATTTTAAATGGAATTGTTATTTTTATTCATGTTATGAAATACAATCATATTAATTTGAATATCTTTTTTATATTGAATTGTTTATCAAAGTGATTTGACTTATATAAATGTGTATTCTTGTGACAATCTTAATGCTTGGGGTGCATGTGATGAGACCCATGGGGTTGTGAAGAGATTAAACCAAGGTTGGGATGAATTTAGACATTCCTAATTGAGGAGATGTGATCGTCAGGATAATATTGGCCCAGGTTACTTGGGTGATGAGATCACTGGTTGGGCTTGAACTAGATATGATTGGGTGGTTTTGACCATCGGTTGGGCATCACAGACCTTGGTTGGGGTGGAGAGGCTGTCAATTTTAGAAGTGGCACATGATATTTGATGGATTAGCCATTAATTTTGAGCAACATGGTCTCAAGGGAATGGGGTGCTGGTTTAACATGGCTTAGGTTATATATTTAGTAATTGTCAGTCACCCGTGATGGCCAAAGTGGCAATTTGAGTCATTTTCACAAATGTTGACTCCGTGATGAGGTGGTTATGACCAATCATGCAGGTAGAGGCCCTTGGATGTTGTTTCATAGGTTAATTTGGTTTGGGGGTGATTTTTGTAGAAATACACATGGAAGGTGATGACCCATCAGTTGACAGCAACGAGGCTATCAGTTTGGGGATGAGGCTCACTGTGATTGAGGATACGTGCTTAGATTTATATTAGAGGGAAAATATCATCATTCTATAGGATGTCCTTCTATGAGCCGATGATGGTTTTTATTTGAGCATAGATATCAATGTACCTTTAGATGTAAGGATTTAAACTGATGTGTTTTTTTGAGTAGGGGTCTGAGGGAATGGTTACATGAGTTTGGGCATGCATTTGGGATGTTAGTGACATGAATTGATTCATGAGGTGTTAGGTTTTCATGAGGCTCTAGTGGCTATTAAGGTGGAACCTGACAGTTTACTTGAGATTTTATACATTATATGTATACCTGGGGTCATGGTACAAGGATTGTTTCCATTCACATATTCCAACATTGACTGAGATTGGTGATGAGTCTCTGGAGGCTGTTGAGTACCAAGGGCTCTTTGTTTATTTGAATTACATTATGCTTATTTAATTTTTTTTATAAATCACTTCTGCATAAACACATATGTTAGGTATACACATTTGGGTGATATCATATAGAGACACATTCTAACACCCTAAATGGGACCATTATGATGTGTGTATACATTATTTCTTTATGTCCAGGTAAAGGATCAGTCTCAAGAGATAGACTATAGTATCCATTTGGCATGAGATTTTGGCAGGGGACCTTGAGTTCACGCCTAGATAGAGATTCCATTTTTTCTTTGGTTTCCTTTTTTGTTTAGCATACTATTTTTTATATATGTATATACTATTGGTTATCCATTGGATATCCCTTCTAGATATTGATATGTATGACTTATATTGGTTTATATGTACTATTTTGTTGTTACAAGTAGTATGCTGACATGTTTATCTATTTTCATCTACTTTATTCAGTTATTAATCCCTCTATTGTATATTATTGATTTTGATTCCACCATTGGTAGATCTGGTTCAAGTTTGTTGAGTCTTTACTTTTCTACATTATGTTATATATATTACATAGAAAATTATTATATCTTTCCCAAATGTTATAATGTCCCAAATATTGCTCATTGACACCATTATAGCTAGCCAGTAACCTTCGATGTACGAGGGGACACACCTAAGGCCAGTGGCACCCGGCATGAAAGCACTATATGGGTGGCTAATTAGGTTACATACGCTACATATTGGAAGAAAACTAGAGTTTTCAAAGCATGATCCCGGACTAAAAATGTTTTCTTAGTCTCATTGGCTAGCTGGTGGACACCCAGAAGGTTTTTTAAAGGGGTTTAGTTTGTCCATTTGACCCCCTTAGGCCTCTTTTCCTCTCTTGTTTAAATTTTGGGGGTTTATTTCACCCTATAGAAGTACCTTGGAGCGATCCTACCATCTTTTCATCAAGACGATTTACCATAAATGTTTGATTATTCTTCCCCCAGTATATAAAAAGGAAGCCCAGTGGTTAGGATCCCACTCTTTATCCCTCCTTTTTAAGTTTTCTTCACCCTCCAAAATGTTATCATTATGAAAGATCATATGACATACTTTTATGTATTTTTTCTATGTTTCTATTTTCTTCCATTCTAGATTGAATCGAGGGTCGTTAGTGGATGATTGAATCTTCTTAAGGGTAAGGTAGGTGGTCTAGTTGCTTTCCCTCAAATTCATTTTGTTTTATAAAGCATGTGGGTTGTATGTTGTTCCAATAACCTAATGTAAAACTAGTATTGAAATTTAAATTCCCTTGTCTAATTTAAATCCTTTAAATGATTTCATACCTCTTAGTAAGTGTCCTAGAATTATTTATCATTCCAAGGAACAAGTATGGTCTATGGGGTTTTATGAACTAGCCTTAACTAGAGAAATATATTTTTTTAATTTATAATGAATTTTGTGTTAGGTAAGGTTTTGTATTTAATTTAACCTGTTACAAGGACTACAAACATTCCACAGAAGATTCTTTACCAAATAATTGTGTCATGCTTAATGTTACCTTATTTTTCATGAATCATTTCTAAAATTAGTAGCATCCCTTTGAATGTTATGACCTTGGAAAATTATACAATGGGCCTAGGAAGTATCAAATTACATCCCAGAGTATTTAAACTGCATTTATTTAGTAAATCCATAACATAAATAGTTGAACCTCATGTGATAATATCATGTAATTAAATGGATAGACATGAGATAATATTTTCTTATATTAATAAAAACTTGAATGGGGGTACCTGAATCTAGAACATAGACTTGGTATCTTAAGTCACCTAGGATTTAGGTTGTGACCAAATTTCAATTAATAAATATTAATTTATAAATAACCTCATTAATGTAATAAATGTTTCAACGATCTGTTTATGATTTGAGATTCCTTGAAGTTTATAATTTAAATTATGGTTTTTAGGGAGATGTGTCACCCTTATATAACTATGAAAACATGTGAAATAAAAATGTGAAACCTAATGGGTTAATGATTAATAAAATTCATAGAGTGTTTTTAAAATGAACGTACTTGATCTATGTTACTTTCATTCTTTTATTGTTCTTTTCCGGATCTCTTCAATGGGATTAAATACTTTTAGTTTTATTAATATAATGAAACTAGTTATGGATTAAAAGTGATACATACCTTGGAAAACCCTTGAATTATAGATTTAAATTCCATGAATAAACCCAGTGGTTTCCACGTGATTTATTGATACAAATACCTAGGCATTTTCCTTGGATTCAGATAATGTCTTATATTGGTGAATGCCTTAGCCTCGCACCATGGATCCACCTAAAAACTCCAGAAAAATTATAATTCTTGGGATAAGATCATGAATTCATCTTGATGTGCTTATACATAGATTGCATTAGATTTTCTCCTTGGATCCCAATAAATAAAATTCATTAAATTACCAGGGATACTATCCTTTGGTTTGATTAAAGCCTCTTTTGAAATTGGAAATCTAATAGTACATCCCATGAATTCTACTCCATAGCATTACACTATGGATTGATCACCATGTGTTGGATCACCCATTCCTAACATAGAATGACTTTGAGTTTTCATTGGATTCACATGGTTATGTTATATGGTAATTTCTAGACCCTCTCAATAGATTCACCTTGTTACTTATTGTTGGATTCCAAGGATTGAAACCATGGGTCCCATGACTACTTCATTATTCACATGATTAGAGATAAACGAATTATGTTGAAGCATGTGGAATTATTTGATTCTCAAAAACTTTTCTCATTATTATAAATATAATGATAACTTTTTTTTATTATACTCACTGACTAAAAATGAATTAGATTCCATATTCAGGAGACTAATTAGTTTTACTCTCACCCTATTTGGGATGCTGCTTTGTAGACATTGAAATTTAATGGTCACAGGTTAGGAATATGGTTGGTGTTACTTTGCTGTTGCTTTTCCTGGGTTAGGACATGGAATAGAAGCAATTGAATGATCATGTAAATGGAATTCTTCAAATAGTTGTTCGATTTTATTTATTCATTTATTTTCACCTACCCCTATAGTATGTGTGTCATCTACTATTTGCTTTGACTACTTTGTATATGTAGCATCATACGCCTTGTATGGATTTTTTTTCACTTTCTATGTTGTCAATATATTAATACCTTCATGTAGTTTATTTTTTATCTATTCCTTATATGTATGTAATAGAAATCCAAAGGGTATAGTCTCACTAACATTCCATAAATAGACCCTTGCTGCTAGTATATGAACACTGGTGTAGGAAGAGGCGTGCATGAGGCCATGTGACCATTTGGTTCAATTTCTTATGAGTGAAATAGGTCGAGGACATAAAAAATTGGCATAAAATCTTACTTATTACAGTGTATTACTATTTGGGATGGCATATAAGAGACTAGGAAAGTGTTGGATCTTGGGGAATAACCAATTCCTTGGAATGGAAAACCCACACACATGGGAAAGACCAATTTACCTTGGATAATACCTCATGTTATTGAATTCCATTATTATGGTTGATTATTTTTTCACCATGATTGATTTATTTTCATTATTTTGGTTATTGATTTATATTTTTTTACTCATGGGATGATACAACATGAGGAGGTTTGTCCATGCATTATTTCGAGCCCATAGGATTCACATGCCATTAGCCTTATTTACTTACTACTTGAATTCCTTTTTTATGTGATTAATTTCCTCATTTACATATATAGTATATGGTTAGTAAAATAAACTATCTTCATCAAGATAAAGAACATTCTACCATTTATATTGATGATGGAATTATATTTATCTATCCTGAAGTTAATTAAAGAAATATAATATTTCTAAACTAGATAATGATTTAACTATAATTGAAATATTTAAAATTTTAAAGAAATTTGATCTTATTTTTCATAAATCTTAGTGATTACTAATGGATTTTAGTTAAATAGTGTTCCAATTTCATCTTATAAGGATTCTACCTCTATAATTTGGGAATGAAAACCCATATAAAAGAATCCTTATATACTCGATTTAGCCCTTATAGTCCAGTCTTATCATTACATACCTATGGGATACACCTATTAAGGTCATGTTTTAAAATATTTAAATAATTATCTATTAATTAGGTTTTACTTAAATGGGATTCACATTACAATTTATTGTTCACTTTCCTCCATATATTTAGATTGATAACATGTATAATTGAACCTAGGTTGGCATGTCTTGACCTTTGTAGTTCAACATTATCATTACATTCCCTGGTACATAACCTTGTGGGGACATATATATATATATATTAAATGGTTTCATTTGTTTAATGTGTCATCAAAAATCTGAATGGTGTTTTCCTATATATATTCTTGGTGGAATTATAATTATCCAGATCTTATGGTTTTAAGGACTTGAGATGGATTGACTAAGGTGATGCTACTATACATATAAACCTAAATAGTTGATGACTAATAATTGAATTTGTACCAACCTATTTTAATAATAATTTGGTTTAATTATAGATTAAATAAAACTATTTATTGTTGTTTTAGAACACCGTAATGTGGGAATTAGATCATGAGTTCCTTGAGAAACATCTTCGAAAGAAATGTGGATGTTTCATGTAATGCCCCAAACTTAGAAGCCCAAAGCTAATGATTATTTTATATCATTGGAATGATTACAAGGAATATAATCCTGAAGGACTGATCAATTTATTAATTTTGTAAAACTATATTACATACATGACACCCCTATTACAATAGGAAATATAAAATAAAATATAATACAAAATAAAATGAAATAAAATGCATCCTTGAAATCTTATTCAAAGATTTATTATTCATAACATTTGGAAATGAAAAAATAATAGTGAGATCAAATGCATAGTAAGGGTAAGTACAATTTAAGAAGTAACGAATTAAAGAGAATAATCATCATGGAAAGGTAAATAACTGAGCACACATTCCATATAAATATTTGGATAATGCATAATCAATATAGCATGATAGATGACTAAAACAACTTATATTTAATCAGTAAGACAAGAATGAAATGATTCCATTGATATATTACAGAAAAAATATCACAGATAAATAAAAACTGAGTCTAGATGATATAAATGATTAATTATTAGATGCAATGTTTCCTAAGTACATGGTACCTTTACCGTCAAGACATTTCAAAAGACAATTTATCATATTGGGTAGAAACCCATGCAATTTGGCCAACTGATTCATCTCATGAGACAATCGATGCATCAAGGGGGTATCTATAACTATAAACCACATATTTCATACATATCTAAATCATTACTCATATATCAAATAATCAATTTCATTCATGAACATTGTGTCTTAGCAAATATCCGTATTGAACAAAAGATATAGATTTATCAATAATTCCCTAGTTAATCTAGTAACTTTCAAAGTGAAACGTGTATGTAAAAATGGTACATTGTTTAATAAATAATAATATACATTTCATGAGAAAATGTGAATTTAATATAAAATTTTCAAAAGGTAGTTATTTTTTCAAGGGAAATTTAATAATCACAAAAAAAAGTGATACTATAAAGATAACTTTTACCACATTGTAATTTTGATGTCAAACGCCTTGGATGAGATAATTAAAAATAAAAAATATAAATATAATTAATATAAAATGATTCATGATATCATATATTTAAAATTTTATTAGATACACCAAACAAAAGAATTATGTGTTCAATATGACACTTATCTCACAAATGTAACAAGAGAGATGAAAACCCCTTACCTTATCCTTAATTTTTTTGTGTGGTACTAAACCTCATGTATAGTGTTTTAAAACATGTTAATAAATTATAATAAAACCATAATAAGATTTATAATATCATATATTATCTTCTTATAATATCTTATTACCCATTTTTTAGTAATCATTCATTATTTTCACTATTTTAGGTGTTAATTTCCTAGTTTCTTGAATATGTTTTGACTTGTTATTTGTTGGTATTATTAATTAGATCATGATTTAATAGAATAAATAATTTAAAGCATTATTTAAATATATTATATATTATATATATATATATATAATATTAAATGGAATGCATCATTCATGGAGATGGTAGGCCGTACACACACATGAATGCTAATTTCATTTTTTTACGTATTAAAAGAATTGAAAGTAAATAATATATTGGTATATTATAGTTAAACTATAATATATATGTAATATATGTCACATATTTTTGTTAAAACCATCATTTATAGATTCAATGTATAGTGTGAATGAATCACATCGCTTTGAGGAGGCAGTAGTCCACGCCTCCACAAATGATGTTATCATATTTACAAATAATAGAAATCATGAAGGTATATGTTATATAACCTTTAAATAAGTATTAATAAAACAGTAACATAATATATACATTATAAAAATTGTTTTTAGATCATAATTCATAACCATGAGAGGTGGTAATGGAAAAACAGATGACATTGTTTTGCGAGGCGGTAGTTCGCAGTACACAAATGGTAAGTTCGTTATCAATTTTATGGAGGTGTGTGTTGGTATAGGTAGAAACCTAAACATAAAAATATATAAATATATTTAGGATAATTTTTTATTATATAATATTGTAATAATAATATATTAATGGGTATAGAAACAAATAAATCATAAGTGAACATTGAAGAATGTTACCTCTTACTCAGGTAACTCTTTTTGGTTTATACCAAAAGATTTACTTGGTTTTATTTAATCTAAAGTTTAGGATTCTATTATTAGGGGTGAGTTTTTTAGGATTTTATTTTAAAATATTTTTTGTGATACAATGGGATTGAGAGTTGTGAATAAGTTAGAGGGTTGGGTGCCTTTTATAGTGCTGGAGGAGTGGAATTCATGTAAATGTTGGAAAAGGGAATTCCACCCACATGATTCCCATGTAAAGTGAATCCAATAACGAAAACAATTATATAAAATGGAGTATAGTGTCGAAATATATATATAAAATGGATTTTTTACAAGTTTATATGTAATTTTGGATCTTATGTTTAAGGCTTAGTCCTTGGTTAAGACAATTTTTCGCTTATTCACTGTAATTAATTTTAATCAATTAAAAAACTATTTTTTTCAAAATAATAAGTTTAATATATTAGAAATTAGAAATTATGTTTATTACAAATAAGGAATCCATTTTTATAAATTTCAATCACATAAGTGGATGAAATTATTTAAAAATTAATCCTGCAGACCGAACAAAAAGCAGCTTTTTAAAGTAAAATGCTCAAACATTTGCTATGTTTTTATATTAAATTTCAAAGGTAAATTGTTTATAATGACATAAATTGGATAAAAATATATATAATATAACTTATTAAACGTTAAACCCAATAAAAAATATAATTTATCCTTACATATAAATTAGATGAAAAAGTAGTTTTGAATTAAAATTCAATATTTGTCACTATTCATCAAAAAAGGAAATATTTCAGAAAAATACCAAAAAATTACCATAAACTAATTTTGATTTTTTATCTAAAAAATTAATTTTATTTTGACATATAAAATATATAATTGTTCCGGAATTTATATTTAAAACATGTTTGCCATTAAAAGGCTGTAACATGGTTTTTTATAGAAAAATACAAAATTTTAACATAAAACTGTATTTACCCATATCTTTTGCCTATAAAATATATTTTATTCATATATAAAATAATTTATTGAATATATAATAAATATATATTTCATTAATATCATTCACTAATAGTAATTAATTTAATTTGTTATGATAAAATACCTTTAGAGAATAAAAATATTTTTTTTATAAAAACATTCCCTTTATATTCAGTTGGTTCTTATATTCATTTCTAATTAATTAGTAACAAATGAATTCAACAACATATTTTCCTATGTTATTTAATCCCATCCCCAAACACTAGCTCAATGGCCATGTTATATCTTATTATATTAAATAATAATGTTTTAATAATATATTGTTGTTTAGTATAACTAGGCATTACATGTAACTTGAGACATTGAATAAAGTCATTATTGTGTGTAATATAAACTACAAAACAAAGTATTTATAGCATGTAATGAAATATTAATAAGTGTTTCATGCATTAAAATATATATAATATATTTATTTAAAATATTAAATATTTTTTAAAGCCTCGAGAAGTTATATTCCATTATATGTTAAGCATTTCATGTAATACACACTATTAAATACAATGTTGTCACTATATAATTTTGGGGTGTTACATTTTCTGAGAGTCTAAAGGGGAATTTTTATTTTTTTCTTTACATAGAGGTTATGAGGGAGATCCTAGTGACCTTTTTGGTGTGTCCTTAGTTTTAGAGTTGCTGATTTTTTTAACGAAAAGGGTTGTCGTAGTTATAGTAGTACCCTTAGGGATATGAATAATTGGTGGATGATTTTTTTTGAGATTTTAGGCTTGTAAAGTGAATATCATATAGTGTTTGGGATTGGGTAGGACTCTTTGTTTTTGGAATGATGCCCTGGGTTGGAGGGTGGTCATCTGGTAAGTTGAACCTTAGGAGTAATGTGAGCATCATGGGCGAATATGTTTAATGGTAATTATATGATAAGTGAATGATCAACCACTTAGTTAGTTGTGCCTCCATTCTATTTTTATGATTTAAAATTCAATAAATAATTATCTAGGTTAAATATCCATGTTAAATATCATTACCCTTAGTTTGATGTTTTGAGTAGGCAATTGAATACCATGGATGCATGGTGCCGTTGTGCATAAGAATTAATGGAAATAAGTGTTCCAATTTCATTGATGTAATATCAAGGAAGTAAATATTTTCATATGTAGTTCTAATTGAATTAATGGGTTTTTAAGTGATTTGTGTGTGGTTCAATTGTAATCATTCTTGTCTCATGAAAATTGGAGTGATGAGATCATGGGAACAACATGAGGGTTTCTAGATCACATCTTCCTAGAAAAGGGTCATGGTTTATGGGAATATTTGTTTATAGGTCATTATCAAAGTATATTGACCTGGGTGTTAATATTTTTTATCAGTAGAGTCATAGGTTAAGATATTAATAATAGAAAACTGTGTTATATCGGTTCTAGGAATGAACATGTTAAATGATCAGATTCTATAACCTAGCCGATATGAGTTAGAGTTTTGGATTTAGTGTTCAGTTATGATGTGGTCTATGAGTATAACTTAGGAAGATCAAAACATGTGTGTTTATGAATCAAACCATTCTAGTTATACTTATAAGGGGATGAATTTTTATGTTGGATGTTGGTATAACAGAATTGGTCCATGTATAAAATCTACTTTCATTGATGGAGAAGGCATGTTCTGTGGGAGTTAGAATTCCATTTTCAATGAAACAATGACTATTGAACTCTTATGGTGGGGACCATCACATAGGTCATGTAAATAATGAACTTTAAGATAGAATGAATGTGGTTATTGAAAGACCACCCATGATGGGTTATAAAAACATTTATATTCTTGTGAGATGGTAAGTTTGATCTTTATAGTCTAGGATATGGTGTTGAATTTATAAACAGATAATGAGTTTGGTTCTAGTATAAACATTAGATTCATTCATGGGATGTGTATGAAATCATAGAAATGTGATGATTCAATGGTGCACCAGTTCTTTCAATATATAATGATGGTGAAATGGTTGGGTTAGAATACTATTATTAAATTAAACCTTGATTTAGGTGTGGACTTTGTGGTGTGTTCTCGAATGATCATGTGTAACTTTTGTATTTAAGGTAACGTGGTCTATCCCTTAAGTAAGGAAATGGTTGTTATGATTGAAATCCTTTAAATAGATCACCCTGAAGATGATCGAATTAAATTTTGTACACATGTTTATATGGCGAGATAAAACTATTTAGTGTACATTGTGTTATGTATGTTGAGTTAATTTTGAGGTATGACCCATAAAATTGGACTCTTGGGGAATGAAAATAGTTTTTGGGAAATTGGTGATCAACCATCAATCGATTATGATGAACAGTCACCCAACCACTAATGTTTCCCCTATTACCAATTGGAAACATGATGATTTAATAAGATATTTGAGGTTAAAGAAAAGTTTTCTAATTTTTTTTAAGGGTAACTTGAAATTTTTATAAGTTACTGCATGATAACATAGATTCATATTCCAATAAAGGAATTTCATCAAGTGATAGGTATGAGCCTTGTGGAGCATGATTATATGATCATAGGATACCCTTAGGGTTTAAGACATTGTGATTTAGTGCATTAACTATGCATCGATATATATGCCTAGTGTTTTGGGTAAATTCGTTCTAAGGAAGTTTTACTTCTACACTTATGGATAGTTGGATTGTAGGGTTAGAAATCATGGTGGGTGAATTTTTGGAAATGGTGTGTACGTTTTAGATATTAACCCAAGGATGTTCTGAAAAAAGTGAAGTTTAGGGCAATCCATTAGGGACAGAATTATGTGTATTAATTTTTCAAACAAACATGTCTAAGAAAAATCCTTGTTGGGTTTTCCTCTTTATTCATGAAATGAATGTTTTTTTCTATCAAATTGATTACTAATAGAAATTAGCCAGTCTAACTAAACAGTGCTAGTTTGATGTTGTCAAATTTCATTTGGAAAATCGGGGATTATGTCATGGGATGACCTTGATATTATAAATGTGTTATTCTTAATCATGTGATAATTAGGACCCATACTATCTATATGGTTAGCTTTTATGTGAATTCATGGATTGTCATAGTGTAACTATAATGTGGGGGTTGGGTTTTAAATCGAGCCTCAAGATGCAGTAAAATGTTTTTTAATGTTATTATGTGATGTTAATAGGCATGGTTTAAATTACTGATTTTGTGTGTGTTCAACTTAGGGATGAGCTATCCAATGATGGGAAGGATGTAAAAAACTTCCTTTTTGAACAATTTTGGTTTTTTGAACCATTCATAGCTCGGTAAGTGGAGGAAAGTATTTTATATTTTTTCCCAGAACCCCATATTTGTGCACCGATGAAGCCGTTTGATGGATTTTGAGTAGTTTTAACTACCCCTATAAACTCTCAAACTTGGAGTGATTGGATGTTTTATTGGTTCTTGAAATATGACTTCAAGGGTGAGGATACCTCATGTAGGATTTTATTAATGTTTAATAGGGGTTTTAAAGGTCTTAGAAGAGAACCAAAGGGTTTGGAGTAGTATATAGGACTAAAACATGCCGTTGTAGTTCCATCGACTAGCTAGTGGACAACCAACGACTAGTCGGTGGCATCTAAGAATGTGTTTTAAAGGGGAATAATTTGTTCATTTAACCCCATCACTCCAAATTTTATTCTCTTACTCGAATTTTGGTGTCCATTAACCCAATAGTAGCACCATTGATTTGTGTAATCCTACTCCTTTATAGATGTTTCTCTATTTTTATTGGTCTGATTCATCCTATGATGAAAGAGAAGGAATCCTGGAGGTATGGCTACCAGTCCTTTTCCATAACTTATCTATTTAAACTTCCCTATTAAATGTTATAACTATATTATCTCATATTCCTTATTATCTAGGATTTTGTTTAATTTTCCGCTTTCATTTGTTGGTAGCTCAAATCATAGGCCATTGTAGGATGGGTGAATATTCTTAAAGCTAATGTAGGCGATCCAGTTTATTTCCATAAAAGTTCTGTTGTTGTTAAAATAACATGTTTCGTGCATCACATCTAAAAACCTAAATCAATATAGTATTTAACATTAAATTTTATTACCTAATTTAGATCCTTTAAGTGATTTCATACAGCTTAAGAAGTGTCTTCATGTTATTAACCTGGT
Organism: Viscum album; assembly: GCA_963277665.1. Taxonomy (NCBI): domain Eukaryota; kingdom Viridiplantae; phylum Streptophyta; class Magnoliopsida; order Santalales; family Viscaceae; genus Viscum; species Viscum album. The sequence goes on from CAUJRU010000941.1 coordinate 69,899, forward strand.
CATGGACAAAGTATGATCCATGAGAGTTTTTCTACAAAACTTTATTCTATAAATCCTACGATTCAATTTTTGATCCTCAATAAATAATGAAATGTTAGGTTAGGATAAGAATTTAATTCAACATGTTATAAAGAACACACAAGGTTTATAGAAGAATCATGACCAAGTAATTGTTTCTCCAATAAGATTCCCTTGTTTTTCATGAACCCTTTCCAAAATAAGTAGTACATTTTTTAGTGAAATGACCTAGGTAACTAACACAATGAGTCTAAGAAGACTCAAGTTTGATTCCTTGATTTATAAAAAATATTTTTTAATAAATTCAGAACATAAAAAGTTGATCCTTTTGTGTTATTTTCATGCAAGTAAAGGGGTTCCAATGTGGTAGTAGTTTCTTATATTGAACCAAAATTTAATGGAGGTAAATTAACCTAGAACATAGACAAAGTAACCTTATGTTTTTTAGGATATAGGTTTTGTTCGAATGTTAGTTAATAAATTTAAGCCTCTAAATTCATTTTTTAAAGTAATAACTTTATTAAATATATGTTCATGATTTGAGATTCCATGAAGTTTATAATTTAAGGTAATGTTGTTAGTGAGTAAGCTTACCAATAGATAAGTATGGTAACTTGTAAAATAAGAATGTGAAACCTAATGGATTATAATTAATATAAGTTTTGAGATATGATTAAAATGAATGGCCTTGATCCATGCTCATTTTCTTTTGTTGTTATTTACCCCTTCTCTTGAAAGGGATTCATTAGTTATAATATTGTTAATATAAAGAAATGTGTTATTTCCTAAAAATAAGATATTCCATGGGAAATGATTGAATTATAGATTTTAATTCCAAGAAAAAACATAGTTGATTGCACATGATTCATTTATGTGAATGTAATAGAGTTTTATTTGGATTTAATCAATGTCTTATATTAATGAGTGCCTCATCTAAGAATCGTGGATCCAATTCAAAACATCATAAAAATTAGAATTCATGGGACTAGATTCTAGATTCTAGTTTATGTCCACATAAATATAATACCTTAGATTATATCCTTAGACACTAATCATTTTCCCCTAAAATTACCAAGGAATTACTCCTTTGGTTTGGTTAGAGCCTATTTAGGAAGTGGAATGGTGAGTATTCATCCCTTGGATTCTACTCCAGAGGCTTCCACTGTGGTTTGATCACCCCATGTTGTCTTACCTATTCCCAAGATTGTATTCCATATAGATTTCATTGGATTCACAAGGTTTAGTTACATGAGAATTCCCAAACCCTCTATATGGAATCACCTTGTAACTTTTTCATAGATTCCCAAGCTTATATACATGGGTCCTATGACTAATTTATTGTTCACACAAATAGTGGTAATCATCTTAGATTTAAGAAGGTGGTATTCTATGATTCACCAACACTTTACTTCATTATTCTGGAAAAAATGAATACATTTATGTTTTATACCCATAGATAAAAATTCATTAGACACTATTGGTGGTGGCCTATTGAGTTTTAATCACACCCTGTTTGGGCCACCACATAGTATGTGAGAAGACCTTATGGATATAGGTTAAGACTATGGTCAGTGCCTCCTTGATGTAACTTGTGTTGGTCTAGGAATCAGCTTGGGTGTAGTGGACTGAGTGTGTACGTCAAATTATAATAGGTTTGGGTCATTTTATTTATTTATTTATATGTATCTATACAATATTTATTTCAACTAATATAATATTTGGATTCTTTGTACATGTAGTATCATATTTTTTGTATGGTTAGTTTTTTTCATGGAACTTGTTGCATTTCTAGTTTATAATTTTCTTCCAATAATTTAATTTTTTATTTATTCTTCCATAATACTTAGTATTGATCCTAAGTATATAGTCACCCCACCGTACCATAATTAAGAACCTCACTACTAGTTGAAAACCTATGGTGTGTGAGGATGTGTTCTTGAGGGCATGTGGCCCTCTAGTTTTTTTTCTTATGAGTACATCATACCAGAGACATCACATTAGAAATAATCTAGTAAACCCCTAAAATATAATGGAAAAAATAAAATAAAACCTTAAATCATCATTGGTGATGAACCAAGGATTCCTTAAGTCGTACTAGTGATGTTCTAGTGAACCCTAGAATTCTCGTTGGTGATGATCCATATAATATTTAAAATTTACTAGTGATGATATAATAAACCCTTAAATTCTAATTTTCGATAAGGTAGAGAATCATTTAAATATATTGGTGATATTTTTTAAAACTCTCAAATCCTTGTTAGTGGAAAGATAATAAATCATTAAAATCTAATGGTGAGAATCCAAGGAATTATCAATCCTTACTCACGTCGAGCCAGTACGTCCTCAAACCTCATTAGTGATGAGCTAATAGGTTAAATGTTTCCCTTATGGTGAGCTAGTGAACCTATGTCTTTTTGTTTTTGGTGATCATACATAGAGAACTATTCCAGACCTCCATTAATAGTCCAAAATCTAAATCACCCTTCTAATATGATCTAAAATTTTGGGTAATCAAATATATTTTTACCCTTATGTGATTATCATAAGGTGACTTGTGCAATGAGAAAAAGATGGTTTACTTTAATTTTAGTATATTTTCAATTTCTTGATCAATTATCCTCTTTCATAACTAGTTATCACACTACTATAGTGGAAGGAGATATAAAATAAATTATTTTTATTATCAGGAAGTATTTCATGAACATATACATAAATCTATAAGAGAAATACAGACTAGGAAGCAGGCTCCTCAGTGTGATGATATGACCACCCATAATCTCAAGTTTGACTTGTATACCCTATAAAAACAACTAATATGAAAACATAAAAAAATTTCAGAAACAAAAACTTAACATTACAACACTATATAAAAGAAAAAAATCAAGATAAATATTAAAAAAACACAAAAAATAAAGATAATTTAGAATGTGAAACGATAATAATTTAATAAAAATAAATTAATTAATCCATTTCAATCAACCATACATAATTTAGAATGATATTTTGGATATTTCCATTATATCGAGGGATCAATATTGAAAATTTCATTAAGATAATTTAAGCTAGATTTTATCTCAATTCTCAATCAATGATTCATGAGTGTTGTTTAAGGTATTTTTTTCCTTGAGTCCCTGGTCACAGACATAAAACTGTTTTATCCCATATGTGTCCCTCACTCCATATGGTAATATATTGCAAAACATGATGATAAATTATAAGTACAAATTATACATAACAAAGAATATATAATAAAAATATCATATAAGATTAAATAATAAACCGAAATATTATTAGTTCGAAAATTTATATTAATGTTTTGTGAATATTTTTTGTAAATATTTCAGAATTTTTTAATGTTTTTTGTTTATATATATATTTATAATAACTCACACCTTGTTGTACCCACAAGTAAAGTTAAAAATCTAGACACCGAGATAAATAGTTTCCCAAATTTTAACTCAGTCATTGATTTCTTAAAAAGTACCCCATTTATTTTTTTTCTTTTTTTAATTATTTATCATCATCATCATCATCATCATCATCATCATTATTATCATTGTCGTCATCATAATACTCATCATCAACATCATTACAAGAAACCGGGAAACATAAGGAAACTAATTAATATTTTTAATTTTATTTTATATCTCTCACTTGGTCATTTGATCGAGTCAAGGTGATTTGTTTTGAAAAAACCAATAAAATATCATGTATGATATAATTAAAGTGGAATATCAATGCAATTAACACAATTTATTATAATAATTTTTTAAATATTGGTAAGTATACCAATGTATTTATTTACTAAGAAAAAAATCAAGAAACTATATACAATCATAAAAAATATATTCAAATTTAAAATGTATCAGCTGTAGTGAAGAAATTAAAATTTTCAATAATATCTTTAGTAAAATGATTCCTATATATAAGGAAATAAATGGTTACTGTAACATCATAACCCTCACACATTGTATTGGGATGATATGGAGGTGTTACTAGGCCTTAGGTGACATCTCCAAGAAACCAGCGACCAAAAATAAATTCCAAGGGATTCATAAAAAAATACGGGGACAATTTATTCTTTAGAGATAAAACAACCAAACCAAGACTAAACATAAAAACTGGCATACGATGGATGGTTACAAAATAAAACTCCACGAAAAACAAACCAAAATAAACTATATAAGTGTACAATGGGGAAACCAAGACAAAAAAAATCAAAGACACAAAATACATAAACTTAGAAACTCCAAATATTCTCAAATCTATAACTAAACAATATTTTCCAAAAGTATCATGATGCATCACTAAAGATCTAGGATAGCATTCCATTACCTCTATCATGATATATAACATCTATAAATGCACCAAATTTCCCCATAAGTGGGTGAGTATAAAACTCAGTAGGATTTACCCAATGACTTCCCAACTCATGCCGCTATGATAGAAAAAGTAATATCATTTATATAAAACAATCTCAAATAATTTAAAGCTGATTATATCAAAGGCCCAAATATATTTCCAAATAAAATAGTTTTCCTTGGAAAGCAATCAAACAAACCTTTAAATCCATTTTTCAAATAAAATTTTGGAATACCCCTTCCACACATCCACATATCCACAAATGCATTCCCTAGTGATAGTTATATACTCATGATCTATCTCTCATTGATTTACTAAGTCATCTCAAGGTAACCAAATCCATGTTCCCAAAAAATACGCTCCCTTTCCGTTGGGTCATGTCAATTAGAATGAACGCATGTCAACCGTGTGGGATGAAACCCACAAAAATAAATTTTAATAAAACAATTATTTTAGGTAAAAAAATATATTATAAAATTTGATGTATCAAATCCAACCAATAATTTTAAAACAATAATTTTATAATTATAAACCAAATTCAGTTTCCATAAAACCATAAAATTTCGACAATTTCTCAAAACCATTACTAAATAGGTTTTCCATTAAAATAAAATAGGACTTTCATAATAAAATTAAATAAATTTAATTTATATGAAAGAAATCCTATAAGTTCTAATCATGTGTTTTCAAGAGTGAATCCACATACCTCTTCGACTTTCATGAAAATAAAGAAAAAAAAAGTAGTCAAAAACCCATCTTAGCTCTTCAATATTTGTCCTTAGATCTTGTTCTATTCAACCATTGCAATAAAATATCATCATTATTAACATAAAACCAAATATATCTATCCATAATGGATTATATCTATGATTCCAAGACTGGGAAGAACAAGAAAAATGAGAAAAATGGTGAAAACAAACACTTACCGATGTATATTGGCCTCCAACACACATAGATTCACCTATAAATTTCTCTTAGATAAAAAGTAATGGTCTCCAAAGCCTTGTTAAGGAGATGAATTTATGTTATGACCTATTAAGGGAAAACACGAGTGGTTTAAGAGGTAAACAAAATTAGATAAACAAATTTTGAATATAATTTTCCATGGTGTATAGTTAGGAAAAATTTTAACGAACCTTGCATGAGACACTACATCCAAACACACCTCACATTGTTGACTCATATGGTTAGTAAAAACATGTGCTAACCATGATATACTATATTTCCCACCATTTCATCATTTCTCTCAAGAATATGCATGGTTTGACCAAACCGTGTGCCTAACCGTTTGCCTACCCTATTCCTACTATTTCATTTTCACAGTTTTCTAGAGGTGCTTCATGATTGCTAATAACTGTTCTCAAAAAGCGTACCATTGGAAAAGCCAAAAAACATGTAAAATATCCTCCAAACCTCCCAAAACCTAACACAATCACTTTATATAATTAAAATAAATAAATAAATGGTCAAGTACATGAAACTGAGGGTTTTAAATTCGTTCCACCATTGGCCTTTCCATCCCCAGAAATTAGATTAAAAGAGTTTTCATTGAATAGTCAGGGCCATTCCTTTAATATTTCCTTCTAACACTCTAGTGTTTCCTCCAGAATCCTACCATCTTTCCATAAAATCCACACTAGATTAATTATTTTCCCATTTAAGACATTCTCTTTCCTATCCACAATGCACACTGGAACATGAATCAATGTAGCATCGAACTATGGGTCCAAGTGATCCCATCAAATCCCATGGTTCTAATCTGGTTGATACTTGCTTAATTGAGATACATGAAACATATTATACACAAAAATGAACTTTGATGGAATGGACAACCAATATTCCTCCTCACCAAACTATTCAAATATCTCAAAAGGGTATATGTATCATGGAGATTACCTTACCTGCATCAAAAAATGATGATTATTAAGCCTTGGATATACTCTAATGAACACATGATCCCTCACCAAGAATGAAAAAACCATTCGATATGAATTTCATATAATTTATGATGACTCTAGGCTATCTCCATTCACATCCTGATCAATTGAATCTACTCCATTGTCGCTTGCATAAAGATTTGTCTAACTAGTGATGTATCACATATTTCTATGAAAAATTTTGAGAACAACAAGGATTCCCATAAAATACATAAAAAAGAGCCATATGTATCATGTCATAATAGCTATTATTATTTGTGAACTCCACTAATAGTGTTAGATCCTCCCATGATCCACCAAAATACATTATAAAATCCATAATAATGTCTTCTAATGTTTGCATTATCCATTTGGATTATCCATCTATTTGAGGAGATACACTGTACTCATAGTCAACTTAGTTCCAAGGTATTATATAAGGATTTAAGAAAATTAGACATAATCCTCAGATCTCATACCAATACTATAGAAACTGGTATGCCATTCCTTTTGACCACATCTCAGATATTGATTTGGGACAATTCTTCTATCGTTTGAGATTCATGAATAGGGATAAAATTAACAGACTTTGTGAACTCATCCAGAATTACCTATATGGAAAATTCTTTAAGAACCATCATTTGGAGACCTATCACATAATTAATGGATATCTATTACAATATCCAAACAAGAATAGGTAAATATTACAACACCCATACTGGTCATTGATAATAGGTTATTCATCTCGAAATAAACTCTGCCACATTTCTTTTCATTCCAACCCACTAAAAGTTTTATTTCAGTGTCTTATTCATCTCTTTTATTCCATGATAAATGGTCCATATCAAATGGTAGTATGAATGAAGAATTTTTTCTTGATAATATATATGTATGAATATCTAATGATGACATAAACAAACTAATCTTTTATGAAGTTTCCATTCATCAATATTCTCCCCAATATTGAGTTTTGACCTCATAGTGGCACATTCAGAATCAAATGTTCGTGCCTCTTTAACATTATCAAAAAAATTAGGAATAAAATTAACTATAAATAAAACTAAAAAATACATGTGTCTTCACAATATAAGTGCATGTTGACTATCACCGAAATTAGCTAATATTGATCAAAATCCTCTTTCACCAATAGACCATATTAATTTCTACTTATTGTATCTTCCATAGAGTTACCTTTACCTAGTGTGCACATTAAGTTAAATTAAAACATTTTAAGATACACTATATATATTATATGTCTCAAAATCAAATCTATTTGTGAGAAAATGTGGTTAAAACTATTATGATCTATAAACACCTTGAATTTGCCATGAAAAAGATAATGTCTCCAAATCTTCAAATCATGGATGATCACATCTATTTCCAAATAATGTGTTCGTTAATTCTTCTCATGAAACCATAACTTTCATGAGACATAATAAACAAAATGATCTTCCTATATGAGAACACACCCCAACCTAGATCATTAAGTATCACAATACATGACCTATCATCGTCCTTATTCTAGATATATCAAGACTAGTGCTGATGTGAGGATTAATATAAGATCTTTAAAAGACTTATGAAATTATTTATTCCATTTAAATGGAACACATTTTCTTTCAAAAGAAATAATTGGTGAATCTAGTCTAGAAAATTCATGAATAAAATATCAGTAACAACCATCTAGTCCAAGGAAACTACAAATCTCAAAGACATTCTTTGGTGTTTTACAAGACATTACAACCTATCAATTTTTTTTATCCACATATACACATTTTTTAGAGATTACATGTCCATGTAAATGTAATTCATGTATCTAAAAATCAAAATTTTATAGTTTGGAATATAAAAGATAATCCTGCAAGATACCCAACACTAACGCCTAGTGTTTCTCATGCTCAAACGTTTTACTAGAAATAACCAGTTTATCTTCCAAAAACACCACCCTAAAAAAATCTAGATACCTTTAAAATATATAAATAATCATTTGGATAAATATAGTTGGTGAATTTGTAAAACCTAAAGGCAGAATCACATACTTATAATTGAATTATCTATATGTAAAAGTTTTCATCAGAATACCCTTATTATGAACTCATAGTGTGTGATATCACAATTGCAAGTAAATTTTATAGAACCATAGAGTAATTATAAATTGATCAAATAGTTCATCAATTCATGGATGAGGATAATAATTCTTCACTATAAATTTTTTAAGTTTAAGATAATACCCATCGAGTTGAATGGTTCCATCGGCCTTGTTCATGAACAAAATCGATGCTGCTCAAAGAGACATAGTAGGCCAAATGAACCATTTTATATCCATCTCATTCAACTATACATTCAATTACATTAATTCTCTTGGTTATATCCAATACTAATTAAGTGATATAGGAATAGTTCCTAGAAATAGACCAATTGTAAACTATACTACTACTGTGGGTGTAAAACTAGAGAAATTATTGGGAAAAGAATCATGAAACAGATAAAATATTGTTAGAAAACATCTATTCTTGATGTCATCAAAATATTCCAAGTTCAAAGCTACAAACTGGTATGAGATCTTTCCAAACACTGGTTTTAAAAATCATGCTCCATTTTCCTTTACATTCTGATCTCATCTGAATTGATTCTCAACCCCATCATCTCTTGTAAAACTAACCCTTCAGGTATAACAGTTGATGAAATCCTTTAACATTATTGGACAATACATAACTATTATTATTTCATATACATCCATCTCAATCAAATATATATCCCAAATAAATTCAACCCCATCAATTATTATAGAACATGATTGGCACATAAAGTCTTCACATTCTATTTGTCCAAGAGGAGTTTAAAGTTTTGAAATAGGTGGAATCATATGAATATTAAAACCCATAATTTCAAAATAAGCATAAGAAATAAATTAATGGGATGCACCCATATCAAATAAATCCTTCATAATTGTAGAATTCAAAAGAATCATACCTCTCACAATCAAGGGTCAAGATTTTTCATCTACTATCACTTGATCAGCTCCATACAATTTCTTACTATGTTCAAATTACTCTTTGTTATCCAATTAAGATTGAATTGTTTGATGAGTTATGGTATTCCTAGAATCCCCCACATCTTGCTCAATTTTACCGATAAGATTTATTTTTCTACAGTCATCCCATTAAAGCATACACTTCTTGAGAAGCATAAGTTGTACCCCAAGAACCTGACCTCAGAGCAGTACACCAATACCACGAAAGTTGTCCCATATAGCTGACATTGTAGAATGATCTAGGTGGTGATGTATAATCTTGTTTCATGTGATCAAAATAAACACATTGAAAATAACTGGGTTTACCCTTTGTTTAGGAGGAAGATTAACTGATATCCCCATTTGATATTGAGTAATACCAAATCCTTATAAATATGTGTACCTCTTCAACTTATTCCCATCAGTATACATCCCACCAATTCCCATAGGTATCAAAATGCTTCATCCAATAATATTACCTAAGATATAAATTTTTCCCATGGTTTCTATATTAAAAATATATATATAATTTGATATAAAAAGAATTATAATATTTGAGTGAATCTTTAAAATCAACCCCAATTAAAAAATGAGTGCCCTCTAGGATTCACTTCCTAAAACTTCGAGTTCAAAGAGAACCAAATCCATAAATTTAGAAACATACTCTATCACTGTGAGGGTATCCTTCTACCAAACAAAGAAGTATTTTGTTCTTGAAAATTTGAAAGTATGAGGATATAATTGTTTTTTTAAATAATTCTAAAATTCATTCAATGGCATGACTGGGTCTGATTTAGACTGAAATGATAAATCTGACCACTCGTGTGAAGGATATTCTATCATGTACATTTTCAACTCCACATTAAACTAAAATGTTGTTCCATGGAAATAAATAATTTTATTCATCATATTTAGAACCACTTTTTTTCGTTATTCTTTTGAATCACCCTGAAAGATGGCATATTATGATTTTGGAACTAAACCAAATGATCCACTTTCCTTAGTTAATCCATTTCGTTCCCTCTATCCATATCTTTAAAAGCCTATAAAATAATCTGAATCAACTTTTAGTTCACCTGAAGCTCAGGTCAAACCACATTCTTAGAAGCCTCTTCTAGTTGGTTCCTACAATTCCTACCTAGTTTCATTCTCTATTACAAAAAGAAAACTCAATTTACTCTCACTCCCTAGAAACTTATGGATTAAAATTTTTAAGTTTACTACATCAATGATATCACAACATGTCTTTCCAAAATTTAACATCTTTCACTTTCAAACCAATTTTGATTATCCGAACATAATTTTTGAAAATCAAACCATTTTAAACTATTTTTATAAAAAACAAATTTTCACCAAATAATAAATCATTACTCAAAATGAATCATGAAATCCTTGTAGTAAGTCATTCATATTAATTCATTTTATGATTTTATCATAAACAAATCAAGGACACTGAGGTTACAACTCCTAGAAGTGTCTCAAAACACTCATTTACCCAAACCTCCTTAGTAACATGCCATTCATCATAAATTGTTTTGCTATGAATTTTTATTCTCTATATTTCATGTTATGAAGATCCAAATATTAGATATAATCCCAAGAGACATATTGAAAGTAATCCAAAATCAAGGTTCAAACAAGATGATTCCATTTGTAACATCCCTCCCCTCACCCATTATCTTGGGAAGTGGTAGAGATGTTACTAGGCCATAGGTGACATCCCCAAGACACAAAAGTATTGAAATAAATTATAAGTGATTTAAAAAAATTTAGGCTTGATTTTCCCTCTAATGATAAAACAACAAATCTAAGAAGAAAACCGAAAAAACCTCTATATGATGCATGAATATAAAAATAAAACTCAGAGAAAACCAAACCAAAGCAAACTATATCGGAGTACAATGTAGAAACCATGTAAAATACTTAAAAACATGAAATACATAAACTATGTAACTCCCAATACAATCTAATCTCCAAATATACAATACAAGCCTAGAGTGTCATGATGCATCACTAAAGAGATGAGATACATTTTCTTTATATGTGTCTCGATATATAAAATTTTAAAGCATGCCAAAGTTCTCAATAAGGGGGTGTGTATAAAACACATTTGGATTTCATAATTGACTTCCAAACTCAAGACACTAAGATTGAACATGTAAAAACATTTATATAAAATATTATAAAACAATTTGAAGTAATATATGTAAAAAATCAAAACATATATGTAAAATAATAGTTTTCCACAGAAGGTAATGAAAAATTAATTTAAAACCATTTCTTAAATTTCATTTTGTTATACCCAATCTACAAATCCATTCGTAAAAACATCCAAAAAATCATTCTTAGGTGACATTACCATACACATATGAAATCTCTCACTGTTCTAACATGTCATCACAATATAACCAATTCCAGATGCCCTAGTGTATCACACCCCTTCAACATGGCCATGTAAATGAACATTAACTCACACCAACCATGTGTGGAAAAACCCTTTCCATGAAATTTCAATAAAAATTGTATTTTATTGAAAAATATTATATATTCATTTTCCGTGCATAAAAAATAAACCATAATTCTAAAACTATCATTTTAGAACCATGAACCAAATTCACTTTGCATAAAACCATCTCATTCCCACAATTTCGCAAAATCATCTATAAAGAGGTTTCTATAAAATTGATATATAAACTTAAAAATTAAATTCAATCAATTTAATCAATTTTATATCATGTCTTAAATTTTTAACTAAGAGGAGTAGAGAGTAAAGCCACTCACCTCTCAAACAATGCTGAAAATGAATAATGACACAATAAATTTAAAAACCTATCTTAGATGATCAAGATTTGACTATATTTCTTGTTACCTGCAAAAAAATATCATATCTCACCAGGATTGACATAAAAACACGTAAATATATCTTCCATGCATTAGATCAATAATTTCATGTGAGGGAAGAAGAGGAAAACTAAAGAGAACAATGAATAATCAACACATACTAATTAATTCATGCCTCCAACACACTTAGATTCTCTTAGTAATTTCTCCCATATCAATAGAAATGGTCTCAACATTCTTGAGAGGTAGGGGAATTCATGTTATGACCTATTTTGGGAAAAAAGTAGGTTATGATGTAAACCAAATTATATCCACAATTTTTTGATCTAATTTTCTATGTTGCACGGTTAGGCAAACCATATGCAAACCATGAATGAGCCACTTCCTCCAAACACACCTCACATGGTTGGATCAAACAGTTAGAAAAAATATACGCCAACCCGACTATACCCCATTTTCAAACATTTCATGGTTTATCATGGGTAGACGAATGGTTTGGCCAAACCATGTTCCTAAATACATGTTTACCCAGTATAAATTGTTTCATTTTTATAGTTTCCTAGAGGTGTTGCAAGGTTTTTACTAACCATTCTCAAACTGTACGCCTCAAAAAAAGAAATGAAAATAAGAAAAATATCCTCCTACCCTAACTAAACATAAACCAATAACATTATATACATAAAATACATTAATAAAGGGTAATGTACATAAAACTAGGCGTGTTACAATTACTTTGTACTAAATAATAAAAATTGAAGATAAAAAACTATTATGAAAAAATTAATACTATATGAAACTACTTTTAGAGTTCATGATATTAAATTTTAATCAAAATAATTATATGTAATAGATGTAACAACATTATATGTGGGGATTATACTTTCAATAGTCACTTTAAATGGACATGAAATATAATATAATAATGTTTGAAAAATAACATTAAATCAAATTAATATATACAAATAGTTAAATAATACAATTCAATTCAACCTCGCCAAAAAAATTATATCAAAACAATTTTTAAAAATTAAATGATAAATACTTAATAAATATAATATATAAGATAGGAATAAAAATTAAATCTAAATCGGTAAATTTGAATAAGGATTTAAATCTAAATAATTGAAAAAAACAATTAAAAAAATTAAATCTGAACAATTAACAATAATAAAATAATTAATACATTAAATGTATAATACATGGGAATTCAATAATAATTAAATCAAAACATTTAAATGTTTTAAAAATTAGGAAAAATTAATAAACTATGAAAACAACTAAACATAATATCATGTTTATACAGTAGTGATAATGAAATGTTAAAATAACACCATATAGTAAATATTGACAAACCAATATCTACACTCCTTGTTTATGCTCATTTACCATCTATAATTACTTTATTTAGCTATTGAAGGAACTAAGAATCAATATATCTATCCACATAATTTCCTTTCTAAACATTTATGGGAACCAAAATCTATATAATTTATTTTTCATTTTCTATCTTTAAAAAATTTGAGGGGCCAAGGATCAATAAAATAATTCCAACAGATTTGATCCCATATTTCTGACATGTGAATATCCTAAACCTGATCTTCTGAGAAACATTGAAATATTTTCAATGATTTTATTAGATTACCCAATGATTATAGGGTACTGGATGATGAGTGCATCAAATAATTTAATAACAACAAATTTAGTATGTATTCTATCTTCATAAACTATATTTTTTTCATAATAAAACCAGAATATATGATATAGAATAAAATCTGTGTATAAAATTGGTGAAATGATCATTTTAATGTTAATAAAAAATGTAACGAACCAATATTTTATCAATAGAAATGAAATTCTTATAATCATGTCATATAATCACATTAAATCAAAACATAACTAACTATTATGTACTTTGTGTTCTTTAAACATAATTTTGACACTTTTGGGTTTTGAATTTCGATGATCTGACTTACACGGTTGCGTTCATGATGATTATTTGGGTCTGATGGAACAATCTTAATTTTTGGGGAATAGTAACTTACCCTTATGAATAGTAATATGACCCTTGTGAATAATAAATCATCCAAACGAATAGTAACCTCACCCAGGAATGTATAAATAAAAATTAGGCATCATATAAGTTATAATATGACCATAGTAAAAGTATTGGTATTTTTATAAGTCATAAATAAATAATTACAATTAATTAATTAATTTAAAATAAAATGTATTTTCATAAAGTGTTATCAAATTAAAAATTTTATATCTTCTGGTTTTATGATAATTTTATAATACCTTATATAATTTTTCAACGCATTATAAAATCAGTTACACTTTTAAAATCTGTATTTGTCAAGTAAATTATGATTTTAATTAAAAATTAAATTAATGATATTCAATTTTTTTTTTGAAAAATGGATTTCATTTTTGGATTCTACATGTCGAAAGTGGTTAGGGTTAATTTTTAGGATTTTTCTAAAATACATTTATTTTTTATGAATAATGAGATATAATAATTTATCATATATATACATTATAAGCTAAATGGACTATTCATTGAATAATGGATGATTTAAGCACCCTTTGTTCAAATTCACATGCATGTATGACAATTGTTTTCATATAATAATCACTATTTCTTATCTTGTGGAAATATAATAAACTAATGACTAAAATATTAAGAAAACCCTCCTCCCCTCCACTATAAAAACCACCCACACTCCCCTCTTCCCTGCACTCCTCTCAAGCCTTCTACCTTCCCTAAATTCTGCCTAAATCTCTCCCCATGCTCATCCCCCCACATCCAATATCCCTTGGTCTCCTCAAAATACCATATCCTCTCATTTTAATAGGCTCTCAAGGAAGACTGAATCAAGAGGTAAATTCCTCTTTTCTTTCTTTTTCATTTTTTTTCATATTCCTTTGTTCTCTTTTATTTCATAACCTATCTTCATCAAAATGGTATGAAAACTACATTACAATAAATGTAATGGATTTATTTATTCTAATGGGATAATTCATTATCAATCTCCTTTCTTTATCTTTTATATGAAAAAAACGAAAACACTGTCCAATATGTGTTAATTTATCACATTCAAGGATGAAAGGTTAACAATTTCTATTACCATATTCAATTCGAGTCATGAAACACTTTTTATGGTTGAAAAAGACTATTAAATATGTATTTTATCTTATTTTAGATTCTGTAATCCTATTTTTTACATTATTTAAAATAATAATACAAAACAAGCTAATTATGATCAAAATCACGAAATCAATCCATGCATTTATCATTAATGTTTTATATAATGATTCAACTTAACTCCAAATAACCAAATGAATTTTATAAACATGTAATCTTATTTATGTTCACAAATATAATTTTACTTCAATTCTGGACAACCATGTTTGTCATACATGTTTATCTGAACATGAATATAAGTGAAACAATTGTTAAAACGAAGGAAGAAAACACTCCCAAACAATTAAATTGAACCTCTTAAATCACCAGAAAAACACGGATGAACTTAAAAAGGTTATAATAAATCTGTAAAATGCACTGGTGGTTCTGGAATTATAAATTAATGAAGCTAATTTTATTATTTAGTTCATCAATATCAAGTGAAGAACACCATCAGACTTAAGTTAAGGAATCCCCTTTTCTCACATTTATTCAAGAATCTCCTCTATTTCATGTCCTTTTATGTGTTGTTCCTAATGATGGGATATTATTTAAAACCATCCCTATACTTCCCTCATTATTTATAAAAAATGATAAACCTCTTTCTCTCTCATTAATCCTTCCAAAGTGCACCCGATACCACGCTGATATTCTGTTAGGGATTCTACCCAAACTGCCATTATTCTATCGTGTTATTCTTACTCTCTTTTTACCCAAATTAAATCTTTTATTCTGTTTATATAAATATTATAATTTATTTTTATATGTCCAAAATCATGTATCAGGATCCATTATCCATTCTCTTTTGTGGATATACATGCATTGAAGTGATTCTCTCCCCAATACTTCCCCAGAAGCAAACCAGTTTTAAGAGAACTTCCCGAATTCGTACCCAATTTCATGTTCACTATAACATAGGTTTTAAGAATCATTTCCTTTTATAAATTCAATGTTTTTATTATTAAAACATTCTTGGATCACTTCTGGTGTTTTATAAAATATTATTCCCTTTTCTATTTTAAATGCTCTTTAGTATTTTCCTTAAAACAACACTAAAATGTTTTATTGCTAAAAATTATTAAATACTATTTTTACATGTTTTCACTTATATTTGACATCACTTAACATGATATATTCCTAATTTATCTTATTATTTTCCATTTATGTTATAATTCCTTTCTTTAATGGACACTTTTATGATACAACCATTCATTATGTTTTATGACATGATTATGATAGCAATTTCTTTCTGTGGGTGACCTTATGTTTATGTATGATTGATTATGTATGATTATTAATGTGGAAAATATTCATTAACATGTTAATATTGGTTATTATAGATAATTATCCAATGCATTGGTCAAAGTTGAGTCTCATCTGATGTTATGAGCAACATTCTTGGGGGTTAGCCTTGACTCATGCTATCATATACAACATTCCTGGTGGTTAACCTTGACTTGTACTATTGTATGTGAAATGAGCCTCGAATAATGATAAATTCATGTTTTATGTTTATTAAACATTATTATGAGTCTATATTTACATGATCCCAACTTAATATGTTATGATTTCACACGTTCCTTGCCTTTTTATATCATTATGGCATGCCTTCTAACACATGGGCTAAAGATTTATTACTATGATTTATCCATTACTAGGAATTTAGATCAACCATTTGTTCATGTTATCCCCAGGTTATCATTTTCAGATGTATGAGTATAATGTATGATATGATCTCATTGTATATATTAAATAAAAAGATGTTTTTATAATGGTTTATTATGTACCTAGTTTTCCAAGACACTAGATTTTATGATCCTTGGCTTGTAATTTTCCATTTAATTAATCTTAAAATCATGTAATTATATATGTAAATGGATAGGGTCTCTATATTGATTATCATATAATGGTTTATGATTAGGAATAGAGCACTATAGTAAGAACCTTAAGTATGATACGAAGTATAATAAAACACCCCAAAATTTTGGTAAGTATAGAGTAAGTGGTTTATCAAGAAAATAAATCCCCATATAGATACAAATAGGTTGAGGTATCTCTGGAAGAGATGTATCTAAGGGTAAAACATGAAAACACCACATTGAGATACACTCGAATGGGAACGGGTGCAAGACAATGGGCCTTACTGCACTCTTGGTTTGACACTCCTAGGGTATATGCTTCGGTAAATTCATGATATTAGTAAAAACCATTATTAAAGGAATAAAAAAATCCAATAAGAATATATGTTAATGAATAGATGAAGGATAACCTAGATTAATACATAGGGAATCACAAGTTAGGATATACTCCCTCTTTATAAGTTTATCTTTCTATGTTCATTTTTTCTTTTTATGATCAATAACTAAGTATTCAAGCACTATAATTGTACATTATTTTTTCTTAGTTAATGATGGGAAGTATAATAACACATGCCAACAATCAATGTGATAGGTATTGTGAATATTTCCCTAATGATATTCCAAATATGATAGGATAGGGTTCTCAAAAGATCATGAAAATACTTTCTCAGCTGGATCAAGTTATGAAGAATAACATGAATCAACTGGAACTCCCTCATCTGTAAAGGAAAGAAAAAGTTGTTATATAATAATTCATATAGAAAAGTCCTCCCATGGTTAATGTATCTTTTGATCCCATCCTCATAGGATAGTGGATTAACTCTATTGAAAAGATATTCTCTATCCTATAGTTCTTATAAGAATGGAAATTTGTGAGGGTGGTATATCATTTTGATGGGGAAGCTAATCAGTGGTGGAAACTGACCAAGAATACTAATCCCTAAGAGGAAATTGATTCTACATATTGGGAGGATTTTAAGTGAATGTTTTTCAATAAATACTTTCCCTAAACCCTCTATCTCAGGATGTAAAGAGAGTTCCTCTAACTCAAGAATGAAGAAGATGAGTTAATCAGGGCATATGAGGTAAACTATATAAGGCTTGAAAGGTATTCCTATGGCTTTTTAATGAACAATAAAATCAAGGTATATCACTACTTTAGTGGACTAAAGCCGAGTATAAAAAAAGATTTTCTGATTCAAGAATTAAACATCTATGAGGATATTTTCTGTTGTGCCCTTAAGGTTTAAATGGAGATCAGAGACTCTCGGTTGTATCGTAGCCCTAGTGGAAGAAAAAGTGGAAAATTCAATCTAATGTGGGTAGTTCTAAAAATAAATTCCATGATGGAAAGAAGCTTGATCATACCATGTGTAAAAATTATTGGAAAAAGTATATTGGGAACTCTCTAAAGGGAAGTGAGAATATCTTCAAATGTCGAAAGATGGGACATCTGGATAAAAAATGATGATGTGATATGAAGAATCCTACTAATGTGGAAGAAGAAAGGAAGGTTTCGATAAAAGCATAGCCAATGGTGCAGTGTTACAACTGCAAGAATCATGTGCAATATGCAAAAAATTACTCTAAGCCAATGGTTGCCAGAGGAAATCAAAAACAACCTCCAAGGCAATAAGAAAGGTCTTATGCTATCACTACAGCTAAGGTGGAGCCGAACAATGTTGTGGTGATGGGTACAATAGTTATTCATTTATGAATAGATAATCTACTATTTGATTCTAGTTCTACACATTATTTCATTGCTTGAAAGTTTAGTAGAACTTTTCAAACACCTCCACAAAATTTGGAGGATATTTTATCTATTAGAATAGTGAATGGGTCAATTATTGTGTCTATGGTTTATAACTCCTCCATAGTAAATGTTTAGGGATATATCCTTCTAGAAAATATCTTCATACTTCCTTTAGTGGAGTTTAATATTATCTGATGCATGGATTATCTATCTTTATACAAAGCCAACATCAACTGTCGGGAAAGTGAGATCACCCTTCACATCCAGAAGCATCCTCCAATTCTTTACAATTGCAAGGAGGATGTTGAATCTTCATTTGAATAATTATGTCAAGTGTTGATATTTCATCCTTATGAGAATGAATATTTATCCCAAATTATTGAGATGAAGTAGATAATTTCTCTTTAAGATATTCCCATCCTGGGGGATTAAACTGATGTATTTCCCAAAGAGTTTTTTGGTCTTCCTCATGACTGATAGGTTGAGTTATCAATTGAAATTTTTCCGGGATCTGTGACTATATCAATGAAACCTTACAAAATGGAAACCTCAGAGATGGAAGAACTTAAGAAGTAGTTACTAGAGAATCTAGAGATGGGTTTTATATGCTCGAGTGCTTCACCATGGTGTGTGCCAGTCCTCTTCTTCAAGATGAAGGATAGATCAAATCAGCACTTCATTTATTATCGTGTGCTCAATGAAATCATTATAAAGAAAAATTATCCCATACCATAGATAGATGACTTATTTGATCACCCTTTTGGGACCAATTATTTCTCTTAGGTGGACCTTCGGTTGGGATATCACCAATTAAAGGTGAGTAATGAAGATATTCCAAAGAATGTCTTTCGAACGAGGTATGAACACAATGAGTTCGTAGTAATTCCCTTTAGACTCACTAATTCTCCAATGATTTTCATGGATTTAATGAATGGAGTCTTTAGATATTACCTCGATAAATTTTTTGTAGTATTTATTGATGATATTTTGATATATTCCAAGGGAAAAAAGGAACACAAAGAGAAATTGAATATTATGCTAAAAACATTGTGAAGGGAGAATCTATATGAAAATTATAGTAAATGTGAGTTTTGGACAGAGGAAGTATCATTCATTGGGAATGTTATCAGCTGCAAAGCGATACCTAGGGACCCTTCCATGACAAAGGCAATTAAAGATTGTCCCATTCCAACATCTATAATAGAGACCCGCAAAATTCTAGGGCTAGTCAAGTATTATACACTGTTTGTGAAGAACATCTCATGATTGTCAAACCCAATGAACATGTTGACACAGATAGGAGTGATGTTTTTCTGGACTCCAGAATAGCAAGACTGCTTTAAGGATTTGAGAAAGCGGCATATCACTATGGCAATACTCACACTCCCAACAAGTGGAAAAATATTTGTTGTGTACATTGATGCTTAAAATAAGGGATTATACTTTGTGCTAATGTAAAATTACAATGTGATAGCCTACCCTTCAAGGAAGATGAAAATCCATGAGAAAAACTATCCCACATAAGTTCTTGAGTCGGCAGCTATGATCTTTATGTTAAAAATCTGACGACATTATCTCTATGTGGAGAAGTATGAGATATATACAGATCACAAGAGTCTCAAATTTATATTCCCACAAAAAGAGATTAATATGTACCAATAAATATGGATAGATCTCATCAAGGATTATAACTGCTCAATCCATTACCATCCTGGTAAGGCAAACAAGGTGCAAGGTGCTCTAAGTAGAAAATATCCTGCATCTTTATCAATAATAAGAATAGAAAAGGATCCAATCTTCTTAGATTTATAGAAGATGGACATGGGAATCATTAATGGAGGAAAATCATCTCAAATGATTACTTAACCATCCCTAATAGAGAAAATTATGGATTCTCAAAGAAAAGATATAAAAATTCAGAAAAGGGTGGAAGCTATTAGAAATGGGAAATACTCCGAACTTATGATTGATGAGGAAGGAGATGTTAGATTTGGGTCCCGATTATGTGTACCATCCAATCCAGAAACAAAGAAGGATACTTTGATTGAATCACATAGCTCAACCTTCTCTATTTACTGAGGGAACACAAATATGTATCATGATCTCCAAGAGAACATTTGGTGGGATAGTATGAATAATAGGATTTCTGAGTATGCATAGAAGTGCTTGGCATGTCTATATGTGAAGGATGAAAGACTGAAGTCTAAGGGGACGATTCAACCACTACCCATACCAAAATAAAAGAGGAAGAACATCACAATAGTCTTTTTCACTAGTCTTTGAAGGAAATCCATATTGGTAAGAGTGGATACTCATGAGGGGGGTGAATTTAGTTCCTATTAAAATTCTTGTTAAAAATATTTCTATAAAAATCCCCCAATTCATAAAATAATTTAAACTGTAGTGAATTTATAAAGATTGTAAGTGTTCAATTAGTTTCTCAAAGATTGATTATTTCTCAGTCAACATAATCTAATGATTAAGTTAACTTTTGAAACTAACTTACTTGTTCACAATAATTAGAAACACTTGCTAGTTAAACTATCAGAGTTACTTAAAATAGTTATGAATTTCAAAGTAATTAGCATGGGAATATTGAAAATATTTTAAATTTAAATAATATGCACAAAAGTTTTAACCAAGAGGATTAGTATCAAGCTAATACTTATTCCTCTCAAACAGTTTATATAAAACATTGGTCCACACCCTGGATCAGGTTTTACAACAAAACTCAGACTGTCTAGGTCCTCAGACCTCTACCATAGTTCTACGTGGGAAAGAAGCAACAACAGCACACATGTTGTCCAGGTTCTCTGACCTCTACCACAATTCTACATGGGATACACAAAGGTATAAAGAGTTTGGTGTGAGGATTTCAGTATGCTTTAGTTCAGCTTAGGATTTAGTGTGTGTCCTAATAGACAGAAGAACACACTGCTCGTAATGGAATAAAAATGATCACAATAGAGAAATAATATGGAACTGAGTTTAGAATTCTCTTGTGTGATGTCAATGAAGCTCTGGACTCCTTTGGATTGAGGAAGATGAATCTTTGAGTCCTTCTGAAGAAGTTGTCTGGAAAACAGAGTGTCGTTGTTTTGTTTCTTCACTTCCAGTACAGGTGTTCAACTTCAATGTGAGATTATTTCTAGTAGTGCTTAAACCTCATCTTTTAACTTCTGTTCTTGAAGTGTATGAGTGTTCTTAGAGTTTTTCATGTGTTCTTCTCTACATGTACATGTTTATCTTCAATTATTCCTTATGTATATGTCTCTGTGTATGTCTCTTCTTTGAAGTAGCTCGATATTCCTTTTATTTCTATTTTTTCCGGCAATAGGGAATGGTTACCTTTTACAGGTACGAGGTATGGTTCCCTGACACACCAAAAACCCACATTAATTAATAGTAGTTGCATTAAAAACAAAAAATATGACCGTTAGAAATTAAATTGAATGATGACAAAATAGTTTACGAAACAGTGTCACAGTAAGTCATGGATACGTTGTCTCTTTTACACGGTGTCTAGATTGATCATAGTGTCTGAGTGTCATGGTGTCTCACAGTCACAGTCTCTTATTCACGGTGTCTTGTTCACCGTGTACTATTCATGATGTCTTATTCACGGTGTCAGCTTCACGGTGTCTGGCTTTCACGGTGTCTGCTTAACGGTGTCTGCTTCATGGTGTCTGGCTTTCATGGCATTTGCTTCACGGTGTCTGGCTTCACTGTGTCTGGATTCACAGTGTCTTGTTCACAGTTCCAGAAATACATAGCCAGTGGCAGACTCATGGTGTATTAGAATTTTCAAATTAGCTGTGTTCAGACATAAATAATGATGATAATAGAAAGGATTAGACTTAAGCATTTGTTAAAGAGGGTATTTTGAAAGTATATCAAAGATAGTTTAAAGTAAGTAAACTGAAAATAGATCAATTAAGAGCTTTCATGGATCTTCTTAAAGCATGAGAAAACATTAAAGATTAAAACACATGATTAGATATAATTTATCATAGGTAACTTGGTTGAATAATATTTGAGATCATTAAACATGATTAATACATGAGGAGCCCAAAAATCTCCCCCTTTTTGATGATCACAAATCCTGTACAATTAATCGGAATATTGGATTCAACTATAGAGATAAATGCAACTATAGAGATAAATGGCTAACATATAGAAACTTCTCCCCCTTTTAGGATTATCAAAAAGATTAAATATGAGAAGTCAAAAAGTGCACATTTCATTAAGAGTAAATAAGAGACAGTACAACAAAAGAGTAATACAAAATCTATAGAATCCCTGTCAAAAAGAGTAGTCACTATTCTCTGTCCTGGGTTGGAATTCTCTTTTCCTTTAGAAGTAGTGGTAGAAGAGGAAGCCATAGTGGCAGAGGTTGAGGTAGAAGAAGGTAGATAGGTGGTTGATAAAGAGGGTAAAAGAAGGCCTTCAAAGACTGAGGGAGCCACGGTAGGAGCAGTAGAAGATCTAGGATGTTGCTGATCAAGAATCACACGCCTGGTCTATTTGAGTGCTTGTATGACATACATTGTGGTTGAGGATAGAGCATTGGAGAAGGTAGGTGGCCGAGGTCTGAGAGGTGCAGCTGTTGGAGAAACAATGGATGCACTCTGGAAAAGAAGATAGGGCCTCTAGAGTTTGATGAAATTTGTAATGATCTCTCCACCATACTGCATGACTTTCTCAAAATCGTCCTCGTTCTCCATAAACTTGTATAACAATCGAGTAAACTCTGTGAGCTTCTGGACTTGGTTCTTTAAAGCTTGAGTCGTAGGAGGAATCCACAGATTTTCTATTGTTGAGTATCATTAGCAATTTTAGAGTGGATTTGTACAAGGTCAAGAACTCTATCACTGTTCTTGACCAATTCAGATAAGGAATCCACATTGAAGCCACTGAGGAAATTCTGAAGCTCTTCTTTGATTAATGTTATGAGCAGAGACTATCCAAGGAGGGTTTGGAGGATTGAACAGATGCTTTGACAGTTGTGGTCAGAGATTTTAGTTGATTTAGCACCTTTTGAAGACATCCTGTGTACTCATCAGTGAATTTATTTAGATTTGTAACAAGATCCTTTATTTCTTTCACGATTTTTTTGTTCCTTTCAAAAAAAAAATTCATCTAAGGATGCTAGATAGGGTTGAATTTGAGACACACCAACTTGTGGGATTTGAGGAGCAACATGTTCTACAAGATGAGAAATAGATTCAAATCTCCAATGCAGCTCTCTCTGCATGTCTTCAACCATACTCTTTAGGGTCTTTACTTCATTTCTGAGTATCTTATTTTCAACTCTTACTTCTTGAATGTAATGAAGCATCTTAGGTTGTATTTTGCAATAAAAATTCTCCAATAATAGTGAGGCATCTCTCTCACTTAAATTTGTCACTGGACGAGGTTGGGTATTCATGAGTTTCTCAACTCCGGATAAGAGAGTAGCACCAAATTCCTTCAGATCATCCTTACTCACAAAGGATGGTTGTTCAGATAAGGGTTCAGGAGTAAGGACTAGTAAATGATCAGGTTCATTCTCAGGTTTAAAATTGGAGACTGATTTCAACTAAAATACGGAGGAAATATCAAGTCTGATTGCTATAACCTGTTGAGAATCATTGACATCATAGAAACTAGGAAATTTATAAAAAGGGTAGGATTAACTATTCCTTGTGTAAAACCTTTGGAAATAAGAAAATTAATCAATCGGTCATACCAAGCTCATGGATCTTGCTTCAAACAATATAAGGATTCTGATAGTTTAAAAATATGATTTTGAAAATGGGTGTCTGTAAATCTAGGGGATTGTTCAACAAAAAAATCCTCAGCTATATACCCATTTAAGAATACACTCTTAACATCCATTTGATATAGTTTGAAATTCAAGTGTGTAGCATAGGCATGTAGGATTCTGAGGGCTTCAATACTGGCTACTGGTGCAAAGGTCTCCTCATATTCAATTCCTTTTTGTTGAATATAGCCTTATGAAACTATTCTATCCTTATTTCTAACTATGTTACCAGCTTCATCAACTTTATTCCAAAAAAACCATTTACTGCCTATGGTCAAAGTGTCTTTAGGTCTGTCTACTAATTTCCAAACTTTTTTCCTTTAAAATTGATTCAATTCTTCTTGCATAGCCATCACCCAAAATTCATCATTGATTACACCATTGATATTTTTAGGATCAAGCTGTGAAAGAAAAGATTTATGTTCAACTTGGTTTCTCAGAGAATCTCTAGTTTGTGTCCCTCTATCTAAATCTCCTACTAAATATTATAAAGGATGGGTTTTAAGAGTCCTAGAATGTCTATAGAAGGTAGGTCTAGAAATTTCAGTTTCATTTACAGGTTTGTGTTCAACAGAAACAGGTTCTGGAAAATTTTCAGAACTGGTTGTCTTAACAACAGGTTCACTATTTTTTTTCATTTAGTTTAGAACAAACATATCTTTATCATGATTTTAAAGAGGGGTCTTAGGTTCATGTGGATCAGTTTCATCAAATTTGATGTGTACAGATTCTTCCACACATGTGGTTCTCTTATTTAATACTAAATAGGCTTTACTTGATAGTGATTAACCTAGGAAAATTCCTTTATCACTTTTGGATGAAAATATGTCAAGATTATCTTTAGTATTAATAATAAAAACTTTACAACCAAAATCTCTAAAGTAATTAACCTTAGGCATCCTATTGTTCCAAAGCTCATAAGGGGTCTTTTTAAGAATTGTTCTAATCAAGACTATATTGATAATGTAACAATTTGTATTAAGAGATTTATCCCAAAAGTAAATTGGAAAACCTTATTCATTGAGCATTGTCTTAGAAATCTATTGAAGAGTCCTATTTATTATTTCTAATACACAATTTTATTGAGGTGTTCTGGGAGTATAGAAGTTGTGACTATAACCATTATGTGAGAAATAAGATTCAAAATCTTGATTTTCAAACTCACGTCCATGATCACTTCTCAAGGTCTTGATCCTAAGTCCCCTAAGGTTCTCTACAGACATGGAATATTTAATAAAATAAGAACAAGTTTCACTTTTGTGAGAACGAAATTATACCCAAGTGTACCTAGAAAAATCATCTACAAGAACATAAACATAGTGCTTTACATTTAGAATTGAAACTCTTAATGGTCCAAAAAAATCCATGTGATCCGGCTCGAGAGGTTGAGAAGTAGAAAATTCTTTCTTTGATTTGAAAGAAACTTTGTATTTTTTCCCTTTTGACAAGGATTACACAATTTGTTAAGTGGGAATTCTATTTTAGGTAAATCTATAACTAAACCTTTCCTAGCCAGTTTATTGAGTGAGTGCATATTACAGTGTCCTAGTCTTCTGTGCCATAACCAAGATTCTTTATGGAAAGCATTTAAACAAATAACATTTTGTTTAGAAAAAGAATTCAAATCTACAACATATACAATTTCATTTATTAATGTAGTAAATACCAAAAAAAAATAGAATAAAAAACATTACATGAATAGTAATAAACTTTTACATTGAAACCATCATCACACAGCTGAGAAATACATAGCAGGTTTTATTTTAATCCTTCATCAAATAGTACTTTAGAAAATAAAATTGAATCAGTGTTACCAATATGGCCTAAGCTGATGATTTTTCTTTTTGTGTTATCCCCAAAGGTGACATGTCCTCCATCAACTTTGATTAAGCTCTTAAAGCATGAGTAGTCTCCTATCATATGCCTTGAACATCAACTTTCCAAGTACCATATCTTCCTACGAGAACTTTTCATGCCAGTTTCCTACAAAACATATTTAGATAGATGATAATTTTGGTACCCAGAATTTCATGGGTCCAAAAATTTAGAGTGTAAAAAATTAGGCACCCATATTTATCTAATGGGTTTCCTATAAATAACCAATTCAAATGAATTTGATAAGTAAACTATGTTTGGTCTGTAAGAATTTGAATAACTAGATAAAGCATAAGAGTTTCCAGAACCTGAACTAGCAGCATACTGTCCAGATTTTGGAATAAAGTTATTCTTAACAATCTGTCGCTGTCCAGGTTGGTATCCTAAACCACCAGTATACTTTGGTGAAACTTGTTTTCAAAGCATTTGAGTTAGAGTATTCATTCCATTTGTGAACTTCTATAAATATTTTCTAAGTTTCTTATTAGAGAATTTGTGTTCAGTATTCTCCTTTAGAAGTTGTGAATTCATTTCCTTTTCTTTACTAAGATCAGTTTTAAAAGTACTAGTCAAGGAATACTATTTATTTAATGATTTTTACTTATCTTTTAGCTCATTACAAGTATCTTCTAACATATTATAGTATTCAAATAATTCAGCTTTAGACATATTATTATCATTATCTGAATCACATTCATTCCCAGAATAGTAATCATTCAGCATAGGGGAAATAGGTACCTCAGATGTTTTAGTCATGAAACACATGTTGACATGATTATTTTCTTCAGAAGCAGAAGCTTCAGATCCACTTGAGTTGTCTTCCAAAGCACTCCATGTTACCTTTATAGATTTCTTTTATTTTTTGTCCTTATAATCATATTTCTTCTTAATGTACAATTTTGGACAGTCATCCTTAACATTTCCTTTCCTTTTACATTCATAACAGACTATCTCATCATTTTTATCATCTTTCTTCCAATTAGTCTTTCAATTACCTTGACGGTCATACTTACCCTTACAATTTGATTTTATGAAAAATTTATTCTTTCTATAGAACTTCTTGAATCTCCTGGCTATATGAGCCATCTCTTCATCACTATCTAAATATGAACCTTCACTAGTTGGGATTTATTCAATTATGTGAACTTTCTCCTTGTCCATGGTCTTTGAGGCAGCAGAATTAAATTCCACTGACTTCTTTTTTGGTTCATCATCATCCTCTATATTTACCTTCATCTATTTTTCATACATCATCAATTCTACAATTAGCTCCTTGACAGGTAGCTTTCCAATGTCACATGATTCTCTTATAGAGACACAAGTTCCTCTCCATCTATCTTGTAGGCATCTCATTATCCTCATGATTTTCTCCTTGGCTGGAACATCTTTTCCCAGTGAGCTCATTGTATTGACTATCTCATTAAACCTGAGATACATATTAGAAATAGATTCATCAAATTTCATTTTAAAATTAGCATAATTAATAGTTTATGTATTTAGTATCATTTTATTAACATTGGTTGTTCCCTCACGGGAAATAACCAGAGTATCCCATATTTCATAAGCAGTCTTACAATCAGATATTCGATTAAAATTTTCATCTCCTAAAGAGAAATATAGGGCATTCATTGCTTTACAATTATTATTGTAATCAACTTTCATAGATTCATCCCAAGTAGTTCTAAAAGTTTTTGGAATCTTATACCGAGTCACTATAGCAGTCCAGATGTCAAAGCCCATACTTTTTAAATGAATTTTCATTTTGATTTTCCATTGGGCATAATTGAAACCATTAAAGAGTGGTGGCCTATTGGTATCTACACCTTTTAATATGTTATCCATAATAAGTAAGTTTTAAAAAGATATATAATGATATAAAAATCTATAATTATAGAAATTTTGAGATCTTAAAGATACAACTAAAATAACAGTTGAAAACTTTTCAGAAATAGAGTGTTTTGAAAAACATTTTCACAAATAGAGTGTTTTGAAAAACATTTTTAACACCTGTGATACCAAATGTTGGTCAGAGTGGATACTCAAGAGGGGGTGAATTGATCTCCCATTAAAATTTCCATTAAAAAGATTTCTATTAAAAAAACCCAATTCATAAAACAAGTTAAACTGTACTGAATTTATAATGATTGTAAGTGTTCAATTTGTTTCTCAATGATTGATTATCTCTTAGTTCACTTAGTCTGATGATTAAGTTAGCTTTTGAAACTCACTTATTGGTTCACAATAATTACAAACACTTTCTAGTTCAACTATCATAGTTACATTAAAACAGTTTTGAGATTCAAAGTAATTAGCAACAGAATATTGAAAATAGTTTAAACTGAAATAAGATGTACAACGATTTTTACCAAGAGGTTCAGTCTCATGCTGAGACTTATTCCTCTCAAACAGTTTATATAAAAATTTTATCCGCACCCAGGATCGGGGTTTACAACAGCACTTAGACTGTCCAGGTCCTCAGACCTCTAACACAGTTCTACGAGGGAAATCAGCAACAACAGCACACAGGCTGTCCAAGTCCTCTAACCTCTACCAAAGGTCTACGTGGGATACACAAAGGTATAAAGATTTTGGTGTGAGGATTTTAGTATCCTCTAGTTCATCATAGGATCTAGTGTGTGTCCAAACAGAGAGAAGCCCACACCGCTTGTAATGGAATAAAAATGATCACAGTAGAGCAATAATATAGAGATGAGTTTATAATTCTCTTGTGTGATGTCAATGTAGCTCTGGGCTCCTTTTGATTGAGGTAGATGAAGCTTTGAGTCCTTCTCAAGAAGTTGTCTAGAAAACAGAGTGTTTTGGTTTTGTTTATTCACTTCCAGTAATGGTGTTCAGCTGGAATGTGAGAGTATTCCAAGTAGCTCTTGAACCTCCTCTTTAAACATCTATTCTTGATGTTTATGAGTGTTATTCAAGTTCTTTGTGTGTATTTTGCTACATGTACGTGTGTATCATATATTCTTCCTTTCGTATATGTCTTCGTGTGTGTCTTTGCTTTGGAGTAGCTCGATATTCCTTTTATTTCTCTTTTTCTCTAGGAATAAGAATGATTACCTTTTACAGGTACGAGGTACGGTTCCCTGACATGCAAACAACCAACATTAATTCATACCAGTTGCATTAAAAGAAAAAAATATGACTGTTGGAAAATAAATTTAACGATGAAAAAATAATTTAAGAAATGGTGTCACAATAAGTCATGGAAACATTGTCTCCTTCACACGGTGTCTAGCTTGATCACTGTTTTGAGTGTCATGGTGTCTCGCGGTCATGGTGTCTTATTCAAGGTGTCTTGTTCACAGTGTCTTGTTCACGATGTCTTCTTCATGGTGTCTTGTTCATGGTGTCTTATTGAAGGTGTCTTGTTCACAGTGTCCTGTCAACTATGTCAGCTTCACGGTGTATGACTTTCACGGTGTCTGCTTCACGGTGTCTGGCTTCACGGTGTCTGGCATAACAGTGTCTTGTTCACGGTGCCAAAACTACATTGCCAGTGGCAGACTCACGGTGTCTTATACCTTTCAAAGTAACTATGTTCAGACTTAAATAATGATGCTAATATAAAGTATTAGACTTATGAATTTGTCAATGATATTATTTTGAAACTAGATCAATGATAGTATAAAGTAAGTAAACTGAAAATAGAGCAATTAAGCGCTTGCATGGCTCTTCTTAAAGAATGTGAAAACTTTAAACATTAATACACATGATTAGATATAACTTATAGGATGTAACTAGGTTGAATAAGATTTGTGATCATTAAAACCTGATTAATACATGAGGAGTCCAACAATCTAGAGTAAACAATTCTATATGGGTCATTGTGGATCGTCTTACAATGACATCTCACTTTATTATGATTAGAGAGGACTATTCATTGGATCAAATTTCATAGATATATATGAAAGAAGTGGTAAGGATGAATGGAGTAAAACTATCAGTTATATCTGATCAAGATCCAAGATTTACCTTGATGTTCTAGAAAAGTCTCCAACATGCTCTATGAACTGAACCAAACATTAGTACAGAATATCATCCTCAAACTGATGGCTAATCAGAGAGAAATATTCAGACACTAGAAGATATGTTGCGAGCATGTTCTATGGTCTTCAAAAGAAGATGAGACCAAAATTTTCCACTAGTTAAATTATCCTACACCAGTATTTTCCACTCGAGCATCCGAATGAAACCATACAAAGCCCTCTATGGGAAATGGTGTAGAACATCGGTGTGTTGGGATTAAGTCATTGACCGTAAGCCTTTAGGACATGAAATGGTCAAAGAAATGGTGGATAAGGTGAAAACTATTCAGCAGCACATCAAAGAATCCAAAATTCAACAACAGAGTTATGCAGAAAATTGTCGATGAGACCTTGAGTTCAAATTTGGAGACATGTCATTTCTACACATATCTCCATGGAAGAAGGTCATGAGGTTTGGGAAGAAAGGAAAGCTATCTCCCAACTACATTGACCCCTTCAAGAATCTTGATTGTATTAGGGATGTGTCCTATTGACTAGCGATTACACTTATGATGGAAAATGTATACGATGTATTCTATGTATCCTTGTTAAGAAAGTAAATACCAGAACCTTCACATGTACTCTATTTAGAGGTGGTATAGTTTGAGAATTATTTTTCTTAAGAGGATTATCCAGTGATGATCTTGAATCATATAGTTAAGGTTTTATGTAACAAGACTACTCACCTGGTCAAAGTACTATGGCAGAACCATAAGTATGAAGAGGCAACATGGGAACTGGAATAAGTAATGAAGAAAATGTACACGTACCTTTTTATTTCTTAAAATGTAAAACTAAATTTTGAGGGAAAAATTTCATAATGAGAGAATAATGTAATGACCCAATGTTTTATCAATGGAAATTGTTGTCTTATAATTACATCATATAATCACATGAAATCATAACAAAACAAACTACTAAATACTATGTGACCATTAGACATAATTTTGACACTTTTGTATTTTTAATTTCAAAACTCTGACATACCTGGTTGCGTTTAGGGTGATTTTTGGTGTTTTATGGATTAAACTTAATTTTTTATGAATAGTAACCTACCTTTATGAATAGTAACCTACCCTTATGAATAGTAATGTCACCCTTGTGAATAGTAAATCATCGAAAATAAATGTAACCTCACCCATGCATGTATAAATAAAATTTAGGCATCTTATAAGTGACAATATGACCATAGTAAAAGTATTGGTGTTTTTGTAAGTCATAAGTAATTAATTAAATTTAATTAATTAATTTAAAAGAAAATTGTATTTTCCTAAAAGGTGTTCTTAAATTAACAATTTTATGTCTCCTTATTCTAGCAAAACTTTATAAGACCTTATTTAATATTTGAAAGCATTATAAAATCAGTTATTGTTTTAAAATCCATATTTTTCAAGTAAATTATGATTTTAATTAAAAATTAAATTAATCATATTCAAAAAATTATATTTGAAAAATGGAGTTCATTTTTGGGTTATAAACATCGATAAATGGTTAGGGTGAATCTTTGGGAAATTTCTAAAATACTTGAATTTTTTATGAATAGTGAGATGCGGTAATTTACCGTATATATACATTATAAGCTAAATGGAATATTCCTAGAATCATGGATGATTTTAGAACCCTTGTTTCGAATTGAAATTCACTTATTACTATTTTTTGTCATTTCATCATTACTATTTCTTGCCTTATGAAAAAATAATAAACTAACGATTAAAATATTAAGAAAACCCTTCTTCCCTCCACTATAAAAACCACCCACACTCCCTGCTTCCCTTCACTCCTCTCAAGACTTATGCCTTCCTTAAAAATTTTCCAAAATCTCTCCCCAAGATTCTGAACCACTCTTATCAGCCCTTGGTCTCCTTGAAAGACCAAATCTTCTCACTTTAAGAGGCTCTCAAGGAAGATTAAATCAAGAGGTAAATTCATCTTTTCTTTTCTTTCATTTTCTTGTCATGTTACTTTGTTCTCTTTTCTTTCATAACTTCTTCTGATACAAATGGTATTAAAACTCTAGTACCATACATGTACTATAAATTTTTTAAATTAATGTGATAATTCAATGACATCTCTCATTTCCCCTTCTTTTATATGAAATAAATGAAAACACTATCCGAGATGTGATAATTTATCACATCCAAGGATGACAGAGTATCAATTTCTATTACCATATTCAATTTTGGTAATGAAACCATATTTATGGTTGAACTAGAATATTAAATATTTATTTTATCATATTTTAGTTTCTATAATCGTTTTTCTCACATGATGTAAAATAATAATACAAACCAAGTTATTTATGGGAAAAATCTCCAAATTAAACTAAGCATTTATCATTAATGTTTTATATAATGATTCACTTTCACTCCAATTAACCCAAAGAATTTTATAACCATGTAATATTTTTTATGTTCATTAATTTCATATAAATTCAATTCTGGAAAACCATTCTCATTATACATGTTTATCTTAACATGAATATAAGTTAATAGACCATTAAAACCAAGGAAGTAATCTCTCCAAAACAATACAATTGAACCTCTTAACTCATCAAAAAGGGATATAGATGAACTTAATAAGGTTATAATAATTCAATAAAAGTTAGTGGAGGTTATTTAATTACAAATTAATGAACCTTAATTGATTCTTCATGTCATTAAGATCAAGTGAAGAACACCATCAAACTCAAGGTAAGGGAACCTCTCTTTCTCACATTTATTCAAGAATATCATCTATGTTATGTCCTTTTATGTGTAGTTAATAATTATGGGGTATGGTTTTTAACATTCACCATACTTCCCTCATGATGCATAAATGAATATAAACACCTTTCTCTCTCATTAATCCCTCAAATGTACACCTGGTACCATGTTGATATTCTATAAGGGATTCTACATGAAGATTCATTATTCCTTCGGGTTATTATTACTCTCTTTTTACCAAAATGAAATCCTATATTATATTTATTACCATATTATAATTGTTTTTTATATTTAAAAAATAATTTATCATGATCCATTATCCATTCTATTTTAGGGATATTCATGATTTTAAGTGATTCCCTCGTCGAGACTTCCCGATAAGCAAACTCGTTTTAAGGGAACTTCCTGAATCCGTACCAAATTTGAGTGCACTATACCATATGTTTTAAGACACAATTTTTTATAAAACCAGTGTTTTTATTATAAAAACATTCTTGTATCACTTTTGGGTTTTTACAAAATATTATTCCCTTTTCTATTTTAAATTTTCTTTAGTATTTTCCTTGAAGCCACACTAAAATTGTGTAGCGCTAAAAATTATTAAATACCCTTTTTACATGTTGTCACTTCTATTTTAAATCCCATACCATGAGGAATTACTATTTTAACTTATTAATTTCCAGGAATGTTCTAATTCCTTTATTTCATGGACACTTTTACGATACACCCATTCATTATGCTTTGTGACATAATTATGATACCCATTTCTTTATGTGTGTGAACTTGTGTTTATGTATTATTTATTATGTATGATTGTTAACGTGGAAACAAAATTCATGAACATGTTAATATGGGTGATCCTTGATAGCACTGCAATTCAATGGGTAATGTTCAGTCTCATGAGAAGTTATGTGCTTCGGTCTTGGTGGTGAGCCTTGGCTCGTGCTACCATGTGCGACGGTCTTGGTGGTTAACCTTGACTTGTGATCCTCTATGTGAAACAGGACATGACTCATGATAAAGTCATGTTTTATGTTTCTTACAAATTTTTATGACTATATGTTTATATGATACCATGTTTATATGTTATAATTTCTCTTGTTCTTTTCCTTTTTATATCATTATGCCATGTCCTCTAACCTATGTGCTAATGTTTTATTTCTATGACATTCCCCTTACTAGGATTTTAGCTCATCCCATTGTTCATATTATCCCCATGTTATCTTATGAAAATGTATGAGAACAATGTAATATAGGAGAAAATTATGGATATTAAATAAAAAGTTGTTTTTTAAAATGTTTTATTATGTACCTAGTCTTCTAAGACAGTAGATTTTACGATCCTTGACATGTAATTTGATGTTTAATTATGCTTAAAATCATGTAATGACATATATAAAAGGCTAGGTTTTCTGTAATAAACATTAAATATTATAGATTAATACACTCCATAAGTTCCATATATGGATAATGGGATAATAAAAACAAGAAAATAAAAAGTATGCAACCTTGAATTATTTATCGTCATAATATCCTTTGAGAACCATACCAAAAATATATTTATAAAAAGAAGGAAGGAAAATTGAAATATAACATTCACATTGAGGATGAAATGGGGGAATAAGAGAATGAATTTTAGATAATTATATTATATTTTATACTTTAAAAGAAAATTTAATAAAACCATAGGGTTGCCATAACATTGATGGTAGCCATTGTATATCTTTTGGGGTTATTGTTGCGTGTATCCATTATATGATCCTTGGGGTTACTATTATATAATTCGTGAAATATGAGGTAAGAAACCCATTATATTAATAATTTGGTAAATTTTAAGTTATCAATTATTATTCTCATTTTTTATTAAAAATAAATATATTTATTTCATGTTAGAAAACATTTTTTTGTTAAAATGATTTATTATCATGATCTATTTATGTAATTATGGAATATTATAAAAATGAATATTTATACTTATTTAATGGATTTATATTTATATTTATCATTATGAAACTCTTAATAATAATTATAGCATAACAGAAAATAAGAATGTAGGTTTTTTATTTTTTAAAAAATTTATTCTGAAAAAGTATATCAATTTTAATATATTTTGATTTTTATTTATAATGTAAAATTTTCATAATTTTAGATTTATTTAGATAAAATGAATTGTATATTTTTAAAATAATTTAAAAAATAGGTGGAAAATGTTTTGTTAAATAATTTATAAATAACAAGGCATTGTAGTAGGGGTTTGGCTTAGTAGTAAGAACCCCGTAATCCTACATGAAAAATGGGGGTCCAAAACCCATTGGGTGCAGGTACCGTAGTAGTACTATAGTGGAACAGTAGTAGTGGAGGCACTTTAGTGGCGACAAGAAACCATAGCAGCGATGTGTATTGTGCGACACTATAGAAAGTGGGTACTGTAGTAGGACTGTAATAGTGCGGGTACTGTAGCAGTAATACTCACATAATGAGATTTGAGCCATAAATTTGGGCCTATTTTCCATTTAATGGGATAAATTCCCACTAGGGCTTCAGGCTATGTAATGGGTCTCCTTGTTTCTAGTTAAAAGAGGTCTTTTATTTGCTTTAATAATAAATGAGGCTTCGACCCCATCCTTAAAAAAAACAAGGCATAGAAGTAATTTTAAAAGAGATTTACAATCATATTTAAAAACAATTATTTGAAAATATTATAACATTGAGACACTGAATCAAGTATACTCAAGCCAGTGGTTACATTATACAATTTACATAAGATACAAAAAAAATCACATCCCAAATGATTTACTAGCTTAGTATTCTTGATAAGCTAGATTAATACTTGAAAATTCACATTAAAATTTAAAACATAAATTACAGAATTTATTTTCTTTGAGAGAACCATTATTTTCCTTAGGGTATCCCCATATGTCAATCACAAAACACTTCCATGTATCCTAGGGGAAATAAAACATAATAAAGGGGTGAGATAATTTGCTGAGAAAGGGTAAGCATATATCAAAAGAAATGGATAAATAAGAAATAATCAATTTAGAAAGGTAAAAGCCCAAAACACATGAAATTTAACCAATAAAGTGAGTATAACATAAAAAGAAAACATTATTATCAAATAATTCCATATAAATAATCATATTAAATTGAAAAAAATATCCATTGATATTCTAACAAGCCAAATAATAACATGGAATATCAATAACTGAATTCATACTAATTAAATATATAATGCAATACATCTAAAATATAATGTTGGGGCCTTATGCCAAGACATCTAAACAAATGGGCATGGCCTTGGAAAAAACTGAATCAAGTTTGTCTCATGAGACCTACCATTAGATCAAAGGGGATATGGCGGTCCCCGCACATCATTTACTATATCCAATGAATTCCTCATAAGAAATTGTAAAAACATAATCAACATAAAAATTCTTATTGAAAAACAAATATATAAAATGCCAATACATACCCCAATCAATAAACCTAATCCTAATCCATCTAGAGTAAAATGGTGAATGGTAATAAAATTATACATCCCCAATGAATCTAATCATAAAACGTATAAAGAAATAATAAGTATGGATCAATAAAAATATACATAGTGGATCAAAAGTAAAATTGAGGGTCGATATCATTAATGAATCGAAATACCATGAAAATATCCTTTAAAAAAT
Organism: Viscum album; assembly: GCA_963277665.1. Lineage (NCBI taxonomy): Eukaryota > Viridiplantae > Streptophyta > Magnoliopsida > Santalales > Viscaceae > Viscum > Viscum album. The sequence goes on from CAUJRU010000941.1 coordinate 106,942, forward strand.
GAACGCAACCTTGGAAGGATTGGATGATGTGCCGATTGAATCTTCTTCCCACTCCCGTCGGCCTGTGGTGGTGAAAATCACACAGCCCGTTTCGAAGGAGTCGTCTCTAAAAGGTGCGGGGTTGTCTAGATTTGCAGTGAAGAAGGTGAGTGAGAATCACCCTTTTGACTCTATTGTGAACAGAGGTATGGATTTTCCTCGACCTGTAGTAGAGAGGGACTATGAAAACATCCCTTCAGAGTGGGTGGAGATGAGACCTTCATTTGGAAAATTGATAGATGTATGTAAATATAGCAGGGGTCTTGCAGGCGGTGGAGGAGATTCTGATAGAAGACATATTCCTTTGGTTCGTGATGATATTGCAGAGCGAATTGTTAGAAAGGGTGATACTTCCTGTGTTGATACTAACAGGGAAGATATCCTTGATAAATTCAAGATATGTGAGCAATCAATTACTGCCAGACTAGTTCTTCCTGGTGGTGGTCAAATTTGGAGGATTGATGATTTGGCTCAGAAATTAACATATACATGGGGGTTTTCTGATTGGAGAAGCATACCTATGGGGCGTTGATTTTTCCAAATTATATTTCAATCAGATTATCTCAAGAGGAGATCTTGGGGGATTGGGTCAATTGCTCTGAATCCAGGTATGATTTTCTTTCAGGAATGAGACTTTCTTTTCAATCCTTTCTCCATAAAAAATACCAGGGCTCAGGTGTAGATTAAAATTGTTGGCCTTCATTGGTTTTTATGGAATCCAAAACATATTTTTCACATTGCCTCTATGGTGGGTATTCTAATTAAAATGGACAGGACCATTGAGGCTATGAAATTTGGACAGTATTGTAGGGTTCTAGTTGAAGTTGATCTTAGTACTTGTCTAATTCATAATATTGTCTTGTCTGCCTTAGATAACTATATCTCTTTAAAGGTGGAGTATAAGAGACTGCCTGACTTTTTTCTTGATTGTCATGTGATTGTACATGTCAAAGAGAAGTGTTGTAAAAATTTTGTATGTACCGTTTTCTCATTAAAAGGGAATAATAAGGATTCTTGTAGAAATATGGCGAGGAATAAAGAAACAAAACAACATAAAGATGCTACTTCATCACAGGTGTTGGATGATTCCTCTCGCGAATTCGCTCAGGTGCCTCAAGTGCATACAAATGTAGAGAATATCGGTGCTAATGGTTTGCAGGTGGTGGATGATGCTTCTCGAAATTTTGCTCAAGTGCCTCAAGTGAATAAGGTTTCAGAGCGCAGTTTGATGATGCATCAAGCAGAGGAGTGTAGGAATTCTCTAACTCCGGATCATGTTTCCTGGGGTAGGGGTGATGTGATTCTTGGTGTGTTGAAGGAAATATTTGATCCTATGCCTCAGGAGAAACAACCTCCCAGTGATGGTGAGATTATTTCAAAGACCCAATTGAAAATTTATAAATTAAAGGAATCACATGGCATTCAGGGAAAGTGGGATGATGTGGAGGATGACTCCACAAAAAAAACATACTTACAGTCAAGTATTATCCAAAGGTAAAAATGTGGTTGTGGATGTTGACGGTTTTCCGACTGTTCCTCCTAGAAAAGTGAGACAAAGGAAGGACTACTCATACCTGAATCCAACAATCATTACCAAGTCCCATGGTCCTCTTGATTTTGATTCTGGATGGGACGATGACTATGGTGCTTCTTATCCATGTGACTTTGATATTTGAGTTATTCTTTTATTTGGTTCTCCTTGGGTACGAGGGAATGTGTACGTGTATGACCCTATCATTCTTCTTGTTCTCTCTTCATTTCCATTCATTAATAAAAAGGTCTATGCCCTAATCTTTGAGTATATATCCTTAAAAACATTTTTTAGAAAAATAAACATTGAATTTTGAAAATCTCTATTTAATATAAAAAGTTCACAAAACATTTTAAAAATAATTTTAATTGAAAATATTCTTTTAGAAATTGTAACATACTAATTTAAACATTGATTGGTTAGGACACTGGAAAATTCTGTTCATTCCATACGTGTTGAAATTAATATTCTATTCACGTTTTTGATAAAATCCAAACTAGATCTTTTTTTTAAAATGACATGATGATTAATTTTAAAACATCTTATAAAAAGTAGTAATGGTTAAAAATGAATTAAATAAATAATTCTGAAAACATTAAAATTTTAAATCTTTTTTGTAAAACATTGGTTTTTATGAAAATAGGTTTCTGATTGAAGGGAGAAATAAAGTTGTATTTTATTAAAAACATTTAACCAATTATTTCAAGTACCAAAGAGTGAAAAATTTTAATATTATTTTATAATGTTTATTAATAACCTAATGTGAAACAAATAGAATGATTCTTGGATATAAATATCAAATAATCCTCCCAAATGAGATGTAAACATAAACAACTCAGAATAATGATGAGATTGTGAAATAAACCCTTACTACATTGGTAACTCTTGAATCTTAATCCCTATAAACGAAATGAAATGAAATGAAACATTAAATACCATGAGGATAAATATACTATTGATATAATATAATAAAGTGGTGGTATATACATCACAAAAATGAAATAAATTGAGAATATAAAATATGTATCATGTAACAAAAATTGAGACAAGAAACCATTACCTCAGGTTTGATTTCCTTCATAAATGTATGTAACTCATGTATAATGGTTTTAATATTGTTATTAATTTATAACATAATCATAATAATATCTATAATATCATATAATATACTATTATAACATTTTACCTCCCATTTTTAAATAATATTTCATTATTTTCATTATTTCGAGTGTTAATTGCCTTGTTTTCTCATGTGAGTTCTGTGATTAATGTTCCAGTTCTCATGTATAGAATATATGTATATATGTAATATTTATAATAATGCTATAAAAATCATATTTAATCAATTTATAAATTATTTTATCCATTTATGAAATTTGGATATTTAAATGAATCACATCGCTTTATGGAGATAATAGACCGTATGTTCGCCTGAGTGATGATATCATTCCCCTAACGAGTGGAAGAGTAAGTAATTGGGTGATATATTAATTTTAATGAAAAAATATAATCCCATATATATCAAATATATTCATTAATTTTGTCCTTATTACATTCCACATAAACTGTATGTGAAAAATGAATCATATTGCTTCTTGATTCTGTAGTTCATCGTTCACACAAAATACATTATCATATTTTAAAGGAAATGGAATAAAAAAAAGGCATAAATGACATAAAATTTAAATAAGTATAATAATATCATAAATATCATATACATTTTTTTAAATCCATTATTATATCCATCCGTGAATGATGGTGATGGAAAAGCAACTACATCGGTTCATGAGGCGATAGTCTTCCGTACACACGATTGATGATCTTATTTCTCATTTAAGGAAAGTGGAGACAAATAAATATTATTACATCAACATATTAAAATATAATTATATTTTATGTACTCATGTTATTATATTGTATGTTTTGAAACATATTTGATGTTTGAAAAAGATGACTGAAAATGGAAGAGCTCTATTAAGACATATACCTTCTCAAAGAGAAACCTCATTTGGATCTCCTCTTTAGGAACAAAACATTGGTCTTTTGGGACGAAAAATATATCTAGAATGTATATAATGATGTTGGGGATATTTTTTCCTGTTTTTGTAGAGCCAATACAATTTAATGGTGTAAATAATTGAGGGTAGAGAGTGCAATTTTATATGTGGAAAAGAGAACCCTTTTGGAAATTACATTAAAATTTCTTTAAAAATCCCAAATGATAAAGTAGTTAAATAGTGAAATGCTTCCAAATAAACTTATTTTGTAATATTTATAGTATAATTTGGAAATATGACCATGAAATAAGATTTTAAAATATTTTTAGGTCATTTCAACCCTTATCTTCTTAGATTAACTACATATTAATCCAATTTTTACCATAACCATGGTAATTAATTTGACCTATTTCCACAATTAATTATGGTAAAAAATTAATTTTACCTCATTATATAATATAAATTATGTTAATATTAAATATGGATTCATTTATTCCAAATTAAATTTACATAATTGGAAGAATTCTATTTAATATTATACATAGATTTTCGATGAAAAATGAGTTTTCAAAGAGAAAATTCTCATAAGTATAGAAGTTTTTAAAAAAAATGTAAATATTAAATTGATTAAAATGAAATAAATTATTTAAATATTCATATAATTTAACTAATTAAATTTAAAATCAATTTAAAATATGGTTTAAATTTTTAGATATTTTAAATGAAAATTTTCTTTTTAGTAAAAATCATTATTTTCACTATTCATCAGAAAAATAAAACAGTTTAGAAAAATCATAAAACATCACCCTAAGATAATATTGATATTATTATTTAAAAAACTAATTTTACTTTACAAAATAAATTTTCTAAAATTGGTAAAAATTAAATAAAAATTATTTTTTTAATGTTCGACTTAACCCCCTTCTAGAAATATTCCATTTTTCCGATGACATTTCTTTTACTTTAAAATGATTCTTATTTTATTTGTAACAATAAAATTACCATTGAATTTATTTTATACACATGTAAACCATAATATTTTCTTAATTTTGTTTTTACTATTCATACCCACCAATTTAATGGCATGGTTATAATGATCTTCTATTAATAATAATATTTTAATAGAATGTCATGTTTTCTTTAAAAACTATCTTTCATGAACCATAATATATAGAATAGGTTTAATTTATTTAAAAATAAATACACCTTAAAGTACTAGTATTCTATATTCTCTCTTAATATTGGTTTTTTTCATCATATAAGCTATTGAACATGATGTTAATATTTTAAAAATCATGAGGTATTACATTCTCCCCGATTAAATAACTTGAATCCTCACAAGTAAATCTTGATATTGATGATAAAGGGATTCAAATTTTAAAATAACTTCATTGAAAACCCACATCGTAAAAATGGTTAATAAAAAATACACTTAATAAGAGAGAAATGGAATTACAAAGGTCATATAGAATAACACATAATTATGTTTGTAAGAAGAATAAAATTGGTGGAAAGTGAAGATATGGACAAGGATGAAAAAAGTAACTAATTATAGGGAGTTATAGAGGTAATTATTCATAATAAAGTGAATGATAACTGTAAATCCAAGGACCCCAAAACCATAAATTTGTGAGGATTTAAAATCCTATAGGTTCAAAATAATTGAAGGTATTAGTATATATTTTTTATTTCAATACCATTTTCCATGAGTTGAGTAATTACTTTAACATCCAGATTTAGAATATATGGAAAATATATTTACTTGATATCTTTCTATTTCACAGAAATAATTTCTTCTTTTGGTTGTGGTTTGATCATTTTACACACCATTCATTACCAAATAAATTGATTATCCCTGATGAATATTTATTCTGAAATAACTAAAATTCACTTTTAATGGATAAAAAGAACCATAAAAGAGTGAAAATTCATTCCTTATACATTAATATCTAAACCTTAATAGTAACAACCAATGTGTTACTTCATCCATTATATATATATATATTTATCTGTACAATCATTTTAGTAAAAACAATGTATTATTAACCAAAACATCATGCAGGTCATTGGTAGTGACTTCCCCTTTATCTCTATTAATTTGTGGGTTCAAGCCTTATGGCCTAACTGAATGTGATAGGTTGTCACCCACTATGTGGGTTGTCCTTTTTATAAAACCAAATTAATATAATTCCTATAATGTTACGAAATTTCAATAGACTATAATTACCTCAATATTAAATATTAGATAAACCTTAAATGTTAATAATAACATCATAACAACATATTTATCATTATTATCTCAACACCAAGAACATATTGAGTGTTATCTTGCCTTAAACATATGATCTCCAAGAAGATAAAATTTCCAATGAATCAATTTTTATCATACCATTCTATATTTTCTTTCAAATCCTTAATGAAATAATACTCTAGTAAAATTCATATACATTTCTTTATTATTTTAACCAGAATATAATTGATTAAAATACTCTTATAACCCTATTATTAAATCCAAACAAAATGAAATTAATCATTCCACTTTTTCGGTAGTAATGGATTATGCTTAACCTTTATACATTATCTTATATTGAGGAATATTCCATTGAAACTTGGGAAATTCATTTGTGTATTTCTCTAACTCATTAATGTAGAAGAATTAAAAATTTGATGATTATTTATATTCCCTAAAATCATAAGCACAAAGCCATTTTTCTCCACACATAATGCTAACTCATTTTCCATTTAATCATGTATAATGGCATTTCCTTCCATAACTATCACATGTTGGAAAATCTTTATCTCCATTCTTCTATTTTCTCTATTTTGACATGCCTTAATATTCTTCCCTTTATTTCCTTTGAAGTCATAAGATTTAGATAATTCCTTCTTTGTCTTGATAACACATGATACTATATCATTATATGGTTGAAATGGTTGTGAGACTAGTTCCCTTCATAGGACTGGATTAAGAACATAAAATAAATGGTCAATATTTCTCTTTATATTATGAACATAGTATGTAATATGTTGTTTTATCCTTGTATTTTAGGCCACATACATGGAAACATTTTCCTTTTCTTTCAGTCTTAGACTAAAGAACTATATTTCCATATTCTCTTATTGCTCATTAGAAAAATATTTTCTGAATAAGTGTACCATATATCCTTCCAATCTATGTTTTCAATTTAATCCTAATCCTTAGTCATTGGAATTAATGAAATCCATTGATGTATATCTCTTAAGAGATGTTAAATTTCCATGAAAACTCTCAAACATTCATTATTTCTTAGAGAAACAAATATCTTATCTAAATAACTCATCCAATTCACAGATAACACAAGATTTATTGTCCCATTGAATGATGTAGTTTTATGAAACATGTAGTAGTATAACATTATTATATGATTCTGTGGATTAGTAGAATTATCTATATACGCAAGGTTATTACTCAAAACCCTAGTCACCTACTCTAATTTGGTTAGAATTTGACCTGTTCAAACTCTATCTCCATGTCCAACATTATTATCTTTCCCGAGGGAGAAATCCCTATATGGGGTATGTGCATTGATTTGACTCCCATTCCTTCTGTTAGGTAATGATTATAAACAATTTAATTCACTAGAATAAATCAAAACATTATAAAATATAATGTTTAATCCCAAAACTATAAAAACACTTAAAATAACCTTAAAATTTTATTATATCTAATATCATAATCATAGACATTGTTTCTTTGTGGTATCATTATTTTTAAATCCATTATAATGGTTTATAAAGAAAATGTGAATTAGCATGAGCATATCCCCTTGGAGTTTCATACTAGGTGCATTGTATGGACCATTATAGAGAACCATGTGATGATTGGGTCAAGTCCAATACACCCTTTTCAAAGTTATTACCCCTAGGTACATTTGTTCTAGAACCAAGTCCACTTGAAGTATCTATAAAAGGATTTATTTTCTAGGGAAAACCAAATAAAATCTTCCTTACAAATATATTAGGTTTTTTATTTTTATATCCTCAAATTATATCATAGTTTTATGTTCCCTAACATATTTTTTCCCTAAATATAGTTCTCATGGTTTTTACTAATGGTCCTCTAATACAAATTTTAGAGGCCCAACCACAGTAGCCTAGAGCCAATGGGTACACTAGAACATTGGAATAAGATACAAGAATTCACATTCTATAATACCAAATATTTTAGTAGTCTTGGTAAACAAGATACATACTTTAAATTCACATTATATTTTAGAACATAAAATAAACCATGAACATTATTTGAGAGAACCATTATTCCTCTTATCATATCCCAGAATATAAATCACAAAATTCATCCTCGTATCCTAGGTAAAAAAAACATAATAAAGGTGTTTTCTCAAATTCTTAGTAAGGGTAATATTATAGTAGAAGCTACTAATAAATAAGATATAATAAATATGAAAAGTTAAAAAACTGACACACATTCCATTGAACCAATAACTTGAACTAAATATGGAAGGAATAAATGATGATCATGTACTGCCATATAAATAATCAAATGAGATTGAAAAATTAAGCATAAATATTATTAATAATCTAATAATTACTTGGATTATCAATATCTAAATTCATAATGATTTAATGAATAATTATTGACATCTAAAACATAACATCAATTGGTTGTTCCATGAAATATAAATAAATTGGCAAGGGATTGACTAAAAGCCAATATAGTTTGTCTCATAAAACCCATCAATGCATTAAGGGGTTATAGTAGGCCCCAAATATCACTTACTAAGTCCAATTAATTATTCATAATAAAGGGATGAAACAAAATCAATATAAACATTTTTATTTAAAAACTAACATTTGAAATGATAATATTTACCCCAATCGATAAACATAATCACAAACCATCTAGGGTAAAATGGTGAATGGTAATAAAATTCTACATCCCCATGAAATTGATCATTAACCATCTTTAGAAATAATAAGGATGTTATAAATACAATAAATCCTTTGTGGATTACAAGTAAAATATAGTGTTGATGTTATTGATGAATATAAATATCATGAAAAGATAATTAAAATCATTTTTTGAGAAAAATAACCTCTTCATATTTAAAATAATATTTTAAGACAAAAAGTTCCCATTTTTTTAAATTACCTTTATTTAGAAATGAAATTATAAAAAATTTAAATTAATCACTAAAACATTTATTTTTCATAACGATGTAAAATTCCATTCATGTTTTACAAGATAAAACATTGATTTATTTCAAATTTTTAGTTAAATATAAATGTGAATTGTTTTGAAAATGACATGAAAACTAAATTCAGAACATTTTATAAAAATTAAAATTTGGATAAAATTTTCTGAATAAATAATTTTGAAAATGATGAAAAAATCTATATTTTTTAGAAAAACATGAGTTTTTTATGAAAAAAATATTTCTACCCGAAGAGAGAACTAATGTCATTTATTCTTAAGAACATTTTCTCAGTCATTTTAAGTACACAAGAGTGAAAAAATGGAACTATTAATTGAAAAATTTCATGAATAACCATAGGTGAAGAAAATATATGTATTTTAAGATAGAATATTCAAATAATTTCCCCATGGGAGATGTAAACATAAAAAATCATAAATAATGATGTGATTGTGAAATAAAAACTTACCACTTTGGTAACTTCTAAAGCATAAAATCCATAAAATAAATGACATAAAATGAAACTTTAGATAACATTAAGATAAATAGATTAATTATATAACATATTATAGGGGAAATATATACACCACAAAAAGGAAATAAGTGGTGAATATGGCGTATATCTTCTGAAAGTAGAAGTGAGATTCGAAACTATTACCTTAAGTACGATTTTATTCATACGTGTGTGCACATTTTCTATAATAGTGTTAATCATGTTATTAATTTATTACATAAATATAAACAAATTTATAATATCATATATTATCCTCTTATAACATTTTACCACTCATTTGTTAATAATATTTCATTATTTTCATTGTTTTGGGTGTTAATTTCCTTGATATCTCATGCACATTTTGTCATGAATATTCTAGTTCTTGTCCATAGGATATATATAAGATATAAATAATTATAATAATGTTATAAATATAATATTTACTTAGTATATAAATTTTTAGAACCATTTATTAATGTCTTACATGGAAAACGAATCACATCGCTTAGTAGAGATGATATACCGTATGTATGCACTTGTGAAGATATCATTACCTTAACTAGTGAAAGGGAAAAGAAGTAAGTGATATATTAATTTCACAGAATCAATTTAAAACCATATATATTACTTATATTCATTATTTTTATCCTTATTACATTCCATGTGATGCTTGAGTGAAAAAACAATCACAAACTTTGGGTGGTTGTAGTCCACAATACTCATGATCGATGTTATCATATTTGAAATGGAATGAAACATAAAATGGTATATGTGATATTAAATTAAATAATTTTAATAATATAATAAATATCATATAAACATGTTAAATCCATCACTATATCCATTCTTGAAAGGTGGTGTTGGAAAATGAACTACATCATTTCACGAGGTGGTAGTCCTCCAAACACACAATCTATGATTTTATTTCCCATTTTATGGAAGGGGAGATGAATAAATATTACAAAAAAACATAACAAAATATGATTAAATAATAGATACTTGTGTTATTATGTTGTAATTTTTAACACATAATTGAACGTGTAGAATGAATAAATATAATGGAATATATTTTTTTAGAAAATTACCTTCTCTAAGAGAAACCCCCTTTGGATTTCCTCTTAATGACTATAGGGTTAGTCTTTTGGGAGGGAAAAAATGTCTATAAAATGTATAAGGATGTTTTTGGTATATTTGTTTTGGGTTTTATTTGATCCAAATGGATTTATAGGTGTGAATAAGTGTAGGGAGGAGTTACCTTTTTATAAATTGAGAAAGGGAACCCTATTAGAAATTACGTCGAAATTTCTCAAAAGATTCCAAAATGATAAAGTCTATTGCCTGAAAATAGATTGAAAATAACATTAGGTTAGAATTTTGGAAATTATATGGTGCAAATCTGAATATAAATTTCTTTTTTACATTTTTTGTGTCCATTTCAACCCATATTTTCTAAGATTAACCCACGGTCAATCCATCTTTACGTTAACCAGGATAATTAATTTTTACTGTTTTCACAATGTTTTCTTGTAAAAAATTTAGTTGAACGCATTAGATAATATAAATTATTCATATTCCAAATACAGAATCCATTTTTACAAATTCAATTAACATAAGGGGCATAATTCAATTTTAAATTATAGCCATATATGTGCCAAAAAAGCGGGTTTTAAAAGTGAAAACTCTAATAAGTATAGAAGGTTTTACTTTCAAAATTCAATATAAAATTTATTATAATGAACTATATTAGCTAATTATTAATAAAATTTAACTAATATCATGATAAAACAAATTTAAAAAATAATATAATTATTTAAAAAATTAAATGAACATGTAGTTTTAATAAAAAGTTGTATTTTAAGTATTCATAGAAATATGAAACATTTAAAAAAATAAAAAAAATCACCATAAGACAATTTTTATAAGATTAATTCAAAAAAAAATTATTTTATCAAATAAAATTTATAAAATTATTAAAAATTAATTAAAAAATATGTGTGCAAAACATGACTAGACCACCTTTTAGAAAAATGATGTTTTTAGAAAACATTTCTTTTACATTGAAATAATTATTATTTTATTTATGATTAATATATTACCATTGAATTTATTTTATACATCTATAAAAAATAAAATTTTCGAAAGTTATTTAGTAAAATTCATACCCACTATCTTAACGGCTAGGTTATAACAGTCTTATTAAAATAATAATATTTTAATAGAGTATAATGTTTCATTTAAACCTGGTGTTGTGTGAAAGAAAAACTACAAAAGATATTGAATTAATTTAAAAATAAATGTATCATGAATTATCGGAATTCCATATTCTCCTCTATGATGGATGTTGTGTGTCATACATGAAATAGAACTTGATGTTCCTATTTTAAAAAACATGGGGTGTTACAAATAAATGATACTTTTTTCTAATTTATAATTTTCAATATTTAAAGGGCTGATATTCAAATTAAATATTCAAATTCATTATGTTTATAAGTTGTGTGATACATTTAAATTATAATTATTTTATAAAAACATGATTTTGAATTCAAATTGAATTATATAACTTTTTATTCATAATAATATAGAGTTTTTTTAAAATAATTCAAAAATATATGGATTATGTTGTAAAATTATATATAAAAATATTTTTTAAAATTTTAATTTCTAAATTCCATATGATTAAAGGAAGGGTAATATAGTTTAATTCCTTATAAAAATTAGAGTTCATGTTTGAATTAAACATTATAATTCATTATTAAATACATTTATTGAATTTAATAGATCAACTTTATGTGGTATGGAATGTGTTATAATACATAATATACCTAAAAAATATTATTAAAATTCAAACGGTGAATTTGAATTGGTTAGAGAGTAAGTAAAAAATTTTAACACTTTTTTAAAATAAGTGTTTAAGTTCAAATGGATTTTTACTACCTATTATTAAAATTTTACCTAAAATGATATAGAAAATTATATAAACATATGGAATGTATCTTAAATGATAATATATTTAAAAAATAACAAAAAAATTATCTAATAAATATAAATTAATTTATAGGTTAACAAAATTTTCTATATGCTGATGTAATGCTGACACGATGTTTTCGTAACATAAGAAAAATAAAAAATGATGACTTAGGGATAAGTTTATAATGGAATAAGGATTTAAAAGGATGTAATAGATAAATATTAAGATTAATCATTTTTATAAATATTATAACTTGAATTCAATAATTTTCTAGATATTTTTGAACTCAAATAAAAAAATTAGATCTGAATATCATTATAAATTAATGTTCTTTTATTAAAAATGATTTATGAAATGATAAAATATCATAAAAAATTATTTCAATTAAAATTTGGATTAATAAGGAATGTAAATATCTTTTATTTTTTATTTACATGCTACTTGATACTTAAAAAATTTCATTCTCAACCCTTAAAAATTATTATTTATGAAAATAACACCAAATATTTCCATAAAAGTGGTTTAATTATACCATTTGAAAAATCTTTATAATGTTGGGTTTTCTCTTCATATTATAACAAAATTCCAAATTATAAAATTCTTCTACATGTTTCATAGTGTTTAGTCATAAGAATAAGTCCAAAAGTATTCATTAAATATGATATTCTTAAGGGATAATTCAACTCTCAAACTTTAGTATCATCTTCTACATTAATTATTTTATAAATATTTTTCCTAAAACTATTATATAATTCAATTGAAAATATTAATATAATTTAATTAAAATAAATATACTTCAATCACATGAGTATAATAATGAAATATTCATATTTTATAATCACTTATTCATTATTGTGTATTCATGGTTTTCTAGCATATGTATAAATGAATTATTATTATATAATGGGTGATCCTATAATTATATATCTATCCAGTGCATTGGGTAATGTTATATTGATATCTCATGAGATGATTATTATAAGAATGTGTTTGATTTAAAATATATTTGTTCATATATTGAGGTGTGAGTATAGTTAGTTTTAAATATGATCATAGGAATATACGTGGACATGATTTTGAATAGATTTGTTATCAATTTTATAAATTAGTATGATAAATTTATTTCTATTCTACTAATATTATTTTTGTATGTGATTGATATTTTATATATTTAGCAGACTATGATTTACTGTGCTTATCATATCACGTTCTTATATTATGTCTCTTGAGACAAGATTACTACTTTACACCCTTACTGATATGGCTTCGAGATATTAATTTATCTTTGAGTATTTGATCTATAATTTTATCGTTATGAATATTTTACATTGATAACATGCCTTAGAAAAAGTTATAATACCCAAATTATCATCTTATAATACGATGATTGATATCTCACAAAACTAACCTTAATGAGAATCTAAAATCCCCATTACTAATATTTTCTTTCCCTAATATTTAATTAATGGTTTTATTTATGATTATTATAGGAGGGTACTTTATGTAAATTATTATTTTTGTGATGATTAATGTTGCATTTAAGAATGATTTTTTATCTAGTCTCTAAATAAACTAAATCATTGTAGTCCTTTTGCATGTATTACTGTGAATGTATAGAATATTTCTATAAAATGATTGAATATTTATGTATTTTGTTCCATGGTCACTAAAGTTGGTATAAGAGGAGGTCTAAAATAATCATTGGATATTATAGTCAGAAAAATATAGTGAAATCCCATGTGATTATTATGTGGATAAGATAATATCTTTAATCTTTGGTAATGTTGATAATGTATGGTTCTCATAGTAATTATTTCCATGTCTAGATAGTGACATGTGGATATGGATATGGAACAAATGAAACTAGGGTTAAAAAATATTAATAGGAAAATTATGAATTATCTCAATTTTCATGAGTGCAAGACGACTATGCCTAAGACTATACACATGGATATACACTCCCAACTGATATTCTAGGGTTAATTTATATTGTCTTTATAAACCATTAAAAAGTATTTATGAGATGAAGATCATGGATGACCTAGGTTTAACCTATGTTGTCATAGGTTGATAATAATGTTCAATAACATAGGACATATGCGGAGTTTTTTCTTGAATATATGATAGTTCACTATAAATATTGTATCTTGATGCTTAATCTATTTTTTCTCTTTTAGTAAATGGATATAACCGGTAGAAGTAATGTGAACTATTAATGTTAAACCATTTCAAGGACAATCCTCATGATAAATAAAATGAATTTGGATCCTGGATGTAATATCTTTTTACTATGCTGAGTCATATCTCTCAAGATATGAATGAAAATGTTGATCAATTTGAGCTTATGAATTCACCAATGATAGAATGACATACCATTGAGTATTTTTTGGAAAATATCCACCCTCTTTATATGGGTTTTCTGATCCAATAATCTATGTGAAATGGATAAATTTTATGGAAAATTTATTTTTCATCCATTAATTAATAGACTATGAAAAATTTATCTTATAATACTATCTCATGGAAGGTGAAGATTATTAAAGGAATACTCTAATCAATAACACATAGAAAGGGCAAGAAAAAATTCCATGTAATGGGAGAAGTTAAAAAGGGAAATTTTCAATAAATACATTCCTCAAACACTTTATAGTAAGTGTAAAGGGACTTTTTAGAGATGAAATATAAGGATGGTGAATCATTTAGTACCTCTAAAGTAAAATTTAAAAGATTGTCAATGATATCTTCTTGATTAATATTCAGCACTGTCACAAAAAATGATTGATTCATTAGCATCCTAAAACATATTATTCAAAAGTCATTGTCCATAGGGTAATTTGGTCACTATGAAGAAATAATTAAATGTGCTTTGAAAATAGAAATAAAAGGTTGTAGCTCTAATAATTCTAATCATTTTAATGAGACAAATAAGAAAATGGAGACTTATGGAAATTCAAATTATGGAACCTAAGGTGGAAAGAAATTTTTACCACCTACTTTGAAAAAATATTGGTGAAAGGAGTTAGAATGTTTTTGGAAAGGAAATGGGAAATTCTTCCATTGTGAAAAGATAGGAAATCGAGCCTGTGATTGTTGATAAGGGGTGAAACGGTCATCTAATTTAATTGAGAGAAGAAGGATTCATCCAATTATGTTCAATGCCTTAGATGTAGGAATATTTGTAAATATGTGAATACATTCCATAATCTAAGACCTAATGAGTATGGTTGGTATTAACATACCATGAAGAAAAAGGATAAGGAAAATGAATTTTCTATCACAACTGAAGATGGTCAAGAGAATTAAATGGTGATAGGTGCACTTACTAATTAATCTAGAATTGAAAATATTTTATTTAAACATGAACATCCAATTGAAGTTACTACCATTATATGTATATTACTACCTATTCTTTAGAGTTATTTATCTCAAATTGTTTTGGATAAAATCAAAATCAAATATATCCCTATTGTTAGGGAATATGGAGATATATTTCTAAAAATCATTCATAATATTCCCCTGAATCATGAGCTTAATGTTTCAATAGAACTAAAACCTGGTGAAACACCTATTCCAAAGTCTCTATATTGAATTTACCTGATTGAGTTTTAGGAATCGAATAACCAACATTGAGGGAGTATAGATAAGGGATTCATTCCGCCTAGTACTTAACTATATGGTGCACATGTTCATTTTATTATGAAGAAAGATGGTCCAACGCATCTTTGCATTGATTCTTGAGAATTAAACAAGATCATTATCAAGAAAAAATTTCCTCTATCCCATATTTATGATTTATTTTTCATCTATGTGGAGCTCAATAATTTTCCATGTTCTATCTTATAGCGTCCCACACCATTTAAATCTATTTTATCATGATTGTTAATATAAAACTTCTAATAGTGATAACACAAATATCATGAGGCCTTCTATGTTTGGAAGACTATGTTCATAATACATCTGAAAGATACTTGAATGTAACTTATTTATTTTATTATACATATTGAGCTCCTAGATATTTTTCTGTTCTTGAAACATTATGGAATAACTTGGAGAATACATATTCAAAAACGTTGAGTGAAAAAATTTCAGTAATGGAGTAAACACAATAAGGAAGAAAAAAATGTGAGTTAAAAGTATAACATGACATCTTTATAGAGAAGGATTGAGGGTAATAAAATGGGATCATGATATAAAGAACACAATATCATAAGATAATGGAATCATAATAAATGTGGTAGAAACATATAACTTGATATAAACATGAGTAAAGGTTATTTTATAGATAATATCACATGGTGGAAAATGTCTCATAATGGATTATGTATAATTCAAATTCACATACATGATTTATCATGATACTAAAGCTTTACCCAAAGAAATAGAGTTCTATATGATTTCACCCATCATAACATGTTAATGATTATGTGTTCCAAAAAACATAAAATCATCATAATTCGTAATAATTACCTATAAAAATAAAATGGCTTTCAAAATAATGTATCATATCAAAATCCATTCAAATTTCATAATAAAGACATTTGAGAGATGAACATAAGGAATGTGTTACCACATCAAGTTAAGGGAGAATAAGATAGGTATATCTTTTAAAGACACAAATTTATAATTTATAATCAATTGATAATATCAATGTGTGTCTTTATTGGTTAAAATGTATTTAAAATATTACATGGAATATTTATTGTGGAAAATTCCATTTTCATATTGAAATAAATCCTTTAAAATATAAAAAATTACAAAATATTATCGGAAAAAATTTATTTAAAAAGAACCATGGAAATTTATAAAGGATTCTTAAATGAATTTAGAGTTCAGACAGTGGGAAATTTCTGTTCATGTCAAGTACATTAATATGAAGATTCTTTTAACATTTTTGTATGAAAAGTCATAAAGTAAATTGTTTGGAAAATAATAGTAATAGTAATTTTAATTTTATTTGAAAAAATATATTACATGGAAAAATTCAATTAAGAAATAATAGGTGAATATTAAAAATATTTTTTCAATCATTTTAAAAAGTCTTTGATTTAGAAGAAAAATGATTTTCGATCAAATAGAGAAATGAAATCTATTTTACATAAAAAACATTCTTTCTATATCTTGAGTTTATAATGAGATGAAATTGAAATAAAATTATTTTATTTATAGTTATTACCATATAATTATAAAATATATTATGTTTAATATATAATGATGAAATTATTCCCTAACATATATTTTTGCATAAACAATCCCAAATAATGTTGATATTTTGAAATAAATACTTACTAAATTGGTAACTATTTAATCATAAATTGCATGACTGAAATAACATCAAATTAATCTTTAAATACCATTATCATAAATAAATTTATGGTATAACATATGAAATGTGGTATTATATTCATGACAAAAAGGATATATGTTGTGAATATGACATGTGTCTCTCTGAAGTAAAAGTGATATGAGAAACTGCAATGGTCTTATCATTGATGTGATAATTAAGAAATGAAGTATTTATGTGTGTGAAATTTAAATCCACATGAATAAAGTATAAATGAAACATAAAATAATAATTTGTCATTATATACTTAATATAAGTATATTAAAGGAAATTTAGAGGTAATTTAATCTAGTGAAAGAAATGGAGTTATAAAATATGTCACAGCAAATTCAGATCACAATGTACATATATTATCGTTATGAATAATAAAATTATGTTAATTATTTACATGTTTTATAAAAATTTTCATTTTTATTATTCCTATTATTTTATTTATTACCATGTTATATATATTTACTTAATTAATTACGTTCTTGTTTGACATTTTTATGCTATTCATTCCACATGTCTAAAATCACATTGGTAATTTGATTATGGTAAATGTTTTCATTCTTCCATAATATCTATAATAATTATCCTAAAATTATTAAAATTTTAAAAAATAAATTAAATTTTAAAAATAAACCATGAAATTTGTTTATGAAAAATGAAACACGTTTCAATCATGGAGACAATTGGACATAAGTACACATGAGTAACATTTCCATTATTCAAAGACCACGATGAAAAGAATTTAAGTGTTATTTTATAACTAAATGATGATAATTATATCATAAATATCATATTATTTTTTAAACACAGTTACACATATCATCCATGAGATGTGGTAAGAAAAAATGATTCACAACACTTCGTTAGGTGGTAGTCTTCTATACACACGAACGGCGTTATAATTTTTCAATGGATGGTAAGATAAGAATGTATATGATATATTAATTTTAATTTTTTATAACATAATTAATATCAAATATAAAAATTAAAACTATTTTCATGAATATACATAAGAGGCGATGATTTAAAATGAATTAAATTGATTTGTTAGGTGGTAGTCTATCGTACACACGAATGATGATTTCATTTCTTATTTTATAGTACTGAAGATGGATGTAGATTATGACATAAACATAATAAAATATTCGTATATGGGATATGATAACTTTATTATATCATCATTATTGATTAATATTTTAAAGAGGTGGAATAAGAAAGAAGACAAATATGCTCAGTTAACTACGATACCTCTTCTTGAGACAACCTCTTTATGATTATACCAGAAACCTTCATAGAATAGATATATTAGAAAAACAAGGCATAAAGGATTTGGGAAGGGAAGTAAGAAATGGATTTTGGTAGGGGTTTTAAGAACCAAAACGATTTCTAGGTGTGTAATGGATAAGAGAGGAGTTCACTTTTATATGTGAGAGGTATCATATGTTTTGTAAATACCCAAAACTATTCAGAAATAGGATTTCACTGTCACCCAATGTGCCTAATAAATTGATAAATAATGGATTTTAGGGGTTAAATGGTCTATAAAAAAATAAAAAATATCAAAAAATAAACTTGTTTTTACATGTTATAAAATTTTCCTATAGGGTTACTCACTTATATAAATTCAGTTTATTGACCACGGTAACTAGTATTTTTATTGTTTTTTCTATTCATTACGACCAATGTTAATTTGAAATTATTACATAATCTTAATTTTTATGATATTTTATTAGAAATCAATTTAAAAAAATTAAAATCATATATGTGAGAGAATTAAATATAAATTAAACCCACAAAACATTTTAAAAAATGGATTGATAAGAAAATCATTTTTCATGCAACAGATGATATTATATTAACTCAATGACTAGAAATCATTATTATTTAAATTTCAATTAATATAAATAGATATATTATATATGGATTTAATTTAAATATTTCCTCCGCATGATCTATTTTTATTGACTAAAATGTATAAGCTTTATACACTTAACAATAGTTTGCAGAATTTTTTTTAAGTATAAAAATTAACTAATGCCAAATCATTAAAATTAATTGTTTGAAATAAATTAATTGGATTATTATAAATAAAATATTTAATATTTAATATTATTAACAAATAAAAAATATAATAAATCTTTTAGATTACATTATTTAATGATAATAAATAATTGTATTTGAAAAATTTGTAATTTTTACTATTCACTAAAAATCAATGTTTAAAAAAAAATCATAAAAGATCACCATATGTTAACTTTAATATGATAATTTAATGAATTATGTCAATTTTATAAAATAAATTTTCAGAAATTTCCCTTAAATTAGATAAAATATTTTATTACCCAAATAAATATAACTCATTTTTTTAATGAAATATATTTTTTGTAGAAAAAATATCATTATTAAAAGTTGAGTTCATATTTTTTCAGAATTTATCAGAAAATTTAAATTAAGTAGTAAATTTATATATATTTCATATAGAAATTAGTATTATTAATTCCATCTAATTTTGTAGCTATGTTATAATAATAATATTCAAATAATAATATTCCATGGTTAGTTTATGCTTAGTGTTGCATGTTGTGTACTCTATAGAATATAATGTTCTTGTAAAATAATAGGATGTTACATTTATACACCATTCAATAAATTATATCGTCACAATTTAAAATTATGCTCAATAGTAAAGGGTTGGACATTAAATAATATATTTTTGTTGCAAACCCAACATATAAAAATGGTGAATAAAAGAACCTCTTAAAAAGAGGGAAAATTAAATATGAATTTCAGATCATGACTATCTTTCCAAATAAGAGAATATTACTAGTAAGTGAGAACATGAATCTGGAATGAAGAATCATTTATGTGGAAACATTTTAATTCTTTAAAAAATCTAACTATACTATAAATTTATCAAAAATGAAAAAAAAATTTATTTAAAGATCATTTGATTAATGTTGAGGGATCCTTTTACTTTATAGAATAATAAAATAATGAAATATACTTACTTAAAAATTATAATTTCATGTAGTAATCATTATTTTACCAAAATATCATTTGTTTCTGCAAATTATCTGTGTTGAATATCAATTTTCATACCACAAAATTAAAATAAACATATAATATATCACATAATACACAAAAGGATAACAATTTATTCCTTATATATTTAAATATTCATCAAAACTAAAATAGATACCACAAGGTAAGATAGCATCTAAAATGAAAAAACATTCATGTTAATCTCCAAAGAAAAATTTCCACTTAAATAATCCCATAACAAAATTACCCTAAATCTTAAACAACCATGGAGTTAAAGGATTTAGTTATGTTCTTGATAATAAAAAGTAATGTTAAATCACATTTTAGACCTATGGGTTACATATACCTCATCCCAATGATAAATTTACCAAAATTACATTAATTATTTGAAAATCATAAAATTTGACAATGATTTGGTCCTGATATATATTTCCCAAAATCAACTTAATATTTATCCATCATATAGTTTTTCTAAAAACAATTTCATTCTATCTGGTACGTCACATAGTCTAGTGATAAGCACTACACAGTTTTCACCCTTCAGCTGCGGGTTTTATCCCTACATCCTTTCCAGATGCAATGGGTTATCACACGACATAAGAGTTTTCCTTTTCTAAAACTATGAAAAAAAGTGACAATATTATTCATAATTAATCTCAAATCTATAATAATTTGACTAATATAATGAAAAAATTCAGCAATAACACTAGTAATAAAATAATTTTTTAACCATGTTTTTATGACCAACTAAATATTTTCTATAAAATCCAATAATTCTAATTGACTATAATTACATCCACATCAAAAACTTATTAAAAATTATCTTTGCCCAAATCTTTTATTTTTAAAAAATGTTACACATTACCATTAAATCAAATTTATTGTTATTTCATATAACTAACCATATTCTTACAAGTCCAAAAAGTGAAACTACTATAGAAAAATATTTAGATGTTTCAGGATTCATATGAATAAAATACCATTAATAAAAATTATCGAACAACACAATTCAAGAGTTCCAAAAAATAAACATTTTAATCATTCCACTTAAATTTTTTTATAACATATTACCATTATAATTAATCCTTGTATTAGGGAATTGAGTTAGATAATGACTATGTTTCCCACATTAATGACATTGAACTGTTAGTGGTGCCTTAGGTTGAACTTTATTTCCATGTTTCTTATTAACCGAAAACTTTATTTTTCATTGGAGATTAGGTGCTTTGTGCCCTCCTTTTCTAAAAATTACAAATTCAATCTTTTTAATGAGTTTTCTATCATTCCACTTCCCAGATTTTTGAAAATTATAAAATTAAATATTTATTTATTTATAATATTTTCCTATTGAACTTCCACGAGACATCATCATTCTCTTCTATTATGTGTTTTTAAATTCAACTTTGTACCATTCATCAATAATAATTTCAAATACTTCTCTTTTAATGACCAAAAGACGTATGATATCCATTCCAATTTTATTAGGAATATGATTACTGGAATCATTAAATTTTTCATTACATTAGTTATTAGCATGATTTCTCCAATTTCCTATTAGGTTTCCAAGCATAACAATTTGTTTAAGTCCATCGTAGCGGTTTATAATGTTTTTTTGAATTTACAAAACATAAACCATAGGATTTTCAAACCAAGTGTGCCGCAAAGACCATTTTCATGCATCAGGTGATGATTGAGTCAAATCCAAATTCACCCTTTTCAGAGTAATTACCCATAAGTACAAATATTTCAGAGCCACATCCACTTTTTGTATCAAGACAAGGATATAAATTATTGTAAGCCACTCACTCTAAAAATCACAAAATGTATAATATATTTCTCAATACCTATATATATACTTATATATATATCCCTATAGTTCTTACTAAATTATTCTATTCCTAATACAAAAAAAAACCGGACCTTTCTACGATTCCCATTATATGGAGCCAAACCATTTACATAGATTATCCTATGATTTCTAACATAGAATATCCATTAATTAAAATGAAAATATTATAAATCCTAGTGTATTTATAAGACTAGGTTCATAATAAATCAAAATGGGTCTAGAATAAAACATATTTATTTTATTCTTCATAATGAAATTTTAAATCCTTTAGAGATCCTAAAATTGTATAGAATAACCTAGGGAATATATAGAAAAATGGATATCCTAATAAAACCCGTAAGGGAAAAACATTCCACGGATGAAAAAATTATGAGACAAAAATATATAATTATATCCTAAAATTGAAGGCACATTAATAATCACATGGGATCATAAAACAAATAACGTGGTATAATATGATCATTGAATCATAGGATATTGGGGAAAAATTATAACATGACATAAAAATGATTCGAAGCGAACTTCCAGGATTGTATCACATGGCAGAAAAAGTCCCATAACATATTTGGTTTACTCCTTCATACAATGCATGATGCCTCATGAGACTAAATATTTACCCAATGCATTAGAAAAAAATCTTAGTACACCCATCATAACATGTTCAAGATTATGTTTGACAACAAATAAAAATTAATATTATTGTATATGATGTACCCATGGAAATAAAATGTGCATCATAATATTGTGTCAAAATCTAATTAAAGAAATCACATAATGAAGGAATTAGAGAGATGAATATAAGGTATGCATAACCCCATCAAATTAATGGTGCATAATATAGGTGTATATGTGATATAAATATATTCATAATTTATAAGTAATCTTTAACATTAATTTTTGTCGTCATTAATGAAAATTTATTTAAAAGATTACATGGAATATTTCATAAGGAAATACCCAATTCACCTTGAAATCACTTCCCCAAAATCAAAAAAAAAATATCAAAATATTACTAAATTAATTTTTTTAATGTATGTATGAAAAATATAAATTATTATATAAATAATTGAGAGTTCAAAATGGAATGAAAATTATATTCTTTTTGAGTATGTTAAAATTAAGACTATTTTCATATTTTTGTAAAAAAAAGACAAAAAATACATTTTTTGGAAAAAATCATATATTTATTTTAAAACATTTTAAAAAAACTCATAATGGGTAAAAATTAATTTAATAATCAGTATGATAATAAAAAACATTTTTTTAAAAATGTTATCTTTTAAAATATAAAATATTTGGAAGAAATGTTATTATTTTTCTGAAGAAGGAAATGAAGTCAATTTTCATTAAAAACACTATTTCAATATCTTGAGTTTCTGGAGGGTTAAAATTGAAAGTAAAAAAATTAATTTTTAAAAATAACCATAGAGAAGAAAATATATAGGTTTTAGTAAATAAATATTAACCAATACTGCCAAAATATATTTCAATATAAATAATCTTGAATAATGATGAGATTATAAAATAATCCCTTACCACTTTGGTAAATTATGAATAAAATCCCTCATTAAAGAAATACCTTAAAATAAAACATCAAATTCCATTAATATAAAGATATTCATGATATAAAATATTATATAGAAAAATATATAATAAAAAATATGTTAACATGGAAAATGTATCACATAAGTAAAAGCGAACTGATAGATTCTTATCAAGGTCATATAATTGAAGTGATAATTAATCAATGATGTTATTATGTTTTATAATTGTAAATAAAGAGAAATTTTATTTAAATAAATCATAATATAATAATGGATCTTTACATACATAATTTCAGCATAATAAATAAAATGAAAAAGTAATTTAATATAAAAGAAAGAAAATAAGTTATAAAATCAATTACCTCAAGTTCTACTCATCACATATATATTTATCATCATAAATAATATACATATATTGATCATTTAATTTCATAATAACCTTTTCATGTTTATTATTAATTTAATATTTTTTATTACCTTGGTATATATATTTACCTATTCAAGTAGGTTCCCACATTACTTTTGGATGGAATTCAGTTCATATGTCTAAAATGACTTCGGTTTGATGACTATGGTAAAATATGTAATTAATAAATCATCTACAAAATAATAATAATTAAATAATAATTATTTTTATACCTAAATTTTATTTTTATAACCAACCATGAAATATGGTTATGAAAAATGAACTATGTTATAATCATGAAGATGGTAGTCCATATGTACACACGAGTAACGTTTCCATTTTCCAATGATCATGATGGAAAGTAAGTAAGTGGTATTTCATATTTAAAAAATTATCATTATATTATTAATATCAAATTATTTATTTGAAAACAATTATATATACCATCCATGTGATTTGGTAATAAAAAATGAATCACAACACTTTGCGAGGTGGTAATCCACCGTATATATGAATAATGTTATCATTCATCAATGGATGGTAATGAAAGAAGGTATCAGATATATTAATTTTACATAATAAATTATATTTTGTTTATAGAGTATATAAATATTAAATTTTACATGAATAATAGCTTTGAGAGATGACGATGGAAAACTAAATTCATTAGTTCATGAGGCGGTTGTTCTCTGTACACCAGAATGATGATTTTGTTTCCAATTTGATGGAAGAATAGAAAAATATAGGTTATTAAATAAACACAATAATATATAACTATATGATAGTAAATGATTTTATTAAATCATCATCATTATGTAATATTTCATGGAGATATAAATAGAAATAAAACTAAAATTCTTAGTTAAGAATGGTAACTCTTATTTAGACAACTTCATTAGTATTATACCTAAAGCCTCCCTATATTAGATTTCTGATATAACCCATGCCTCTATGAAATGGGGATACAATTGAGTTATGTATTTAGTCTTGAATAAGTGTAACAGAAATTATTTTTAATTGTGTAATGTAGAGGAGAAGAGGTTCCTATTTATAAGTGAGAGGGAGTGGTGTTTTTTTGAATTCACAAAACTATTTAATAATAAGAATTAACTCTCACTCCAGGCTCCTAAAGAATTGATAAATATGGTATTAGATGGGTTAAAATTAAATTAAAAACATAAAAAAATCAAAAATAAACATTTTTAAACATTTTATTCCATTTACCACTAAGGTAACACAATTTTACCATTTCTAGATTTTTCACCACGAGAACTATTTTTTTTAATCTTTTTATTGTTAATTATGAACAGAATTAAGTTGAAAATATTAATTAATATAAATTATTACGATTAAAATTATTTAGTACATTTTTTAAAATTAAATTCATATAAATGTAAGAGTTAAATTTAAAATTAAATCTGCAAAACATGTTTAAAAATAGTTTATTAAGAAATGATTTTTTCAAGAAATATATTATCTTATATAAAATCTATGACTATAAGTTGTAAATATTTGAATTCAAGTAAAAATATAAATATGTATAATATATTAATATCGTTCATACATTTCTTTATTATGGGATGTCTTAATGAAATAAAATGTATTAACTTAATTCACTTAAAAATTGTTTGTAGAAAACCACAATTTTAAGCATACAAATAAATGTATACCAAATAATGAAAATTGATGGGGAAAAAACATTAATTACATTATATAATTCATGTATTTAATTTTTAACTTTTTAATAAATAAAAAACATAGTTTAACTATTAAATTACATGTTTTCATGAAACAAGATGACTGTATATGAACGATCGATTATTTTCACTATTCACTGAAAAACCAAAAATTTCCGAAAAATCCAAAAATTTCACTATAAGTTAATATTGATATGATGTTTTTAAAAATGATTTTAATTTTATGAAATAATAAATATTAATGTTTAATAACATAATTATAATATTTTTTTTTGCAAAAATGGATAAAAATATATTTTGAAAGAATCATATTATTTGTAGAATTAAACGTTATTATTAAAAAAGTATCAATTATTTATTAAAAATTTATAAAAAAATTATATCGAATAAGAAATTTTTATATATTAAATATTTTAGTTTATAAATTTCATACCCACCAAATTAATGGCTATGTTATATTTTTTATTTATAAATAATAATATTTCATGGTTAGTTTAAGATATTTGTAGCATATTGTATGCGCTATAAAACATAGTGTTAATTTATAAAACATGAGGTGTTAATGATATCAATTATAGTTATGATTAATTAAGGTTAAAAAAGAGGATATATCCCAAAAAATCCTTCATAAAATTCATGATCATTATGAATTTATAGTAATTTCATTTAGACATATTAATGATTCTACTATCGCAATGGATTTAGTGAATAAAGTTATTATAGATTATATTGATTAGTTTGTTAACATCATTATATATGACATTATTAAATATTAAAAGATTAAGAAAAATAATGAAAAAAATTTGAATACTGCGTGGAAGACCTTGAGAAAGGATAATATAAATAAAAATTTACCAAGTTTGAATTTTGGGTAAATAAACACTCATTTCTGAGTTATATAATTTCAAGTTTGGGTATATTAGTAGATCCTTAAAAGATAGAAGTTACTGAACAATGGATCATAACAACCCCAAAAACATAGATATATATTCTTCATGGGTTGAATGAATACTATATTCACAGTGTGAAGGATTTCTCAATGATGTTAACTACAATGATAAATTTGACTACTAAGGAAGATATGTGTTGTTGGATAGATGAATGTGAGGATAATTTCAATGTGTTAAAATTATTGTTGGTCATTTTAAATATTTTGAAATTACCCTAAAATGTACAATAGTTTGTAATCTATAGTTATTTATCAAAAATGGGACATGATACATCCTCATGTTGAACAATATAATGATAGCTTATTCCTTATTCCAATTGGAAATTCATGAGGAAAATTACCAAACACATGATTTGGAGTTGGATGTAGTAATGTTTACAATAAAATAAGGAGGTATTATCATAATTGTGTTTGGTGTGATATATATATATATATATATATATATCCTAAAATCCTAAATTATATATTCATGGAGAAATAGTTAAATATGATCTAAAGGAGATGGTTAGAGGTGATAAATAACTATAAATGATCAATGCATTACAACCCTAGGAAGTAGAATAAGGTTCCAAATTATTTTTTTCTTCTGAAAGACCATTATAGTTTGTCTCTGATGAGGATGAGAAGATATCAAATATTTATGTATTTTAAAAATATGAATCTTAAAGTAGTTATGAATAGGAAATAGAGATATCTATATTAGATTAATTTTTAAAAATATATTCATGTTATGATTAAAGTGTAATAAAAGGATGGTGTATTGGTATAAGAATGGTGAAAACTATTCTTGAGATCAGCCATGATTTTTTTGGAATGAATAGAGTTAGGAATATATTATGTTCCCTATCAATAATTGATTTAAATAAGGATCAACTATATAACTCTCATAGTTCATAATTCTTTATTTATTCTGTCTGTACGAAGATGTATCAATATTTGAATGAGTATTTCTGGTGGGAAATAAGAAGAGGGATATTGCAGAGTATGTATCTCAACACATAGTATATTAACATGTTAATTCTATGAGATAGAAATTTAAAGGTATGTAACAACCATTACCCATAATATAATATAAATAGGAAAATATTACCTTGTATTTCATCATCATGCTCCCCAAAAATCTAAAGGCCATAATTTTATTTTGATTATAGTAAATCACCTTATGAAGTCATTAGATTTCATTGAAATAAGATAATATTTATCCCTTGATCATAATTATAGGATATACATTAAGGAAGTGGTAGGTTTACATGGATTTCCATATTCTATTTTCTATAATCGAGATTTTTGGATTGAATTGATGTTATGGATAAGTATTCAATATGATCTTATACATAGTTGATTTTTAGTAATATATATTTCTTTAGATATATGGTAAGTCCAAGAGGAAAATTCATACTCTATAATAATTATTGAGATCTTCTTCTATTGATTTCAATGGTGGTTGTGATCTACACATTTCTTAGGTAGAATTTTCCTACAATAATTGTTATTGATCAAGCATAAAAATGGATCCTCATGAATACCACTATCGAAAAAAATTACCAAACACTAATTTATTGGTATAAAGTTTGAGAATACAATCTATTAATTCCTAACCTTCTTGATTAAATAGATTAGAATCATAGAGTTATTCAATATTACTTCCCTAAATCTTATAGTCGATATAAAACTTTTGTGGGAAATAAGTGGTGAAATATAGAGTATGAAGTTGGTAATAAGGTATTCATGTGAATATATCATTAGAGTAAGGTTATAATATTTGAAATTAAAGTAAAATTTTTACATAGATATATTGATACCTTAGAAATTCTTGATAGTATAGGGATACTTATTTATCGATTGGTACTTCCACCAATCCTATCTCAAGTTCATAATGTGTTCCATGTATCTATAGTGATGAATAACATATATAATAATTCACATAATAAACTTATATGTCATAGAATTAGATAATAATCTATCTCATTAAGAACAATTAGTGGAGATTATAGATCGATGAGAGAAAGTGATGTGAAATAGGACCTCTCACCCAGTCGATGTTTTGTGGAGAACCCATAAATGTAAAGATTCAATGTGTGAACCAGAGGGATTCTATTAAGTAGAAGTATCATTCGTTTTTTATATAGAAGTGATATTATTTTGGGGAAAAATGTATTTATGTGGTGTATAATGTTAAACCCCATGGCTATATGATATATTTCTCTTTAATGTTTTTTAATTTCTTCTATAACTAGAAATACACACAACACTGATTCTAAATGAATTATAATACAATAAACTATTTTAAAATAACAATAAAATTATTGGTATTAATATGAATTAAAAAATTTTGAAAAAAATTTATAGAGATTTTATATGATTCAAATGTATTTATTAATACATAAAAAATAATTACAGAATTTTCAGTAGAAATTTTATACTTCAAAAACACATTTTCATTAAAAATGATATTTATTTCGATTTGTGTGGTAATATTAAAATTAATTTAAAACCAATTTCATAAATTTTATTTGAAAAAATTAACTTCAATTATAAAATATGAAAATAGAAATTAGCTTGTGGTTATTTTTTGTAATTTTTTTAAAAAGATTATTTTTTGGGATAATTTTGAAAATACATATTTTTAATTAAAATTGTATTTTCATTTATTTAATTTAGGAAGATTAATTTAATTTTATTATTATATTTAAAATATCACTAGTTTAGGTATTTTAGAAATAACTGAATTTATACTTTTTCATCAATATTTACTTGATCTTGGTAAAACAATTCTTTTAGACTTGAAATAAATTTTTTCTAAAATCATTTTTCATCATGGTTTGCAAGATTTATATAAAATGAATTTCGTCCAACGATATAGATAGAATTTAATAAAATGGATTTCATATTTTGAATCTTAATTATTAATATTATATAATAAGGTCAACTTATTTTTTGTTCATTAAAAATACTAACCGAAGTAAAACTTCATTACTATAGTAAAGGTTAAAAGTCAATAACAAGGGGTTACACTAATGAGATAATGGTCAAAATGATTTAAAAACTAGTCAAAATCATATTTTATGAATATATTTATGTTATATATAGTTTTATATTTTAACTTGAGCTAATTTGGACTCATCTATCATCAGTAAGACATTATTATATTATAATGTTTTAAAATATTCCTAATGTTTCCTCTCCCTCACATAAAAATGGACACCCTTATACTCTATTCTTTACAGTACTTTGTGTCTTGTAGATTGAACGGACCATACCCAAGTGTAATTTCAAATTATGTATAAATTTTTTTTCATGTTTTGGTCTTCTTAAAAAATAATTCTAGGGGTCCTTAAGATTGGATCTAAAGGAAGTATACCGATGAAGAGATAACTGTGTTACCTGAACTCTTTAAATTTATTTATTATTCTACCCCCATTAAATACAATGTATTTTTCATGAAATTAAAACTTTATATAAAAAATATACTAAAATTTATTATTATTATAGAAACACAATTATCCACCCAATTGTCTAATAAATAAGATATAGAAGTATCACACTTGATTAAGTGTGGACTACCACTTCCACATAGTGATATGATTCATTTTCCATCACTATGGTTTTTGGTTTTCTATTACAATTGATTTAATTATTATATATGATTTTTACGGAATGATTATAATTTTTTAATTATATCATATTATCTATCATCTTACCATTCCATATTTTGGAAAATGATGACATCACTCATGCGTACGTGTGGACTACCACATCCACAATAAAATGTAAATCATTTTTCATTTTGTATTTACATTAATAGAGATAAATATATATTTGATTAATTTATATTATAAATATTTTAAATAACCCAACCCTAGTACCGAATACCTTGGATACATTTTCTTAATTGTGAAAGATACATGAAATCACAACCTAATGTACTGAATAGTTTAGTATTCTTAGAAAACTAGATACATAATTAAAATTCACATTAAATTTGAAAACATAAAATAAAACATGGAATTTTATTTTTTAACACCATAATTACTTTTATAAAAACATTGATGATCAATCATAATACACTTTATTTCATTTTGGGGAAAGGAAGCCTAAGAAATGGGTGAAATATAATGATTAATAAGTGTACATGTACAAAAAAATATATCATAAATAACAAGGAATACTCAATTTAGAAAGGTAATAATAGAAAATAATTCTATTTTTATAAATAACATGAAAATGAAGAATAATATGGTAAGAATAAATGATAAGTATATAATTCTATATAAATAATCACATGGTATTGAAACATATCCACGGATATTAAAACTAATCGAATAATCAAACAGACATCAATAAATAATTGCATAATGATGAAATTCATAATTCGGGACATAATAAACATATCATTAAGGCCTTGGGGAAATACATCATCCAAAAATTGGTAAGGCCACATCCAAATAACCATTCTATTTTGTCTTGTGAGACATAATAATGAATTGAGGGGCTATAGAAGGCCCCACCCATCACTTACTAAGTCCAATTCATTCCTCATATGAATGTGGTGAAACAAAATCAAAATTAGAATTAAGATTTAAGAGATTGCATACAAAATGAAATAATGGAAACTTATAAAGGGACCTTCAAATAAATGATCAATCCTGATAGTATTAATTTACATTCATTTCATATATGTTAAGAGAAACATTATTTTCATAATTTTGTAAAATGTAAAAAAATTAAAGGAATATTACTTTCAATTTTTTTTATAAAAATCCAAATATGTGTAAGAATTTTTTTAATTTTTTTTAGGATGATTCATAAAAAATTAATGAAGTTTTTTTAGAAAACATAGATATAAAATAAAACAATTTACGACTGACGAGATAAATTTAGTCATATTTTCTTAAAAACATTTTCCCAATCAATTAAGGGATCGATGAGAGGAAAATTGTACTATAAATTGAAAAGTTAATGAATGGATAGATGGGAATAAAATATATTATGTTTCACTAATAAATTAAAAATAATTCCCCAAGGGAGACATGAAAATAAGAAATACTGAATAATGATGAGATTGTGAAATAAACCCTTACATCCAACCCGATTTCGTTCATACATGTTCAAATACCCTATGTAATAAATATCAAATTTTTATTTATATATTAAAGAACTATAATTATTTATAGAAAACCATATGTTACTTACATATAACCATTTACCATTCTATTATTGACAATTCAGAATTAAAATCATTATTTATGGCAATAACTGCTTCGTTCTTCATGTGTGTTTTGGTTTGGTAGTATAAAAACATTTATTTTTATCATGATTCCATCGTATCTATAATTTTAACTATAATATAAACATCATGTATATTCATTATATATTTATTTAGAGTATTCCATAAAATATGCTGATAGAAAAATGAATTACATCATTTATGGAGATGGTAGGCCGTACGTACACATGAAAACTATTTTCACTTTTATATGAATGAAATAAAACAAGGAGTTATTATTATAAGATACAAATAATGTAAATATATTAAATGTATTCTTATTACTATCCAGGTAATGTGTTAATGAAAAACTGGTCACATCACTTCATGGAGGTGGTAGTCCACATGCATGAATGAGTAATGTAATCATTTTCCAATTAATTTGAAGGAAAATATATATATATATATATATGATAAAAGAGTTATATAAGATTATTTAGGTCATAAATATCATATATTTTTATTATTTCCATATTTAGGACCATCTAAGTGAAATGGGGATGAAAAATTAATTACCCCACTACGTGGAGACAGTAAGTCGTACGTATGTATGAGTGATGTTTTCTGTTTTCATAGAATAGAAAATAGATGTAATATGGTTGTTGCATAATGATAATAATATAAAATTATTTTTATGATGATTTATTTATTATACTATGTTGGGTAACAGACTTAAATATAATGTAGAAGAAGAGATAAATTTGAATGAGTCAGTAAATATGATTACCTCTTCTTCAGTACACTTCCTTTAGATCTCTTCATAAGGGACCTTGGGTTGGAATTTTGGGGAGAAAACCATATAAATAAATTTTATAATTATTTTTATAATAGGAATAAATAGGTTTTTATGTGTGTTATATTTCTCAAATTGTGTGAAGAATTGAGATAGTGGGTCACCTTTTATATGGGGGGCTGCATTCTAAGAATTTATTAATGTATTAAATTAATTAAAATTATTTCTCATGTCCAAATAGATAAAAAATGAAATAATTTTAATATATTAATAGTACGGGTTCAAATATTTTCATAAAATAAAATTGAGGAATGATTTATTTGTGTGGTCATCCTTATCTTTTAGTTTTTCCCCTCATTGAACTTTTTGACAATTACAAAAAATATTAACGTTTTATACCCTTTATGGATTAATAATGTTAATATAAAATTAAAATTATCCATAAGTGAACCATGTATTATATTTAGAATAATATCCCATTAATTTGGATGAATCTGTTTTTTTATTAATTTTAAATACATTATCAACAAATGATAAATTTACAAATAATTTTATCAAAATTCCTTAATATGTTATATAGATCTATAAGATTTGTGGGACACATTAACCCATTCATATTATATCCACTTTGATATTTTTAAAATCTTAAATTTTAATTTTATTTTAATTGAATGATTACTTCATCTGTGCTGTGTAATCATTTAAAGTAATTATTTAATTATTAAAAATTAAAAATAAAATAAAATTATGAAGATGAATCATTTATATTTCAAGATAAAATTTATAAATAAACATATACTCAATATATTTCGATTTTAAAAGTATTATAGTTATTAAAAATAACAGTGTGACATTTTTTACTTTTCTTTAGATAAATTTTATTAAAGGTCATAATAACATAAAAATGTAAAAAAGTTCATATATTCATACTTTGGATGATTTTGGATGATATATTCTCGTTAAATAAAATTTAAAAATATGTAAGGGTAATTTTTGAGTCCTTATCATTTTATTTTTAACTTTAGTTGGTTGAGTTTCCATTTACCAACGGAATCTTTATGAAATTTTAAAGTCTTAATTAAAAATATGTAATCAATTTTGGAAAATTTAATTTCTATAAGTGACGTAGATTAAAAATTAAACAAACATGGAAAAAACTAAGAGAAATAGTTTTTTTTTTAGAAAAATGCCTTTTATGCATAATATATTTTTTATATAAAATGAATTATTTTAATTGATAATAATTTTAGTTTGAAATAATATAAAAAATGAAACTTTTTAAATTCTGGGAAAAAATACAGTTTCTAATAAAAATTAGAATTTTTCCCAATTCACACGAAAAAAATATTCAAGAAATATATGAAAATTTAATCATAACCTAATTTTGATATGATAATTTTAAAAATTATATTATTTTTATAAAATACAATTTAAAAAAGATATAAAAATTAATTATTATATTTTATCACAATAATAGATAAAAATCAATTTTGATAATGAGGTACTTTTGACACATAAAATAACTATAATGATAATCAAGTATTTATTTCAAAATTATTAATAAATGCATTTTTATTTAGTAGGTATTATATATATATATATTTCATAATTTGATTAATACTATTCCTACCACATAATTCAATGGTTTTGTTAAAATGATCATATTTAAATAATAATATTCCTTGTGTAACCCCTATGTAAATAAAGAGTATTACATTTTCACATTTATCCATATTTGTGAGTAAAATATTAATATTACTTTAAAGGGGACGCTATGCTCGATGGCGTACCCAATACGCAAAAACCAGTTTCTTGGGAATCTTACGTTGCATTCTAATAATAAAATAATATTATTTTAAATGGTAGATAACGCCTAGCTGTTGTGATGGCGAAAATGAATAGAACTAACTACAAAATGATTATATATGTTTGTCGAAATTTTTTACTTTTTACAATAAATGTTAGAGGATTACAAATGCGAATGATTCCAATTTTAAGCGTAAACATTCTAATAATCTTTAAAAGGTCGATTAACCGCTTTTTGATGGAGAACCTCTTTTAAATCCACTTTTTGACAATTTTATGTGTTATATTTTACTAAATAAAAATCTTCTTTAGAATCGGGACATCAAAATTTACTTTGTGTAAACTTTTGGTATTTTTTCGAAAAAGTTCAATTTTTAATGAATAGTGAAAAATGTTGTATTTTAATTCAAAACCTCTTTTTAATATAATTTATTTATATGATTATATTATCTTTTGAATTGGTTTTAAAGAGAAATTAAAATATATTTTTTCCTTTTAATCTAATAGTGGTCGTTGGAATTAATTTCAATTTGAAATCGGACTTAAACTAGTGTCAATCTTTTGATACATTTTGTTTCATAAAAACACACTATTTGTTTTGACAGCGGGAATTAATTATTAAATTAATTAATGCAAATTATATGTCTTGAATTTTTTAAAATAGACATCATTTTTGTATTCGAAATATCAAATATAGCATTGGGTGATTTTTCGGTAATTTTCTGAAAAACTTCAATTTTTGATGAATAGTGAAACCACTAAGTGGTACTTATAAAAACTGATTTTCCGTTTAAATGAAAATTTTCCATCTTTTTGTTATGAATTTCAAAAAACCGACATAAATGGTTGTAATTAAGAAGTAAAATGTGGTTCAATGGGATTAAAATAATTTTTTGGTGAATAGTAACTTATTAAGTTTTTAATCGTGATTAGAGGTAATTAGTGTAGTTTAAGGTAAGAATAATGTTTTAATAAAATGAAATGACCTAGACACATGTCCTACCCTCATTAGATGAGTCATGGCCGACCAAGACAATCCATGGGTCAACTTGGGGACCCCATGGAGCCACTTGGTTGGGAAATGACATAAATAACGTTTTATTTAATGTTAAAGTAAAAATGACACAAACATGAAATGTTTTACTAAAACAATTGTTACATGGGGTTATAAAATTCATATTTTTTACTATAAATATTAATTAGAAATCTAAGAATATTTCCTACATCATGATATTTTTTTTTATAATTTTTAGACATTAAATATATTAAATTATTTATGACATCATGATGATGCAGCGATTACCTCATTAATAA
The DNA here is from genome assembly GCA_963277665.1 of Viscum album. Lineage (NCBI taxonomy): Eukaryota > Viridiplantae > Streptophyta > Magnoliopsida > Santalales > Viscaceae > Viscum > Viscum album. Next base: position 143,103 of record CAUJRU010000941.1, read on the forward strand.
AGGAATTAATTAAAATGGAAAGATAATGTAAACTCTAAGACCTAAACATGTAAAAAACCTATTGTATGGGTGGATTTCGAACCCTTATCACCTTATCCTCGAAACACATCAATTTGGGACCATTAAAATCCGAAACTCATTCTAAAATAAGGTAACATTTCTTTACTTTCCAAGAGTGCCCCTCATCTCCTCTTATAAAAGGCCCCCACCTCTACCTCTTTACCCACACTTCCAAAGCATTTGGGTCAGCCAATACCTGCCCATTTTGTATCTCCACATCCCTATATAACTCCTTGAAGCCACACATTGGGCAGAATTCTCCCCAAGGAAGCCTTTGAGCTCAAACCAAAGGGAGTCACCCGATTTTAAGGTAATGTCTTCACTTGAGTCCTTTTGTTTTATTTTGCCTCTCCAACCCCATAAACTCTTTTTATTTATTTATTTTGTAATAACTCCAGTATCTTCAATATACTAGGATGTTGTCATAAGATGGATTTGAGATACACTTACACACACCTACATCTAATAGTTAATGAACATACTGTTTCCGTGGATGGCAAATTTCTGCCTCACGAAACGATGATTGTTCAACACTCATATATCACCTTCAAAGGTGGACGTTAAGATGTAACTATATTTATATATTATATATAATATTTTTATGTTTTACTTATGCTTCTGTATTTTTCATTTATGGAATATCTTTATGGTTTCCATTATGGGTAAACCCGATATCTTCATTTAAGGAAGTGCAGACTACCGCCCCCTCAAAGTGATTTGATTCGTTAATACCATATGTGGGACATATAAAGGATGGAGTTATGATACAATATATGATATTATACTGGAATTATAATATACCTTTATATCATTATTATTCCATTCCATAAAATACGAAATAGAAATGAAAGTAGCGTTCATGCGTACGTACGGCCTACCGTCTCCATGAACGGTGCTTTTCTTTTTTTTATCTCCAAATGATATGTAATAGTATAAAATGAATATGTACTAGATATATATGATATTTTGATCACTAATAATATTCTGGAAATTATTTACTTATAACTACATGAGAAATCATTTTTCAAACAAGTTCATTTTTGACTCATGTACCAAACACCGGTAAAAACGTCTGATATGAACTAACATTATTAAACAATTATTATAACATTATAATATGTGATATGAACTGAATAATAATCATTAAAGGAGGTCCTTTTCCAATTATAAATTGACCAAAGTTTATTATTCAGGAATATAAATAAACGAACAGGACAAGTCGGACTTGAGGTAAGGGATCCTACTCCTCTCTTTCTTTTAAAGTACACTCTTTTATATCATTTCTTTTAAAGCTCATCTTTCTTGTTATTGTGATATTCTATTATATTACTCTTACTGTAATTTTTATGTTCATATGATGAGAGACCCTATTCTCTCTCATCAATCCATTTTGGAAGTTTTGAGTGGCGCCGTTAGGCTGCCGAATTTTCGTAAGAGATCCAACCTCTCTCTTTCTTTTTAAGTACTCTCCTTTATGTCACTTCTTTTAAGCTCCTATTTGTTATGTTGGGCGATTTTCTTTTATATTACTCTTTCTATAAACTTTATGTTGATATGATGAGAGACCCTATTTCCTCTCATCAATCCATTTTGGATGTTTTAAGTGGTGTCGTTAGGCTGCCGAGTTTTCATAAGAGATTTTTCATCTCACTTTTATTCCCGTGAGATTCATGATACATTTTCCACAATTTCCTTTGAGTGGTGTATGTACTGCCCATTATTTTATTCATCATGTAATATAATTTCATTTATGAGTATTTACATCAATGTTGTATTGTCCTTCTTTCACGGGGCGTATGTTTCGAAAGATACCCATGTCGGTAAGGGAATCTTTCACCCTCCTCCTTTTAAAAGACTTCTTTTGTTATGTCTTTTAATTCACATAACATTTTGTTAGGATATGTTATTCTATATCCTTAGAAATTTAAATTTCATGTCCAAGTGATGAGATACCCTTTTTATCTCTCATCAACTCTTTTTATAAATTTTGAAGTGACGCCGTTAGGCTGTCGAATTTTTACAAGGGAACTTCTTAACCCAATTTTGATTCTTTGGGATAAACTTGTACTCCTTGAATATGTCATTCTATGAATATGTGTGAATGTCCTCTGATTGTTTTACACTTAATATCCACTTATAGTTGGTGTATTATTTTGTCACACATAATTATGAAATTGATTTATCCTTAATCCAAGGATACCATCTTTGTATGGGACTTCGTCTCAATCTCCTTTCATTGAGGCATATTTTGTTTTATACAAATCCTTCTTTTATACGGTGTATAAACCCCTTTGACTTTTACGTTTATCCGAAAGGAATCTTTTTTATACGAAGGAATTTTACTAAACGAAAAAAGGGAATGTTTTTGTTGTACGTATGTGGCAACAACGACTTCTCCGCCTCAGTGACCATTATTTGAGTTTTGGCTTCCTATACAAGCCATACCTTTTTAAAGAAAAATAAATACCATGTTTTACTTTTCTTTTGTTTTGGTATTGAAAATGGTTTTCATAATTTATTTATATCAATGTGTTGTATTGATATCTTGTGATTGAAAAGTGGAAATGTTATGTTTCCTTTATGCATGTTATATGTGATATGATTATGTTATGGTTTTTGGGCATTATTATGAAGATGGGTGGTTCTGTGAAAAACTAAGGGCGGGTGAGCCCGATATAGCTCTCCAATTCATTGGGAAATGTACAGGAGTGGAATGTTAAGGTTTCTCCGAATAGATTTAGGAAATATACTGTGGTGGGTATTCCAAACGTAACCAAGAGGGTTACCTCATATGTAAGAATGTTATGAATGCCTCAAGTTACCTTTATGTCTTATGATTTCTATGATTTATTCAAGATTTTATGAGGTATGTTAAAATGCTTATGTTTTATGGGTAAAGTATGATTTCATTCATATGTATACATGTACTCATTTTCCTTTCCATATTTTTATATCCCTTAGTGAGCTTTTTATTCTCATCCCACGTTTTTGAAATGTTTTTCACAGGTCAAGGGACGGGTACATGATATGATGATAGTGTCAAGTAAGTGTCAAGAAAGAATCCATGTTTTATTTTAAATATGTTTCGGTTGATGGGAAAAATGAATACTATCTTTTATGTAACCACTTTGTTTAAATGTGGAATGTAATGCATGTTTTATGATCTAATTCTCTAAAACTCTAAACTTGAAAAGATCATCAATGTGTAATCTTGTAATAACTCATGATTAGGTAAGGTTTAAGGCTGGGGACTTATACCTTGGTTCATTTCTGCTCAGTGTTATGTGGCGTATGTGATATCAAATGTAACGTTCTTTTAAAATATTAGGGTGTTAATTTCTCCCACCATTAAATAAAATGAATCCTTGAAATTTGAACGTGTGCATGATAATAAAGGGGTTTTTATTTTAAAAATCTTTTGTGGGAAACCCACATCTTAAAAAGGGTCAATAAAACCTCTTATTAAAAGAGGGAATGTAAAATATAAAGATCATCAGAAAACTTGTTTTTCGAATTGAAGAAAATAAATGGTCAGTTAAAATATGGACATTATGTTGAAAAATATTCCATAGGATTAGTAGAGAGTGATTGAGAACACAATCATGATAATGTCAACCATCACAAGACCATAAATCTATGATGAGTTAAAAGTACATTAATTTCATTGTAAGAAAAATAAATGGATAACAATTTTATTTCAAGGTCCTTTTCCTATAGGGATTATTTTAATTTCCATATAAATATCATGATGAAATAAAATTTCTTTATTTATTTCCCTTTAATTAGAATAATATGATCATTTTATTGTTCTTCGATCAATTTAAACTACATCTTTTACACCAGGAAATGGATATTTGAGTTGATTTTGAAATGCTTGAAGCACATTTAATGAATCATAAGATCCCTAATTTATTCCTTTAACCTGTAAATGTTTTTGAAAAGCAATATGGTTAACAAAGGTTATCTAATATCATAAATCATACTTGAAACTCAAACAATAATTTTAAATGTTTATATTAATCCATTCCATAAGTATTTTAACAAAAGAATCCCCCAAAATATTTATGACAATATTAAAAACATAAAATTTTGATTACATATTTTTCCCTAAATAAGATAATGAATTTTATAATGTCACATTTCAAATATGTAAATTATAATAACTAGGATATCCATTTACATTATAATTATTCCATATATCCTATAAATCCAAAAATGTAGTAAACTCAATAAAATTAGTAACCAGTTTTAGGGTCACCAATACTATGAAATTTACTTCATCAAATCCAATATTATATTTTTCTCAAAAAAACATTATTAAATAAACATTAAGAATATATTAATTGTTATATTTTACTTATTCATATATTATCCAAAATATATCATCGTACCACTAAACGAATTTCCTTGGGTTTTGGTACCATTCAATATATGATGTCAAATCTTTTATGAAAAACTACTATAGTACAATCCTTATACATTTCATGATTATTATTATCATAATTTCATTTATATATTACTTATACAACATAATTGTTTAATAAAAATACACAAGAACGTGAATCGTTTCACTTCATATATGGTAATAGCATAATATTGACCTTAACCCCATTGATTATTCTTACATATATTCCCATGAAGGTTGGGGAATTAATTTCCATAGAGACCCATATTCTTATGGTTGAATCATTGAAAATTATACTATTTTTTCTTGCCCATAAAATCCTGAGCATGATAGACTTTCTCTAAATACTTATAACAAACTCCCATTCCATTCATCGAAGTACTAAGGTGTTTCATTCAACTATTATGACATGTATAAAAATAATTCTTTACATTATTCTTCTAATATATTTTATTATCTACCATCATTTTTATCTCTCACATTACATAGTTTCCATAAGACTTGAAGAATTATTTTTTATTCTCGATAACATATAATAATATATCCATATATGATGAGAATTATTGGGTGGAATAGTTACCTTTGATGTATTTAAAAAATCCCATCAATGAAAAGATCAATCATAATCTATGGATTATGTACGTAGTTTTGAACATTTATTACTAAACTTATAAAGGTAACATCATATATAGTAACATTTTCTCCTTCCATTTGTCTTTGAATCAAGAATTGACTCTCCATATTAGCTCATTTATTATGAGGAAAATATTTTTCCAAAAAAATTGAATTAAAATCATTCCATTCCATGATTTCTATATCCTCCTCATCCGTAATAATTTGAATGATTAAACACTATTTATTTTAATCACTTGAGAAATGATAAACATCTATGGTAACTTTCTCTCTATCCTTAATTCTAAAAGGGAGAAATATCATCCCTTATTAACTTATCTATTTCTCAACTACAAATAGATTTGTATTCACATTGAATGATGGAGGTCATTGATGCATGAAGCACTCTGTAATTTTTGAACCTCTTTGTGGATAAATATGATACTCTATATGTGAATGAGTATTTCTCATAATTATATTTAGCTACACCAATAAAGTTATAATTTATTCACCTCTAGGTATTTCTCTAGTTCTAGCTTCATTATATTTCCTAGGATGAAAATCCCAAAACGGATTAAGTTAATTTATAAGGTTTCCATTTTATCCACTAGGAACTATTTATAAATAAGTCAACACACTATATTAGATTATAACATCATGAAATAGAATGTATATTACCAAAATTAGAGAAACACTTAACATAAATTGAATTTTTTGGTATAAATAATATTGAAATCATAAGCATGGTTTCGTTAGAAATATTTCCAACTATATCATAAGGTTTTATTATCAAAATTATGTTTTCCTAAATATGGTTCCAAATGTTTTTAATAAACTTGATCTGATACCAATTATGAATACCCATACCCAGTTTCCCCAAGTTAGTAGTTAATGTATTACATTGGTTCTATATACTAGTGATTACATCCCACCGGATTAAATAGTACATTAGTTTTGGAAAAATTGATACATACCTATAACCCACATTACATTTGAAAAAAATAAAACAAAACATATAATTTTTTTAGAAAACCATTATTTCCTTTATCATGTGAATTCATAAAAATCATAATACACTTTCTGAATTCTTAGGGAAGGGAAATATAATAAAGGGATCAGCTCTATTTCTCAATAAGGGTATGTGTATAAAGGAAGATATCATGAACAATAATGCGTAATCGGTATAGAAATTTAAATAAATGTAATGAAATTATATTTTATCAATAAATTTAACATGAAGAATAATATAGTAGGGGTAAATGATGATAAAATAATTCCATATAAAAAATCACATGATCTAGAAACTTATCCATGTTTATTAAAATAAATTAAATGATCACATGAAAATAAAAAATAAAACATCTAGTGACCTTATTTCAGGAATTGATTTTCCCTTTTTTATCAAATTTTGGTTGGGATTGGTTTTGGTGTGTTTCAGGTTTAATTTTGAGAATCTTGGAAGCACATTGGGCTATGCACAGTTTGTGAAAACCGTGTGATTGGCTAGGAAAACCATCCGCCATATTAGAATCCACTAGAATGGTGTGGACGGGTTTCCTATCCATTAATCAACCCCTCCAAAACATCAACCCCTTGTAAAGTGGGGAATGAACGTTTGGAACATATTTAGTTTAACCATATTGCCAAACCATGAAACCCATAAGGAAATCTAGTAGAGAACACAGTTTGGGAATGCAGTTTTTCTAACCGTGTGACCCTCCCCATAAAACTGTGTACTTATTTTTTTAATTCCAGTAATTTTCTTAAAACCCCAAATCCATGTTTTATGATTATAATCACCCCTATTAAACCCTAACTCATAAATGTGTCTCTTTATAGCTCTCAAGAAGAAATTTTGGTTCTATCAACCTCCTCCATTGTTGAATCAAAGTAATAGTGGAAGATCTGATCCATCATCGGTAATTAGATATCCTCTAGTGTATTTTCTTCTAAGATTCCTTCTATACTACTTAGAATGTGTTAGATCATCATGTTATTGATGGATATATAAATTGTATTGTTGGATATAATCATTACCTTGATAAATATTGAATAAATATTTGATTTATAGATATTCTTCACCATTGATCGTCGTTGGAGTTCCCATTACAGGTGTTTATCAATTGATTCCAAGATTAATGGTAGGCGGTTCCATTTAATATTATCTATTAGATTGAAACCTAGATTTTATTGATTTGTTTTAAATATGTTTCAAATGATCTATAAAAACTCAAATTGGGATGATTTGATTATGAAATTTTAAATGGCATGGATTTTTAAAAAAACTGTGAATTCCAACAAAGTTGGAGTTGTGGGAGAAATTTTGATAATGATAGATTGATTTTTGAGAAAGTGATATTATGATGGAATTTATGAAATAATTTGATATATGTTTTGAGAAAATGGATTAAATTGAAATGATGAAAAACCATGATTTATTTTGGATTTAAGAACATGAATTGATGAAAAAACCATGTTTTGGTTATGAAATTGAATTTGAATATTGAAACTGAAAATTGGGAAAAAATTGTAAATGATGATTTATTGAAATGAGATGATTTTCCAATTATTTATTGATTAATTGTGAACATGTGATCCTTGGTAGTTAGTAGGTCATTTTCAAAAATCACACTAGGATCTTGAGCCCTTGGAATTGGATTTACAATGAAAAATATAACCAAAATCTAGTTCGACAAGATTATCCCCAATGGGATATTGATGAGTCCAATTTTGAAAGATCATGATGGTTGATTTCAGAGATGATTAGATGTGATGACTAATTTTATATGTGTGAGGATCATATAGCTAGAAACTAATGTAATTAATGTTAGATGATGATGGTTATTATTGTGATAATTTAATTTTATATTCCATTTCTTATAGAGATATTTCACTCATGCCAAGTTATTTTTGTACATTCTTTTATATAAAATTTTAACTTAATCATTTTTTGAAATGTTTTCCATGTATTGAAAATAAATTATATTTTATTTTAAATTAGAAAATGATACGTTATTTAATTAACCATTTTATTTACATTGAAATCATGATTGGTTTATTATTATGGAATCAATTATGGAATACTTGGTGAGAATATAATAGGATTTATAGCTCACACCTGGCATTTTCCTTTAGCTGTTTTTATATTTTCTTATGCTAGGTCCATGTAATTGAAATGATTCACTTAGACTTGGTGGTTGTTATTGATCATTTTGACCAAGGATTGATGTTGATGATTAATGGATATTAGGTCAACTGGTTACATAGGGTTTGGAGAATTTCATTGGTCTATTGTAGGTAGTTTGGGATGATGTTTTCCTTGGGTTTTTTATCTATCCACTCAAGTACTATTTTACTTATTTTTATTTCAGGTACTTTTTCCTTGAGGATTGTTTATATACATACTTATAACTTTTTTTGTCTTCCACTTTTATTATGAAAAATAATTCCCTATTTATTACTGTATCATTCCAGGTGACAATCGCCAACCCATTGGGATAACAAATTCCCTTTGAGTTATCGTAAGGATTACTCAGTTATCAGAGCACTAGGGTATTTGGGATGGTTCATGGAAAAGTTATATTATATGGAGTTTTCTATCTTCCAACATATGTGTTATGGGTCCACATTAGGATAATTATTATTTAAATGGAAGGAGAGTGTAACAATGCTAGAAATTTGAGACTTAAAAGGATAAATGTTTCTACCCATGTCAACATGGTTCACCTTTCGTTTCGAGGGCCTACCTCATTAGAACTCTATAGTTATGAATACTTTTCCTAGAGTTGGGATATTGATGGGTGAACTGCTGGGATGTTTTTCAAGGTTTGTGTGGGTAAGAAAAAAACACACTTAATGAACATGTGTTGACCTGTTGGGATAATCATTAGTTTGATAAGTGACCCTAGTGGGGATAGTCTATGGTGTGGTGGGAATGAAACTAAGGTATTAAATGGAGACCCTTCAGGTGAGGTGGCCATGTTCATTCCCAAAATTAGGTTGGTTTTTAATAAAGTGGTATCATAGGATCACGTTGATAATCTTTTCTTGAAGTTAGTATATTGTTTGTGTTGTCTTGGTTGATATGTGGTATGATTATTGGGACTTGGGAGGTGGTTATGAGTGAGTACCTTGCCAACTCTCATCATAATGAGTGTTAAGTCACCATGGGTGGTGGGGAAGAGTGATTTTAGTGATTATTTTGATCTGTTTATTATCATATAAATATTTGATTTGATTGTATTAAAAATCATAGACATTTGAATCTAGTTTGATGGAATTGAAACTTCTATACCTCTATTTGTGTTTTTATAAGAGTGCCCTTATTTACATTTTTCTTCTTATATATTTATGGGGTATAATATCATGCCTCCAAAAATATTTTTAAACATACATAAGGAGGAATTTTTTAACAAACCATATAAAGAGAACACTCCATTTGACCATAATCTCAATAAGATATGTGGTGTGTGATACCCAATCTCTGGGACTGGGAACCATACCTAATCCTATTTTGGATCATGTAATGCAACCTCAAGGGGTAGAAAATATAGATCATGTATAAGAGTTTCTTCAGTGGAATCCACCATCTTTCTAAGGATATAAATATCATTTTTAGGATGGGGATTTTTTGAATGGAATTGTTTGGATTTTTGAGTTCATAGAAACACCTGATTCAATTAAAGTGAAGTGTGACATATTTAAGATAGAGGGACCTAGTATAAGGTAGTGGGATTCAATGGTGATGATAAATAAGCATGAATAATTTGAGTGTAAATACTAAAAGGTCACATATACTGATCTGTTATATCTATATCCCTTAGTTTCGCAAAAGTTTATTGGGATTTGTAATCTCTATCAATGTAACAAGATCATGACTTGGTATTAAAACAACTTTACTAAGATACTACATTTTAGTCATGATATTGTAACTAATGAAAAGCTGAATTAATTAATATTTGATAAGGGACTTTGAAATAATATTTTATCCAAGGGTATCATATTGAAGATGAATTATTATGCTGATGTAATACATAATTTGTTGATGGCTAAGCTTGACCTTAGTGGTAGTTCAGAATTGACAGGATTTTCCTTTTCTCCTAGTGGAAGATTTGTGAGTTCCTTTTATTGAAATAAAAATTGTGATGAGTATCATAGTGTATCTTGGTAGCATTGTTCTTCCATAACTCATATAGTTCATGGTAGAGTTTCTTTTAGTTTCTTCCAGTGTGGCAAGTTTGGGAATTTTGAACATGTTTACACTAAGGTTCCCACGATTAATAGTTCCATCATATGCTCAGGTCCCTTACAAAAACTATATTATATATCTTATTACCCACATATAGGAATTGTCTCATCAGCACCTAAAACTACTATAGTGTAATCCAATTATTCATGAAAAAATGGGGCTCTATTCACATGCATTTGGATTGAAGTACCCATACACAGTGGAGTTGTCTGCAGAAGAAGTTGACAGAGGTTCCAAAACTGTGAGATGTACCATAAATATAGATGAATCATTAGTGACTAATTTATTTGATATCAGTGAATCAAACTTTTTTATATCAACCCATGTTTTTTATTTTATAAAGAATCATACGGATCTTTTATCTTATGTGATGGACATTACTATGCCCCTCAGAACAAAGAGAGAGTAGGGTATTAGAAGTTATAATTCTATGTTATCTTTTTCAAAGATTTATATCACCTAGAATATTATGGTCCGTGATATGAAATTACCAGTTTTCATTTTCAAAATTGATTGGATGATCTCTCATCAGACCCATATTGACTATTATCCTTGGTTGGTCTCCTTTAATACGTCCGATTGGGTGTTCTATGTCATTCAAGGATATTGGGAGATGATATCAAGTAGATCCAAAAAATATTTATGGATTTGGGTGGGATAATATTAGTGTTTTATTTTGACTTGGAGTGAGAATAATTGAGTTTTGATTTCCCTACATTTTTTATTGAGTTTTTCGATGTTTTTCCTTATGATTACTTTGGATTTCTGCTGGCAAGAGAGATTGAGTTTACTCTTGATTTAGTACCTGGTACTCATCCAGTTCTTATTCCTTATTTCAATATAGAACCAAAAGAGATGAAATAATCAAATACTCAGTTGGATTATATTATTGAGAAAAGATTTATATGCCCGAGTCTTTCACCTTAGGTGGAAAAAATTCTCTTTGAAAAGAAAACTAATTGTGCTCTTCACCTATGTGTTGATTTTTGGAATATAAACCAAGTTATGGTATATAAAAAGTATATATTGACATGAATGGTGGATCCATTTGACCAGTTAAAATGGTTTAAGTGTTTCGTGAAGATTGATATTTGGTTTGGCTACCACCAATTACGAATTAAAAATTATGAGCTCTTGAAAATTTCCCTTGGGTGTAGGTATGACCACTATGAGTATCATCATATGAATTTTGGTCTAATAAATTCTCTTGTATATTCCATGGAATTTATGAATAGGATATTCTACTAGTACCTTGATAGGTATTTTTAGTTTTTATGGATGAAATCTTGCTTTAATGTAAAACTGATGAGGATCATATGTGTTATCTAAGGATAGTGACTGGAATTTTGGGAGATCATTGGCTCTATACCATGATCTAAAAATTTTTATTTGGAATCTAGAAGAGATGTTTTTCGGAAACATGGTATCATAACATGGTATTTCAATTTACCCTAAGAAAGTTAAAGATATTATGACATAGGAAAAACCATGAAATGTTTTCTATATTTGAAGCTTCTTGGGATTAACAAGGTATAAATTTTCATTGGTTAAGGATTTCCCAAAGTTGGTTTCTCAAAACTATGAACCCCTTGGATAGTGAGGAATGCATAGTTGACAGATTTTAAGTTTAACTTTTCAGAAAAACCATGCACTCTATCCAAAATTAGAGTAGAGGCACATAGTTAGGTTGCATGGGTGTTCTGTCCATAGGGCCCTCCCCAGAAAACAATGCACAAATTTTTTAATTCTTCCAAAATTTATTTTTAAAATATGGAACCAATGTTTTAAGATTTTAATCACCCTCATTCAACCCTAACTTGAACGTTTGGACCCTGAAGGATTTCAAGAAGCGATTTTGGGTCCTCCATCCTCCTTCTATTGTGAATCAAAGTTCATGTGGAAGTTCTGATCCCTTTACAGCAAGTGGATCTTATCTTTTCATTTTCTTCTAATCATCCCAAAAGTGTATTATATTATAGTGTTATTGATGGATCTAAAATATGTTTCATTGTATATAATCCATGTATTCATAGATCTTGGTTTTAGTTTTGATTCATATATCTTATTCTACTTTGATCATATTTTGCGTTCCTATTTTGGGTGTTGATCGTTTGGTTCCATGATTAAAGGTAGGTGGTTTAATTTGAGATTATCCATGAGTTTGAAACCTGTATTTTATTGGTTTTATTAAAATAGATTAAAATTGATCTATAAGACATTTTTTGGGGTGATTTGATTACAAAATTTGAAATTGCATGGATTTTGAGAAAAACCCCAATTCCAATAGAGTTGGAATTGTGGGAGGAGTTTTGTAATTAATGGATTTATTTTTTTAAATTATCTGATGTTGAAATTAATTTCATGATTTGATATTTTTTAGACAAAATGGATTTATATTTAAATAATAAAAAACCATCATTGTTTGTGGATTGAAAGGGAATGGAATGATGAAACACCATTGTTTTGTTTTAAAATTTAATTGGAATATTAAAACAGAAGATTGGAAAATTGAAGTGTATATGATGATTGATTCGAAATGAGATTATTTTATATAATTTATTGATTAATTGAGAACATGAAATCATGAGAATTTATTTGGTTATCTATAATAAGAATGATATGACCATGATCCCCTAGAATTGGATTAATTATGAAAAATCTAACAAAATCCCAGTTCATCATGATTATACATGATAGGATATTGATGAGTCCTTTTTTTATCGAGATTGAGGGATGTGTGAACATATGATTAGCCATGATCACATATTTTAGAAGTGTGAGGATCCTATAGTGAGAAACTAACATAATTTATGTAAGATGACTATAACGGTTGTTGTGTTGATTAAATTATATATTTCATTTTTATAAAAAAATTTATTGATCCCAAATGATTTATATTTATGATTTTATATAAAATGATTGTTTAATCAACATTTGAAATGTTTTATAACTATTGAAAATAAATCAATTTTTTAATGTTAAACTGTTACCTTATTCTATGACCTATTTTATTTAAATTGAAATTATGATTGATTTATTATTATGGAATCTATTATAGAACCCTTTATGATATACTATTGTGATTTATAGATTACACCCTGCCTTTTTCATTTGGAATTTGTAGGTTTTCTTCTTCTAGGTCCGAGTAAGAGAAAACAACCAGTTGGAGGTGGTGTTATTTTGATCATTAGGACCATGGAGTGATGATGGAGACCAATGGAGACGAGGTCCACTTTTTTATAGGGATTTGATACTTTCTTTATTTTGTTGATGGTAGTTTGGGTTGATGTTTTCATTGAGTTGTTCTTCTATTTTCTCAAGCACTATTTTATCTGTTTTATTTCTTGTAATTTATGCTTGAGTATAATTTATATTCTAAATTATAAATTGTTTATATTCCATTTTTATGTGAAAAAAGAATTCCCTCTTTATTATTGTATGATTCTTGGTTGTAGTCACCAACCCCTTGAGATCATGAACACTATTCGGGCTATGTCACGACCAGATAAGGTATCATAATAATAGTGGTATCATGGATGGTTCTTTAAAAACAACTAATATGATTATGAGGGAATGCATAATTCTATACATAATAAATATATCATCATGTACTGATTCCAAGAAATCTTACATAAATGGGTAAGGCCTAGGCCAAATACCCAAGATAGTTTGTTTCATGAATCTTAATGATCCATAGAGGGGATATAGCGGGACCTACCTATTGTATACTAAGTCCAATAAATTCCTCATATTAAATAGGTGAAATATAACCAATATAAAAATTCTTATAGAATAAATATCATAAATAATTTAACACATTCCCCAATCAATAAACATATTTATAAAATAACTAGAGTAATATGTGAATGGTATCAAAATAGTACATCCCTAGTAAAACTGATCATAAACCATCTAGAGAAATAAAAGAAATGATATCATTAAAATATATTCCAATTTTATAATAAGTAAAGTTAAGTTTGTTTGAAGATTAATTGAAATACCATATAAAATTAATTAAAAAATTCTTTAGGAAAATACCATTTTCATTTTGAAAATCTAGTTTAGAAAGTAAATATTTATAGAATATTAGGAAGAGTATTTTATTTGAAAATAGTATTGGATTCCTGTAAATAAAGATTCAAATAAATGAATGGTCATTATTTTGGGAAATTATTTTCATTCCGTAATAGTTAAAATAAACATTCCTTTTACATTGTGTTTAATAGGTCCAAAAGTACCTCATTCAGAAAATGATAATAATATTCCTTTCAAATAGATTTAAAAAAGTTAAAAATTTGTATAAATGTATTTAATAATTTATTTTGATATTTTTTTAAATAAATTATTTGAAATACTTTTACAAAAATTGGATATCAACGAAAACTATTTTTGGTAGAATAGATAATGAAAATCAGCTTTTCTTAAAAGAAATTTCTCAATCATTTTATTTGATGAGGGGGGGGGGATAGTAATATTACATGAAAAATTATAAAATAACCAGAGGAGAATAAAATATACTAGGTTTCATAAATAAATATCAAATAATTCATCCAAGGGATAATTAGAAATAAAAAAGCCCCAATAATGATGAGATTATGAAATAAACCCTTACAAAAGGTCTGATTTCCATCATACAAGTTAACAAATACTTAATAATAAATATAGTCTTATTATATATATATTATAGAAGTATAATAATTTGTATTATAACACATATTATTTAATTATAATCTTTTATCACTCATTTATTTATAATTCCTTGTTGAAATCGTTGATTCAGTCAATAACTGCTTCGTTTTTCACGTATGTTTTGGTTTAGTGGTTTCAATACTTTTTTTCATTGTTCCATTATATAATTTTTTTTAAAATATGATATAAATATAATATATTTTAATTATATATTTATTTATATTAATATATAATATATATATATATATATAAATTAATTACACCATTCATGGAGATGGTAGGTCGTACATACACATGAACATTGTTTTTACTATTAGAAGAATGGAAAGAAAGAACGGTAAAAAATAATCCAACCTTCTAGAATTGTTATTATAACATATATGTCATATATATTTATTAAATCTATCCTTATTTCCATATTTTTAATCCATAAATGAAAAATGGATCACATTATTTGGTGGAGATGGTGCTCCACACGTACACACAAGCGATGTTGTCATTTTATAATAAATTTAAAGGTAAGAATTTATATTTTATATTATAATTAAAAATTTATATTTAAGTAATAAATATAATATAAAATTATTATTTATATATTTATAAACATTCAAGTGAAATCGAGATGAAAAAGTAATTACACCGCTACACAGAGATGATGAGCAGTATGTGTGGATGATCAATGTTTTCAATTTTCATTACGTTTAAAAAGATTTGGAATATGGTTGTCCTAGAATAATAACAAAATATAAGTATATTGATGATATTTTATTTTTTATATTTGGATGGTAAAAGAAACTTAATCGGATGTATTAGAATAAATGAACTTGAAATAGTCAGTAATGATGATTACGTCATCTTCGGTATACTTCCTTTAGATCTCTTCTCAAGGGACCTAGGGTAGGTATTTTGGGGAGAAACACATCTCAAGAACTTGTATAATGATGTTTAGAAGAGTAATTTTTATGGGTTTGTTAAACTAGATGTGAAAAATTCGTGTGAATATTGGATAGAATGCGTGTCCTTTTATAAGAGAGGGGAGGGGAATTCTTAGAATTTCATAAACTATTAAATTAATATAAATTATTTTTCATTTAAAAATGACTCCAAATTACAATAATTTTATTATTCTACGAGTATTAGTCAAAATAATCTAATAAAATAAAATATCGATGTCTTTTGGTTGTGTTTTATCCTTATCATTTAGTTATAACCTCTTGCAAACCCTTTTGACTATTACAACAATATTAATTTTTCCTACCATTTTAGGGTTAATAATGTTATTTTAAAAAAAACCCATAAATAGACAAGGAATTATTTTTAAACCCATATCCAACTCATTTAGATTATTCTACGATTTTTATGAATTTTAAATAATTTAATAAAATATTATTTATTATAAAATATCATTATTTTCATTTTAAAAACTATTAATTTCATTTTACTTTAAATATAACATGAAAATGGGTAAATTAGAATATAATTCATTAAAAAGACCCTAATATATCATATATAAGTATATTTTTTTGGAAAAAATTAAATCATTCGTATTATATAACATTTAATATTTTTTAAAACATTTATTTTATTTTTCTGTTAATTGAATAATGACTACATTAGAGTAATGTAAGCATTTAACGAAATAATTTCTTCACTAAATATACAAAAAAAATAAAAGGATGAAGATAAATAATTTTTTCTTGAAAATAATAATTATAATTGAACATATCCTATATTTATCCCCATGTCAAAAATGTTATAATTATTAAAAGCTAGAGTGTGACATTTTTCAATTTTCTTTTCATAAAATATCATTATGGCCAAAATAGTATAATTTTTTTAAAAAAGATATATATTATAACTTTTTATTATTATGGGTTAGATATATTCATCCAATAAAATTTATTATAGTGTTATGGTCATGTTTTAGTATTTATCATTTTTCGTAATCTTTAATAAATCAATTTTCCTTTTACGGTAGAAAAAAAATTACAGAAGTTTCTATTTATATTGATAAAAAAACAGAAGGGGCCTATAAAAAAATTTGAACCTTATAATCCCAAACATTGAATCCATTTTATCAAATTAGATTTTTATTAGTTTAAGAAATTGAAATTGAACATTATTTTAAAACATGAAAAAATAGTTTTTTTTTCAGAAAAAATATTTATTATATAAATACAGTTTTATACTAAAACAAATCTTGATATTGAATAGAATTTTTCTTTGAAACAATTTTAACAGAAAATATAACTACGAAAATCCATGAAAAATACATTTTTTTTAATAAAAATTGGTATTTTTAATTATTTAGAGGAAAATAAATCTTTCTATAAATATCAAAAAAATTCACCCATATATAATGTTGAGATGATGATCTACAGATTGTATTATTTTTATAAACTAAAAGTTATAGAGTTATAGGAATTAGTTAAAAATATTTCTCATAAAAATAAATAAAAATAAATTTAGAAGAAAACGTTTTTTGAAGTATAAAATAAATTTATTGGAATTGAATACATGTTTTCTAAGAATTTATCAATGAATTTTTATTAAGTAGATCCTTTAAATATATTTCCTAATTAGGTTAATACTTTTCATTTCATCCAATTCAACAAAGATGTTATAATGATCATATTTAAATATTAATATTTCATTATTCGTCTAAGCTCAGTGTTTAATGTTGTATATTCCATAGAACATAGTGTTATTTGGAAATTTTAGTGTATTAAATATATTATATAATAATTATTCTATAGAGGTGAATTATTATTTACCATTTTTTTTACATCCAAAAAAATTTGGAAAAATCACTCATGCATACGCACAAACTACCATATATAGGAAGTGATGTAAATACTATTTTAATATCGCTTGATATGCATTATTATTACATTTTATGTCATTAATAAATATTATACATATGTAATTATTACTATTATAAATATTATAAAACCATAACCAAAGTGAAATAACCTAAACCATCAAACTAAAACATGAATGGAAAATGTATCAGTTTTCACATTAATGTCCATTTTAATGAAGAATTGTAAATAAAAGGAATATTGGTTATTATAATAGATTTATAAATAAGAATTTATGAATGAAATTTTTTAATTTATAAAAATTTATATTTATTATACATGATGTTAAAACACATATGAAGCGAAATGACATGTCAAATGAGAGATTTATGTTTCAATACCATTGTAATCAGTGTTGTTTATAGATGAATTTCCATTAATAAAATAATAAAATTTGTATTAGATAAAACAATTTAATATTTTTAACAACTATTTATTCATTTATTTTACATGAATTTTACAATTTCCACTCTTTGGCACCTAAAATGTTCAGGAAAATTCTCTTAAGAAAATATGCATTATATTTTATTTATATGGGAATATTTTATTCCATGTTTATGTTTTCATTAAAATTTATTCAAAAATACATTTATTATTCTCCAATGACTTATTGATGTTATTGTTAACCTTTATTTACTTTCTATAAAAAATGTCTCAGTAGAATATTCTCTTCATTTTCCAAACAAGGTACTTTTGACTTTTTACAAAAAATGTGAATGAAATCTGAGTTTTATTATACTTTTCATGAATGAAATTTTCTCTCATCATGAATTATTAATTATCTGATTCTTTATTTACTGGTTTCCAATTTTATTTTCAATGAAAATGTTTTCTATAGTTTTCTTTTGAAATTTTTTGATTTTAATTTTTTTTAATTTAAAATGAAAAAAATATTTTCCTCAAAAAATATTCCAAAGATATTTTAGAGAAACATTTCATCTATGATAATATCCCTTGATTTAATTTATACTTTACTAGGGATATTATCCAATTATATCATCCTCCTTCTTCCTATATATAGTTTCTTGCGATGATGATGAGATGTTTATGAAACCCCTTTATTTTCCACAGGTTATGCTAGGATGAAATGTTTACAAAACCTATTTTCATTCCATATATTATAATATGTTGATATTTTTAATGTTTTATGATGTTGTGGAAGAAATATAAAGTGATTATGATTATGCGGTTTTTTATCCAGGAATTATATATCCCCCTAATTCATCGGTTAATGTGATATTGAAATATCTTGAGATGATGATGATTGTTACGGACATGATTACTAATAATTTTATATATTTATTAATAGATGAGTATGATCGCTTCTAGCTATTCTCAAGGAATATAAATGTATATGATATGAATATATATTACCATCTTCATTTGTTAGTTTGATAACATTATTACTATAATCACAATATTACGTGTATACATGATTGAAATTATCTTTGTTTACAAGATTTTGACTTTCTATGATTATGATGACTACTTCCTATGTTAAGAATCTTGATTAATGATTAATTCTTGACACCATTATTGATCATGTTTTTAGATATGAATTGATTTTGGAGTTTATGATATATTATTTTCTTGATATGATTATTTTACATTGAGAAGATGAACATGAATATTTTATCACACCCTTCTAATCATCTTATTCTATGATGATTGATATATCCCATGACCACCCTTACTAACCATCTAAGGTCACACTTTCTCAGGCTTTCTTTCCCCAGGTATTGACTGAAGGTTCCATGAGTGATGAGTCTAGAAGGTTTCCTTATGTAAAGAACGATGTTTTAGATGATGGATATTGTACGTAAATAATAAGGTTATGTATCTAGTCTCTAAAGACCCTAATCCATTAAAGTCATAAGACATGTATTATTTTAAAATTTATTCAATATTCATAAAAGATTATTTAATATTTATGAAGGTTATTCCTAAGTAATTTTATAATGGATTCATGGTGAACATTTTGAAATTTTTAATTGATTTACTCCCCTATCTTGAATACCTTATTATCCCTAATCAGATCATAATTTATTATCAAATGATTCACTTGATTGAAGAATAATCCATTTTAGATATTAGAAAAATAATTATCCATCATATTAAAGTTGGTAATTACATTATTGATTTTATATCTTATCCAAATAATGGGAGGTCATGGGAAGAATACATGGTAGGTTATTGAATTTTTTCTTCATCCCCATTTTCTTTTCAATCTAAATCATACATCCATTTATTTTTCAAGAATAATATTACTTTTAGTCAACTATAAGTGGTCTTGGTAGATGTATAACTATGATTAGCAGAATGAGAACATTATAGAATGGTTATTTGGGATCTATTATTATTTTAGGTAGTTATCTTGTGATTATGTTTTGATGTATTTGAAATAATTTCACCTTTTTGGGGATTGAGCCATACCATTTGAAATAATATATAGATGGGATTAGTTTAATCTCAATTGTTTTTTTACAAGAGTTTAAAAAATAAATAACATATGGTATTCTGTTTATTCCTATTTGTGTATTGATACCTTTTATGGTAAATGATTAAAATTTACCAATATAATAAAATTACAAAGTGGATATGGTTATCAATCATGAGTTAATACAAAAATAACCTGCTAAAATTTATTGTATTTTCCTTATCCATATTTTCCTATTTTTTTCCTTTCAAAATCCAAGTTCATGTTCAAAATGGATTTCATAAATTATATAACAGAAAAACATATTAATGTTATAGATTGAAGAAGAAGTCACTAAGATGTAAATTCTGAACAAATCCCAGGATGACCCCTATGTTACACCATTGGTATATATTTTTATTAAACTAACATTCATGGTATAATATAAATATCAATAATATATGAATAATAATGAAACACTATGCAATCAGGAATTAAGGGATGATATATCATTCCTTAAATTACCAAGATTAACTTTTTTATTACAAATATAGATTGATATTATTCAGAAACACTTACATCTAAATCAACTGTCTTATTATATTTTCTAAAATAAAATACTAGTGAAAAATTATATTCTTCTTACTTAATATATATAATAACACTCAAGGAACACCCACTTCAAGCTACTTCACCATGAGAATATTAATATAGATTTTCATCTTGTATCGAGGTACATAATTTATGTTATATATTTATAATGATATGAAGTATATGGAATAATATATTTCCATATTGTAACACCCCAAAAATTTAAAATATAATCATTGTTTTAGATAGTGCATGTGACATGAAATTCCAATCTTAAACAACCCACATAATATATTTCTTTAAATTTCATTTCTTCGATATCTTATGGAAAACAAAACTGCGAGTCTAAATGAACCATAATATAGTATAACATTATAAACTCGCAATAATATTTTAAATTATGAATAATAATAACTAAGTTATAAAAGTTATGTTTTTCTATTTTTTATAAATCAAATAAAATAATTTAAAATAAAAAGAAATGTTTTATGAAAAACTATTTTTTTTCTAAAACACAGTTAAGTCTTGTTTTTTGAACTTATTTTACAAGTAATTATTTGACCAATTTTTTAAAATAAATTTTACATTTTTTTTGAATTTTTGAAATAATAATATCCATATTATCATTGGGTGAATATCATGGATTTTCTAAAATGTTTCATTTCTCAATAAACAGTGAACAAGACAATTTTTTTTGAAAGAGGTCTTTTCATATAAATTATCTAAAAAGTTAGTTTATATTTTAAATTAATTTGAAATAAAATTTTGTTGAATTATGTTAAAATTTAACTAATTTATACTTCTGGAATCAATTTCATATTTAATTTTAATATTAAAACCTTTTATACTGATGATAATTTCTTCTTAGGAAACCCACATTTTCTTTACATCTCTGTGTATTATTTTAAATTTGATTCTTAAAATTTTTTAAATTCAATTAATAAAAATGGATTCCATATTTGGAATAAAAATAATTTTTATTTTCTAATAAGGTCAAATTAGTTTTTGTTTATAATAAATAGTGAAAACCTTAAAAAGTAATTATTATTATTCAAGTAAAAACGAGTTTGTTAGGGGTTAAACTAAATGGCCTAAAACTTATCCAATACCCATTTTTCGGAAATATTTAGACCTTATTACATATTAGTTTAGATAATGAATATTTTTTAAGATTTTATTCATGAAAAAACATGGGTGTAATTTATTATTTTAAAAAATTCCATGTGTGTCATCTCCCCCACTTATAAAAGGAAACCCCCTATCAGCACCTATTAACACATCCATGTTCATTTCTTTTAAACAATACATAACAAAATCACTTAAAATATACATTAAAAACATCTTACGGACTGTTATTTTATCAGAAAACTATTCTACAAAGAATATTTGTGCCAAACTAAAGAAGTCGTACGAAGAAGAAGAAACGTTCTTAAACAAGCGTTTTTATTTTGTTTCTTCTTAAACCTCATGAAACTCATATTGAAACATGATTATATAGGATCAGAATTATCTTATATATAATTATATGTTATTATTATATCATAATGACCAATATTCATCTTCTATTACATCAAATTGGAAACAAAATTATCGATCATGTGTATGGAGGGAAATTACCTCATGAACTTATGTAATACGTTTTTCTTTACCACCGTTCAAGGATGGATAAAATGATGGATTTAAAGCATGTATATTATATTTGTGATACTAATATATTTATTTAATTATAATATCTCATATACCATTTTTTACATTCTATTTTTGTTTAATATATGATTACGCGTTCATGTGTATGGTGGACTACCACCTAGTAAAGTGATGTGAATCATTTTTCACTTATAATATAAATTAAAGATAATGAGGATATATTTAGTGAATATATGTGATATATTTGAAATTATAATAATTATGTAAAATTAATATATCACCCACTTTTTATCTATTCACCCATTAACAAAATGATAACATCGCTCATGCATACGTACAACCTACCGTCTCCACAAATTGATATAATCCATTCCCCATGTTCAAATATGTATAACGAATAAAAATTTATATAATGTAAAAATATGATTATAAAATTAATATAATTATAGATATGATTTAACTTTATAATATGTTCATGAAATTAATCATTCCTAAAAAAATATGCAAGAGAAAACAAGGCAATTAACACCTGAAACAATGAAAATGATGAAATATTATTAGAAAAAAATTTGTAAAATATTATAAAGATATAATATATTATATTATAAATATAAATATAGTTATGGTATAAATTAATAACATGCATAAAACCATTATTAAATCAGATAAATAACATTCAACCAAAAGTAATAATTAGGTAAGAGACTTCATCTAAATTTGTTTTCATTAAAGAATATTATAATTTTATGCACCTAATTTATTTTATATGGCATATATACTACCCATTTTTTAAGTAATATAATTATTAATTCATAATTAATGAAATTTAAAGACTTAATTTAAAATATTTAATTTAACGGTATTTTATTTGAAAATTACCATGTTGTAAATAATTTCAAAACTAAATTTATTTTCATTGGGTTATAATACATTATCATTATCCTTTTCATTATAAGATTATGTGATTAAGAACTTTTGAATATCTTGTATTTTAATTCCAATTTTTTTATTTATATTTTCATTTGATACACATAATTGATTCATATATTCATACTCACATCAATGTTATGAAATTTGTAAGGGTATATTTCACAATCTCATTTTAAATGGTATTGTTTATATTTAAAGTTCAATTGAAGGAAATTATCTGACCATCAACTAAAAAATCCATTAAATTATATTAAACTCTGGTTATTCATTATTATTTCAAGTAATAGTTCCAAATTATTAACATTAATAATTAAAGTGATTGGGAAAATGTTTTTAAGAATGTCTAAATTTATTTATTTCTTCGGTCAAAAAAACTATTCCATAAAAATCCATGTTTTCTAAAAATGTTTTCAAAGAATGTTTTCAACATTATAAAAATGATTTATTAATTAAATACTTACCCATATTTGAATCTATTATTATTTTTGAAATGAATCTTCATATCCTTCCCAAAGAAGGACTATTTACCTTCTATAAAATAAGTGAAATGAATATTTGTTTTAATATATATAAAATATACAGAATACCCTACTATCAGACAACTCAATTTTTTAAAAATAAATTTATAATTTTTTGTGGTTATTTTTAAAGGGAATTTTTTTCATTTTTTTGAACATTCAGTTAAAAAAGTATTTTCAAAATGGAAATGTTATTTTCCTCAAGAATTATTTAATGATAATTTTATGGTATTTATATCCATGAATGATATTATCCCTTTCCTGTACATATTAATAACTAGAGATATATTGTATTGACTCAATTCTTGTTATTTCTAGGGGTTTTTATGATAACTTTGACCAAGGAATGTTTTGACATTCACTTTATCAATTGATTTTTTCATCATTTACATTCCATTAAAATATTCACTTAACATCGATCATTTAATATTAAAGTTACCCTAAATTTCTTTATTACTTATCATGGATATACTTATTTTTCAAAATTTATATCATTTATACATATGGTATTTTACTTTGAATGTTATATGATTGACTAGGAAATTATTATTAATATGTATTCCTTAGATGATAAAGAAGTTTGTTTCCAAGGAATTTCTTTCATGAATTAAATAGTGTATTCAATACATGAGGTATTATTTGGATATGAAGATATTGTTGGGTCTTGGTTATAAATATCAACATGATTCAATAGTAGTCTCATGAGACGAATCGATTTGATATCCTTGGTTAAATGGATTTCTTATGTATACTTACCCCACAGTTTAAAATTTTCATGTGAAAGGTATTGAAAGCAAAGGTATCATAATTCATGAGATAATGAAATCCATTAATTAATGATTCCCCTCATCAATAATTCATTTATACTGACCCATTATATTTTCTAAATGATGTTATCTCTGAATGAATTTAATTCTTTCCATTGATTAAATGAAATTTTTTTTCAGTCATTTATCTTGACATATTAAATATGAATTATGTAATCATGATATTCATGTGATTTATTAAATTACAAGTGTGTTAAATTATTTAATTTCCATATTGATTATTCCTTATCTATTAATGAAATTTATATAATTCCTTAAATGGAATGTGTGTTCAATTTTTTCCCTTTCTATATTGATTATTTATTATCTACTATTAATGTAACAACCTAGGTACTTATAAAAAATATATTTATTTCTTTTTGGAAATAAATATTTAAATTCAATATAAATTTATAATGAAAAAATTTATATGTATAAAAAGTAAGTAATTTATACTGAGGGAATAGTAAAATAACTTTATGAATAGTAACACGATCCTTAGAAATAATAATTTTTCTAATTGAATAGTAAACTAAACTAATAATGTATAAATGAAATTTACCATCCTATAAGTGAAAATATGATATATTTATATCATTCAACAAGTAAATATTTTTTCAAAAAATTATAAATGTAGTGTTGGTATATTTTTGAGTCATAAATATTTAATTACAATTTTATGATTAATTTAATAATTTAAACAAAAATTTATTTTATTAAAATATATAATAAATTATTAATTTATTGTTTTATGTTTATGATAAAATTTAATGAGACCTTGATTAAATTTTCAAGGTGTCATAAAATAAGTTATAGTTTTAATATTGTTATTTTTTGAATAAATTATTATTTTCTATTAAAATTAAATTTCATATATTTAGAAAAATATTTGGATAAAATTGAATTTATATTAGAATTATAGTCATCAAAATATTATTGGGGTGATTTTTTTTTATTTTTTGAAATAATATATTTTTTGTGAATTGTGAAATACTATAATTTACGAAATAAGATAAATACAAGAATTCTTGAGTCATGGATGAATTTATTCTGTTGTAAGCACCCTTGGTTCAAACACACATGCACAAATTACATTATTTAACAAAAATAACCAACAATATTACTTGTATTGAAAAAAATAATAAAGTAATGATTAAAATAACGATTAAAATAAAAGAAAACACTCTCTCATCCACTATTAATACCACCCTCATCCCCAATTCTCCTCACACCTATCAATCTTTTAGAATTATCCAAATTCAACCCAATTATCTTACCAAGACTCCTACTAACTTCCAAAACTTGTTTCTCTAACCAAAAGTCCAAAACCGAAGGCCTTAATGAGGTTCCCAATGAAGATAATTCAAGAGGTAAAAATCCGCTTTCATTTTCTTTTATTTCCATTTCAATTATTTTCCATTTCATATAATCTGTTCACATAACATTATCTAAGAGTCATAAAAACTCTAGTATCTTATATATACTATGATGTTAACATGTTTCTGGAAAATTTCATCATCATACTTCTTCTACTATTGCACTTATTCTATAAATAAAAACATTGTCTCTATTGTGTCAATTTACCGACATCATTGATGATGTGTTTTCAATTTACATTAACGCCTTCAAGGATGGTAAAAAAACATTTTAAGGGCTGAAATAGATTGTAATGTTTATTATATAACATCTTCTATGATCGTCAATTAATATATATACATAAGATTAAATTATATATTGAAACTGGTTTATGATTATTGAAGAACTGCCAAAATGATCTAAATAAATATCATTAATGTTTTGTCTAACAATTCATCATCATATATAAAAAATTGATTTTTGGTATCATTGAATATTATAAAAACAAATTAATACAATTGTATTCTACATATGGAGTTTCTCCACCATTTAGAAATAAAATCCATTACGAATCGACTATGGAAACCATGTAAAGAATGCACCCGAAATATTGGAATTAACAAAATATAATTAATAATTGGATGTAATGATGTTTTAAAATAATTGAATAAGGTGTTATAAAAATAAATATTTTTTTGTAAAATATTAATAATACTATTTTAACCATTATACAGGTAGTTTATATACATTTAGTATGTCAAACCCGAGGTAAGGTAATTCTTAACCAAATTTGTATTCTTTGGGTTAACCTTATGCTTTATTGATTATATGGTACAAAGATTATATGAGAAATGGAATTTTGATAACATTATGTTTTATTATGTGGATTTATAGTGTATACACATATTCCATTTATTTTACTAAATCTCAATTCAAATATATGATATTTTTAAGGGGCTTTCCATTAAAAATTCTCAGTTAATTTGTTTTATTTTTTTAAAGGAAATTATATATATGATATAAGTTTTATTTTTTTATGAATATGTTATAGTTGTTGGGAATTGTTTATGAAGAGGGGTGGGACTGATATCTCCCTCCAATTTATTGGGTATGTTTATGTTGGAGGTGAACCTTATGGTTACTCCAACTATAACTATGATGGTTACACTATAGGGTAGTCATGAGGGTTACATTATAAGGTATCCATGAGAGTTAAAAATCATAAGTTACTCATGAGGATTACAATATTAAGTAATTAATTCACCAAGTTACCTTTATGGTATTATTTATGTTTTCTATGTTCTATTAAAATCTCATGTTTTCAAAATGTAACTATATGATTTATATTGGGTGAGAAGAATGTCTTTGTGAAAATGATTTCATATTTTTATAAGTATTCATGTACTAATGGATTCTATCCTTTATTTTATATCCCTTAATGATATTTTTGTTCTCATCCCATGTTTTAAATTTTTTTCACAGGGTTTGAGTTTGGGAAAGTGAAATGGAGAAGCTAAGAAAAATGTTGTCAATACTTCTCTTGAAAACATTTCATGTTTTTAGTAAAATATATTTAATTATGAAAGAAATGAATAATGTTTTAGTAGTATCCACATTGTATTATTATTGGTTCATATATATTATTTATGCCTTGACATTATAATACTCTAAACTGAAAAGATCATTAGGAATATAAAGAAAATAATTCTAATGTAATTTAATAGATTATGTAATATTTAAGGCCATGTCCTTATAGTTGGTATCAGATCATGGTATAATACTAAAAAATATGCCTTTAACAGTGCTGGTATTTATCAGTGCTTTAACAAAATGCAGATAAATGGAATATTAATCAGCACTAAATAAAGAACATATAAATTTAACCTTTTATCAGTGTGTCTTTTTTAGAACTGATAAAGGTTTTTTTATCAATGCTTTATTTTTAGTGCTGATAAAGGGCAACCTTCATCAACACTTTATTTTTAGCGCTGATATAGGGTATCCTTTATCAGCATTTTAATTTTAGCGCTAATAAATTTTATCCATTATCAGTGATTAATTTTTAGTATTGATTAATATTCATATTAATAAATTGAAATAATTAAATAAATAAATTATAAAAAATGTGTTTATTAAAAAAAATATTACAAAAATTATTAATTAAATATTTATTGATAAAAATGAATAGATTGATCATATATTATTAATTATTAAAAATTTTAGTAATTAGGAAATTATGATAAATAATTTCATTAAATTGTATATATAAAATATATAAAAATATATTAATGTAAATAAATATTATTTATATATTACGAAATATTTATATGCTTTACATTAAATAGTTCTATGTTTATTGAATAATAGTTTATAATTAAAATTTAATATGAATTAAAAATATTCACTATATTTGCATAGTACTCAGCATATAATTGAATGTCATTTGATTGTTCAATTTAACATAGATCAAATGTGTGTTAAATTGATTTTACATATACAAAATTTGTGAATTTTTATATACAATGCACATACACCAAACTTATCCATTTTTTCAATATTGTTAAAGTGTACTTATTATTAATTTATTCCACTTCACTCAATTTTAATATAGATGCATGCACTAAAAAGAAGATATTTATTAATAATGTTAAAAAATATATTTGAAAAAAATATTTATAAATAAAAATATTTATAATTGTAGAATCAATATATTTATATAATTATATATCTATTATTATAAAGAAAATATTTTTTAAAATTATTTATATAATAATAAATAAATAATTATGTATATTTAACAAATTATTAAATTTAGAATAATTTTACATAAATAATGAATATACTTACTCTATTTATATTTATATATATTTATTAAATATATATGAATAATTATAAATATATATATTGATATAAATAATATTTTTAAAATTTGTTTCTATAATTAGAAATAAATAAACATAAAATATAATAAATATATTTAAAAAGGAATATATTTACTATATTTATTTTTATATATATTTATTAATTATATATAAAATTTTACAATTTTTTTTATATTTATAATTATAAATCCTTTAATAGTGGCTCAGTTGTAAGTGCTGATAAAATAATCTTTATTAGTGTTGTCTCTACACTGATAAATATGTGGATTTTTTAGCGCTAAACAAAGCACTGATAAATATTGGTTTTATCAGCGCATATGCTAAAATCGTTGATTAAATGATTATTTATCAGCACTTATTTGTAAGCGCTGATAAAGGTGTCCTGATCTATTTTAAAAACCCTAACCATTTACGAACTCATCATGATATCGGGAAATTTCCATGGAAGCCACCCACTACTGATGCTCCTCCTTGGTGAATCGATGCTCTAATCACACCACTCGACTATTGTCAGTGATCCAGTTGGATGAACATCTTATTCGACATCCAGTTTTTGATTGCGGTTGCGATGTGGGTGGGGTTTCACATCACTTTCTAGAAATTTTTCCGCACGAGGTAGTCATTTCCATGCCTAACAAGTTTACATAATTAAATTTTATCATTTTGTTTTTTTTTTCACATGATCTATAGTTAATTTTGGTGGTTCAAACATGTTTTGTAAATTCTTTGACATGGATTTTTGTGGGAAATAAATTTTCTAAAGATAAATTGTTATATTTATATATAGGAATTATTGTTAACAGTCTATGGAAGTGTTCATTTTATTGTTTAAGTAATGAAAAATGTGTTTTTCTAGGTGATTAAGGTGTCTGTGCGTTGAAAAATGATTTTTGAGGGGAAATGGATCATTTTGGGCATTTTATCCCTATTGTGTGCTTTTGAGTATGAGGTGTGAAGGGTTTAAATAATGATGAATTTGTTTTATAAATGCAATTCGGTATATAAAAATGGTTCATTAAATGGCGCCAGTGATGTGAAATGTTTTTTCAAAGGGTTTGGAATTATTTGTGTTGTATTTGGGTTTTGTAATGGAAAATGGATATATTGTGTGTGTGTGTGTGTGTTTTAATGTGGTGTTTTTTGGAAGGGTTTTATGGGTTATTTGAATGGTGAAAATCATTTTTTTAAAAGTGTATAAATTTAGTTAGGTTTGGAAGTATGTTTTAAATAGAAATTGACACACTTTTCCATGTTGAACGTGTTTTACTTTTTTTAATGTGAACTGTAAATTGTTTAAATTATAGAATACATGTTTTGAAAACGATTTTGAGTTGTGTACAAATTTTTAAAAATTGTACGTTCAAAGGAAGTTATTTCAAATTGGTGCAATCTCCGGTTTTAAATACTGGAAGTATTCTATAAATTAGTTTATAGATTTATTAAATTATATATGTGTGTCCAATTATGTTTGATGTAGTTATGCAGTTAATTTGATTTTAAAAGTTGAGTTTTCTTGTGAAATTGGGTGTTTTTTATGTTAATCCTTATGGTGCCTCTGGGGGTTATTTTAGAAAACTTTTTAAATTAATTATTAACATACAAAATATGTGCGAGACATGTTTCTGAAATGATTTGGTGTTTACATATTTTCAAATGGGGTTTCAGTGTGCACGTAGTGGAACTCTAAGTGTACTTTGTTTTTAATGAATTGTGTGTTTAAATTTGATGTATTAGTGACATGTGATTGAGAAACTTGATTGATCGCAAATAAAAGAGAATACTAGTTAACAAGGTAAAATTTTTGTGCTGTGTTAGAGAATCTTAATGTTTTCACAGTAAAATCATTGTCCATAGAATTAAGGTATTTTTTCATATTTATGTTTAATTCATTTCACATTAGTGTTGGTCACATAATAATTATTTTCTTATATAAGCGGATTCTTTTGTTCGGGGTGGGATGTGTTGTCCAATTTTCACGATTCTTCTCCTGTAAAATATTTTCACCCTTGTATTGGTTCATTTATGACTTTATTTCAAGCTACCTCCACTTCCTTTGAAAGACGAGAAATGTAGCCACATCTACTCAATCATAGAGGTAATTTTTTTGTTTCCACAGTAAAATCATTTTCCATAGAATTAATGTATTGTTTTATATTTATGTTTAATTTTTTTCTTTTTAGTATTAATCACATAATATTGGTTTTCTTATATAGGTGGATTATTTTGTTTGAGTTGGGGTGCTCTGTCCAACATTCATGCTCATTCTCCCTTAAACTATTTTCACCCATAGTGTGGTACATTTATCACTTTCATTCATGTTACCTCCACTGTCTTTTAAAGTAGAGAAACAAATCTACCTCTGCTCAATCACATAGGTAATCATGATGTTTACATAGTAAAATCATTATAGATATAATTAATGTATAATTTTATTTTCATGTTTCATTCATTTATTTTTAGTATTACTCATATAATAATTGTTTTCTTATACAGGTGGATTCATTATTCGATTTTGGGTGCTATGTCCAGCTTTCATGATTCTTCTCCATTAAAATATTTTCACCCATGAAATGGCACACTTATCACTTTCTTTCTAGTTACATACACTCTCTTTTACTGGAAGAGAAATGATGCTTCATATTCTCAATCATAGAGGTAATATTGATATTTTTATAGTAATTTTACTATCCATATAATTAATGTATTGTTTTATATTTATGTTTATTTTCTCTTATTATTGATCACATAATAATTTTTCTCTTATATAGGTGGATTTTTTTTTGAGTTGATGTCGGTTTTTCGAAGATTCTTATGCAGTGTTGGTAGTTCAAAAAAGAAGGTCAATGGAAATCATAGTAACATTGAAAACTATGATTTTTTTAATATATATAATATTTTGTATTTATGTATTTGTATAAAACAATGTTTGAAATGTTTATAATATAGTGTTTCCCATTTATTTTTATTGTAAATTTAATTTCATTTAAATTATATATTGGGACCTATTTTTTTTGATTTATATGGTGTATTCCTGCTACGTCTTATGTTGCGATGTGCTGTAACAACACAATATAATGGTACTTTTACAAGACTATAGTATGGAATTTTATCTGCACTTTTGAAAGAACTAATAAATAATGCATTAATTAGTGTTTCTAAAAGAACAAATAAAGGTATACTTTATCAATAATTCTACATCGTTGATAAATAATTTCTTTGTCGGTGCTTTAAGAAGTGGGGATAAATGTCTTAGGCTTTTAATATCGCTAACATTGTTAGCACTTTTCTAGCGCTGATAACGGCCATTTCTAGTACTGTTAAAGCCATGTTTTATAGTAAAGGGGATATATAACATTAGGGGTTAGGATGATGTTAATAGAATACCATAAAATATTCTTACCATATGTTTATGTTGAAATGATATAGAATTTAAATATTACCTTGTTTCTTTAGGTAAGATATGTTTTTTAACAATGGTTTTCTATAGAAGAAATAGGGAAGATGAAGTTCGAAGCAATTGAGAGGTTGATATCTTTACTAATCTGGAACCTTGAATAGTAGGGATTAGAATATAGTAGTTTTTGATAATAATGGATCAGATAACATAGGCAATAAATGGTGGTGGAATCAATGCAAGAGAACAACCATAACTTCAAAAATGGAACATGATGATGTTGGAACATTTTATGATGCAACACCCTCCTGATTTCAATGGATATTCTAACCCAGTGGCAGCTGAAGGAATGATTAAATCCACTAAAAAGTTATTCAATGTCATGGGGTGTTTGGTTAATAAAAATTATAGTCTTTCCATTTATCATTTTAGAGCTGAATTTGACATGTGGGGGTCAATAATCAAGAATATGAGGGATAATGATGATATTGATGCCTTGGAATGAGATGAATTTAAAAATATTTTCCTTGAAAAATATTTTCCTAAGGTTTTTAGATTTATGAAAGAAAATTTATTAATTTATTTTAAGTAAAATTAGGAGGATTCAGTGGTCATGTATGAATTAAACATGACCCTATCGACAAGGTATGCTCTAAATTTTATTCGGGAACTTGATTGAAAAATCAAGTGTTTTTACTCAGGATTGAAGCCAATATATCAAAAGGGATTATCTTTTCATGAATTCAAATTTTATGAGAAACCTTTACGATGTGATGGTAGGGTATAAATGGAGTTTTTAGAGGATCCCTTGTACTTTTACAAAAAGTAATAGAAGAGTTCTAGATGGTAAGAAATTGGTAAGAATCAATCAATGAAATCTGAAGGTAAGAAATTCCACTTTCCAATTTGTGAAAATTGTTGTAAAAAACACCCTAAGGAATATCTTAATAGAAATCATAAGTGTTTTTGATGAGGTATGTTTTGAAATATGGCTTGATATTTTAATAAAAGTTATTTTAAGACTAATTTTGATAAGAAAAATATTATGTGTCTTAAATGTGGTGAGATGAGTCATTATGAAAATACATTTCCAATGAAAGATCCGAATGATGGAAAACAACAATATTATAAGTATAATGTTGTAGTGAGATCATTTTTGACTATGTAAATAGGTGTCGGTCCATCCAATGAAGTGGTATTAGGGACTTTATTTCTTTACTCAAATGTTTCTAATGTTTTATTTGATAAATGGTCAAAAAATTCCATTATATCTGAGATTTGTTTTTCTAAATTAGATAGTTCCCCTCAAGAAATTGGATTTGAACATTTGGTAAAAACAATACGGGAAATTTTAACTCAAAAAAGAATTATAATAATCTTCTTATTCTCATATGTGGAAAGATATTACATGAAAAAATTGTTATTTGACATTTATTAGAGTTTGATATCATTATGGGTATGGATTGGTTTTCTGTTTATCAGGATGAGGTTTATTATAGAGATAAAAAAGTTGTTTTTAGAAAGTGTATCAGCTTGTATACAAGAATGAACCCACACAATTAATAACATATTAGGTAGCTGAGAAATTGTTAAAATATGGAAACAAAAGTTATCTTGCTCATATTGTTAAAAAAGGGAACCATTCATATTAATGATGTTACAATGATAAATGAATATCTAGATGTTTTTCTTGATGATTTCTCTTGTGTTGTACCTAATCTAGAAGTTGAATTTACCATTGGATTAGTTCCCAATGCAATGAAAATATAAACCCCCCTTATTGAATGGATCAAATGAAAATTATTTAATTGAAAAATCATTTGAAGGAATTTCTTTATTAAAGCTTAATTCATCCCAGAACTTCACCATATGGTGCCCTTATTTTGTTTGATAAATGAAAATATGGTTCCATGAGACTTTTCATTGATTATATAGTTATTTATAACATTAATATTAAGAATAAGCAACTATTTACTCATATTATTGACTTGTTTGATTATCTCTAGTGAGTCAATATTTTTTGAAGAGTGACTTGAGATTCTGGTACCATGAGCTGAAGTTGAAGGAGGATGATCCAAAAACAACATTTTGTACTAGATATGGGCATTATGTGTTTTTTTAATGCCCTTTAGTTTGATATATTCCCCTATTGTATTAATGGATCTTATGAATAGAATATTATGTGAATATTTGGATAATTTTTCTTTTCATTCTATTGATGATATTTTCTGTCTTTCTGAAAAGTTATGACGATCATGAAATAAATTTGTGGATTATCTTGAAAACTCTCAAAGAAAATTAGTTATATAGGAAATTTAGAAAATGTGATTTTTTATTGTAAAAGATTTCTTTTATGGG
Source organism: Viscum album (assembly GCA_963277665.1). Taxonomy (NCBI): domain Eukaryota; kingdom Viridiplantae; phylum Streptophyta; class Magnoliopsida; order Santalales; family Viscaceae; genus Viscum; species Viscum album. The sequence goes on from CAUJRU010000941.1 coordinate 177,876, forward strand.
GAACATTGTAAATAAGGATGTAATAATATTTGATCACACCCAAAAAAAGTAGTTGATAAATGTCCAAGACCTACAAATGTTCAGAGATTAGTAGTTTTCTTGAATTAGCAGGGTATTACAGACAGTTTGTTAAAAACATTGCACATTTATGTAGCCTGATAACAATGTTAACATGAAATTGGGTTAAATTTATTTGGATAAAAGAATTTGTTTTTATATTTCCATGAACTGAAGAAGATATTGGTGAATGCTTCAGTTTTGGGCATTCCTTCTAGATATAGTGAGTTTTTCATCTATAGTGATGCTTCATTGAGGGGACTTGGTTGTGTTTTTAGGTAAAATGATTAAGTAATTTCTAATTCTTCAAGACAACTGAAACCTCATGAGTTATAAAATCCCGCACATGATATGGAATTATCATATGTCATTTTTTATTAAAAAATTTATAGGAATCATTTATACAGAGCCAAATGTGAAATATATACTTTCCATAAAATATTGAAGTATATATTCAATCAAAAGGAATTGAATATAAGGTAGAAAATATTTCTTGAACTGATAATGATTTATCATATCATGATCAATTACCATGGTAAAAAGACAATCAAAGTGGCATATTACTTGAGTCAAAAACATCATGCTATATTAAACATGTTACGTTGGGAATATAACCCATTGATTAATGATTCAATGAATTTTAGCTTGAATGTTGTTGGTGAAGGAAATTTATCTTTTTTTGTTTGAGGTGTCATTGTAGTCATCTTTGTAAAATAGAATTAATAAATCATAGATGGAAACTGGAGAGTCATAGAAAAAAGGTAAAATTAGTGAAAATGGTAAATTTTTAGAATTAAATGTTGATAATGATTATGTGTTGAGATTTTTGAATAGATTATGTGTTCCTTGTGATTCTATGAAAATGAAATAATTGTTATGTGATGGTCATAGTTCTCCATTTTAAGATCATCCTAGAATTACTATGATGTACAAAGACCCTTGGGAGTATTACTGGTGGGATGGAAAGAAATGAGATATTATGGATTTTACCATGAAATGTTTGACATCTAAATAAGTTAAAGCAGAGTGACAATTATTAAGGTGGATGCTTCAGACTTTTCCAGTGTGAGAGTGGAAATGGGAGAATATATTCCATGACTTATGGTGGGAATAATGAAGAATTATTTAGGTAACAAAGTAATTTGGTTTATTTTTGATCTGATGAATAAACCTACACATTACCTTCTTATTCAGGATACTATTCATTTGGATCTACTTTATCGACTGCACCTCAAAGAGATTGTCAGGTTACATGGTGTTACTCTTTCTTTTATATTGGACTATAATCCCAGGATAAATTTTAACATTTTAAAATTCCTTCAGAAGTCATTGATCACAAAATTAAATATTAGTAATGCTTTTCATCCTCAATCTGATGGATAGACTGAAAGAACAATTCAGAAATTGTAGTACACACCATTCAACTACCGCATAAGTTTTCCACATTTTGATTTTGAGAAAGTATGATCCATATTCATCTAATAGTTTGACCCAAGAAGTAGTTCAGCTAGAAAGAGACCATTATCATGAAGAGAAACCTGTTCAGAATCTTGAACATAGAGAGAAAATATTACAGAATAAGTTAATCCACTAGGTTATGGTTTTTTGGAGAATCCACATGGTTGATGAAGAAACATGGTAATATTAAAATTATATGAGGTAAAGGTACCCTCACTTGTTTAATAAGTAAATAAAAAGTGAGAGTAAGATGGTGGTGAGAATGTATCAACCCAGGTACTTATAAGACAATTTTTTTTCATTCTGGAATTAATTATTTAAATTCATTATAAATTTATAATGAAATAATTCATATTTATAGAAATTAAGGAATTTATAATGATGGAATAGTTACATGACCGTTAGGAGTTCTAATCTGGCCAATACAATAGTAACCTCACAAAAGAAATTTTAAATAAAATTTATCCATCTTTTATGTGAAAATATGATATATTTCAATTACAGAACAAGTAAATAATTTTTGTAAGAATTATAAATTAAATGTTAGTATTTTTGTGAGTCATAAGTCTTTAATTAAAATTTTATTTTTCATTGAATAATATAAATGAAAATTTATTTTCGTGAAATGTAATCACAAATAAGTATTTTCTTTTCTTATGGTTATAATATAATTTTATGAGACATTTATTAATTTTTCACGGTTGTATAAATTCATTTATAGTTTTAAAATTATTATTTTTGGAATAAATTATGATTTTATTTAAAAATTAATTTTATGATATTTAGAAAATTATTTTGATAAAATGGAGGTTTTCTTCAAAATTTTTATAATGAAAAATGGTTGGGGTGAATTTTTGGAATTTTTCTAAAATACCAGCTTTTGGTGAATAGTGAAATACAAAATTTTTGGAAATAAGATAAATAAATGAATTATTGAGTCATGAATGATGAAATGATAGGGTAATAACCCTTGGTCAGAAATCATCCACACTAATTACTTTATTTATTCACAATAACCAACACTATTTCTTGTCTTGGCAAAAAATAATTAAATAATGATTAAAATAATAGAAACCCCCTTTCCTTCACTTAAAATACTACCCCTCACCCCCAATTCTCCTCTCTCCTCTCTAGATCTTTTCATTGTACATATTCTTACCAATACTCTTACCGTGACTCTTACCCACTTCCATGACCTTATGATCTCATAAAAGGCCAAAACCAAATGCCATAAGGATGTTCTCAAGGAGGATAATTGAAGAGGTAAAAAATAAATTTTTATTTTCTTTTAAATTTTTTATTTTGTTATACTATATTTATATCCCCTTATCCATGAGGCAATAAAAATCTATTATATTATATATAATTGAATTTTAACATGTTTATGGAAAAATTCATCATCATAATTCTTCTCTGCTACCACTTATTCTAAAAATTGAAACATTGTCTGTGATGTGTCGATTTACCAACATCATGGACGATGTGTTTTTAATTTCTATTACCGCCTTAATGGAGGGTCATAAAACCAATTTTGTGTCTGAAAAATATTTTAACATTTATGATATAACCACATTTATTTTCTGTAATGAACATATATATATATATATATATTTAATATTAAATTATATAATGAAACATGTTTGTGATTATTAGAGAACTGCCAAAATGATCTAAATGAATATCGTTATTCTTTTATCTAATGAATCCTCATAATATATGGAAAAAATTATTTATGTTATAAATTAATATTATAGAAAAATATTAATTCTATTTAATCTCACTTCTAGATTTTTTCTTCCATTCAACAAGAAAATCCATTGCAAAACGGCCATGGAATCAATGTAAAAAATGCACCCAAAATATTTGAAATAACCAAATATAATTAATAAATGGGTGGAATTATGTTATAAAATGATCATATAAGGTGTTATAAAAATAAATAAAATTCCATAAAATATTAATAACACTCTTTTAACCATTATACATTAGGTTTAAACACAGTTAAAGTAAGATAAACCTAGGGTTAGGGAATTCATAACTCAATTTCAATTATTTGGGTTTACCTTATACTTTATTGATTATGTGGTACTAATATTATTTTTGAAATTTAATTTTGATTATTTTAGGTTTTATTTTTTATATTTAATTTATATACACATATTCCATTTATATTATTAAATTTCACTTAAAATATTGGATATTTATAAGGGGCTTTTCTTTAAAAATATTTTCTTCATTACTTTTCTTTTTTTAAAGGGAATGATTTATATGATATAAGTAATATTTTTTTATAATTATGTTATGGTTATTGGTAATTTTTATGATGAAGTGTGGGATGTATATCTCTATCTAATGCATTGGGTATGTTTATGTTGGAGGTCGGCTATATGGTTACTCAAAGTGTAACTATGATGGTTACACCATAAGATAGCCGTCAAGGTTATATTATAGGGTATCCATGAGGGATAAAAATAGTAAGGTAGCCATGAGTGTTACAATATTAATTAAGTAATTCCCTAAGTTAACTTTATGTTATTATTTATTTTTTCTACGTCCTATTGAAATATCATGTTTTCAAAATGTAACTATATGATACATATTGGGTGAGAAGTATGTCTTTGTGAAAATGATTTCATATGTTTATAAGTATTAATGTACTAATGATTTCTCTCATTCTTTTTATATTTAGTAAGGAGAATTTTGGTTATCATAACATGTTTTAAAATGTTTTTCATAGGGTTTAATATTGTGTAAAATAAAATTATAAGACAAGATTAAATTTGTGATGACTTTTCATGAAAGTATTTCATATTTTTAATAAAATATTTTATATTATGAAAAAATAAATATTTTTTTAATAGTAAACACTTTGTATGATTATGGGTTGCTATGTATGATTTATTTATTAAATGATTAAAAATTTAAACCAAAAATATATTTGGTAATGTAAATAATTGAATTTTAAAGAATTTTACTAGATTAAGTTATGTTTAAGTTCATGTCTTTATAATTAATATTCATGTTATTTAAATGGAATGTGTGTTCCATTATTTACCTTCTCATATTAATTATTCCTTATGTAATCCTAAACTTGTGTTATTTATTAAAAATTATGTGTGTTTGGAAATTTACATTTACATATTGATTATTCCTTATTGATTTTTTATCATTTACTCATGATAGCTTCTGTATAACACAACTCTTATTGATAATTTGAGCTCACCATTTTTTATTTCATTTAAAAAGAATCTATAAAGTGTACTATAAATGATATGAAATGATATTTGAAAGGGAATAATGATATTGTTAAACAAGATGTTTTGTTATTTTTGTATTCCAATGGAATATGGTAATCATTTATATAACTAGTTTATGAACACTAATAAATTATCTGGTCCTCTAGGATGTAATTCCTTGTATCTTATGATAATATAATAAATTAGACACCGACTCTAGGTTACTAGGATCATTTTCATTACTCTTGGAATGAGAGTAAGTTTAGTATAAATAATGATAACTAAATTTATAAAAACATATAATAGGGACCACAATCCTATTATAGACATTGAGGATAAATATAGAAATAATTATAAAGATTTTTTAAGGTATATATAATATGATATTTCATAGATATAAACCATTATCTGGATAAAAAAAGTAGATTTGGTTCTAGAAAAGATGTACCTAGGGTAATAACTTTGAAAAAGGAACATCAAGCTCGACTCAAGCTTTACCTGTTATTTGAAAACATGCCTTACTTCCCATAAGTTTTGACACTCCCATGGGTATGATTGGGATAACTCCCATTTTCTTTAAAAATTATTATTAAGGATTTTGATAGATGATGACAATAAATGACATTGTTTAATCCTAACATGTATTAGATGAAAAATATGGATTCATGATTTATAAATCCTATCATTGATTATATAATTTTCCCACTATGATTATGGTTTCTCACAATATGATTTTTGGTTTTAGTCAAGGGCTTGAACTTGAAGGAATTGTGATGACATTTAATATAAAATAAAATTTGGTGACCATGAGAAATGAAATGGGATGACGAATGAAGTGAAATATATCATTATTATTCCACATCAATTATCCTTAAATATGATAAAAAACTATAAATTAATCGACTATATAACTCAATAAAGAAGAGAGGAATTGAATTCTCTAAGATCATGAGTTGTGGAGACCACCGGGGAAAGAAGGATTATTTTCATTCATGTTTTAAATATAGAGAGATACCCCCATGAAATGGTATCAATGATACATGATAATTTCTTATGTATGGAAAAAAAGGTCATGAATCAATTAATCTCCAAGGTAAAATGAATAGTAATATGGAATAAAAAATTTCATCATAGGGATCCATTTAGAGATTACTATCTTAAATATAGTTAATGTATGAATTATCTAAGACAACACCCTCTTTTTAAGTTTAACTCCAAGACCATGGACGACCCTATGATGAAAGAAAATAGTTGTTGTATTTATAGGGATTCCATAATTATATGGTTGAATTATATTTTTACCAATGATATTTTAGTTATACGAATCATGAAATATATAAGGATTATGATAATTTTGGAATCACGTATATCTTCATTAACAAAAGATTTATGGATTACATCATAGTTTTATGAGTTTATTATTGATAATAAGTTCAATGTGGCAAAGTCCCCATTTTTAGATTTTATGTGATGAGAGTATACCATGATTAATACTATTTTAGGATTTCTTTTGAAAATAAAACCCACTTTTTTTAACACCGTGATATTTTAGAAAAGAAAAATATGTTCGATAGAGTATTCGATACGTAACACTGAACTTAAAGGTACCACGATATATATAACAATTAAAACATTGCCTTTATGTTGGAGGGTATGAATAATATTAAATAATTTATGATATATATATATATATACTACTCAATATAAATTATTGATAAATTCTTAGTATATAATCAATAAATTTTTATTAAATTTATTTTATGATCCAACAATTTCTTTTCATTAAAAAATTGCTTTTGTTTATTTTCCAGAAAATATTATTATAATAAATACTTAGAACCATTAGAAAAATTATTTTATAAACTTGAAATCATTTTTTGGAATTGGAATATCAAAATTTAATTTGGGGGGAGTTTTGGGATTTTTAAAGAAATATCGATTTTTCCTTGAATAGTGAAAAATGTCGTTATTTTTAAAAATGATATTTCTTTTCAATAAATTATGTAATTTGAAAGTCACATTATGTTTTGAATATTATTTCTAATAACATAATTTTTATTTATTTATATTTAATCAAATTAATTAAATTTTAATCATCCATATATTGTATTTTAGAATAAGTTTGTTTTTGGGATTAAAAAAAGTATTTTTAGGAAAACAAATTAAAGTGTATAATGTTTATACATTTTATTTAATTAAAATAATTAATAATGAGGAATGTTTCATAGATAAAGTATATATTATATATCATAAAATATTAATTTGGATTAATAAAAAGATTATTATTAGTCATAGAGTTAATATTATATCCTTGTTTACTTGAAAAATACACTTCTTGAAAACCCGTCGTTTGGTAAGGTCTATGGGTTTTGTTTTAAATTTATTTTTATAATTTTGTGGAATTTTACTTGTTAAAATGGATTAATAATTAGGATTAATAATAATTAATATTTTATAATAATGCTAACTAAATTTTTTGTCATAATAATTATTAAAGATAATAATAATTAATTACCACATTTAAGGTTAATAGTAGTATTTTTTCACGTTTCAAGAACATGTGTTAAACTTAATTTCAAAAAAACAAAGATTTTTTATTTTATAAATTGGATTTCGTATTTATAAATATTATTTATAAATTATCTGATGATAATTATAATATTTTATGGTTAAATATTTAATTAACTTCATTAAGAAAACTAATTACCACGGTTGAAACTAAAGTGGTAAAGAGGGAGTAAACTTAAAGGATAAGTAATGGAATGTTTAAAATAAGTGTTTTTGTGTGTGGTGTAGGTATTTATAGACTATATAATCCCTATAATCCATTATTTATAAATTATGGAACCACACAAGGTGAGGGTGATTCCCCATTATTGAATAATTTTGGGTATTTAAAAAAATATCAGCTCTCCCCAATTATAAAAGGGAACTCACTCCCATAACTTATTAACACCTCTAAAGCCATTTGTATTGAAAAAAACCTTCTGAAATATACTCCCAAATTTAATAACCTCATCTTATAATCCTTATTTTTCAAGGAAATCCATCCTACGAAGGCTTTTTAGTGAAAACCTATGGAAGAGACCTGAAGAAGATGTGACATTATTCAATGAGAATTTTTGTAATATTTATTCCTCCAAATCATTGAATTATTATTAAAAATTTATTATATAATAACCTATGTATCTAAAATATATTGATATATTGTTATGTTATGGGTATGAACTACAATCATCTCTACTTACATCAAATGGGTTTTGAAATCATCAATAATATGTATTGCAGACTACTACCTTGGGACCCGATATCATTTGTTTTTCCATTACCACCACTAAAGATTGGGTATAATTATAGATATAAATTATATATATATATATTATTTTTTTAAAATAATTATACCTTTTGTTTTATTATATCATATATAACATTTTTACATTTTATTCCATAGGGGATATGATAACACCGCTCATGTGTAAGATAGATTATCGCCTCGTGAAGCAAAGTGATTACTCATTCACCAACAATTAAAATAAAATTTAATAAATATAAAGACAATGTGAATAAAAAGATAATATATAATTTTATTTCTTATGATAATAGATGATAACATCCTTGTGTATGTGTGGACTACTACCTTCACGAAGCGATGTGACTCTATTTTCATCAACACACAACATGGATAATATATATAATCATAATATGATATATATAATATTATGTTAATTCTATAAAGGAAAAATATTACTTACCTTATTTACATGATGATCATTGAAAAATGGAAACGTTACCCATAAGTACATACGACCTACTGCCTCTAGGATTGTAACGTACATCATTTTTCATAAACATAACTCTTCATATGTTTTAAAAGTATAATTTAAATATAAATTTTATAATTATTTCATGATTATTATTCTTGATATTATGGAAATATATAATATGAACAAGAACCAGAACTTTAATAACAAATCAAGAATGAGAAAATATGTTAATTAACACTCGAAACAATGAAAATAATGAAAGATAATTATAGAATGGGTGATAAGATGTTACAAATGTTATTAATAACACATTATAAAAATTAACATGGTTTTTTAAGAAATAAATAAATTTTTTAAAACCACAATACTTGAGTTTAAATCACTTTCAACCAAAATTAATCATGATGTAAGGGATTTCTAGTTTTTTTCTTGGATTCATATGAAAATTCACAACTCATTTCTTTTGTATGGATAAAATAATGCACAATTTACATGTTATACCATGAATCCAATTATTTTAATGATATTTAATGTTTCATTTAATGTTATAATTTCGTGGTAATTATAATTCAAATTATTACTAAGGCGGTAAGGGATTTTTGTCACAATTTTCCTTCTTTGAGAGTTATGTCATGTTATGAAACTATTTTATTTTATAAGTTCAATATACATAAACTTTGACCTGTATTATCATTAATTTATTTTCTATCATGAAATTTTAAGATTCAATTAATTTTATATTTTCTGAGGGCTAACTATTTAATGTTACCAAAGAAGTAAGAGTTTAATGTCACCATCTCATTGTTTATTTGGATGGTTTTTGAATAAGTCTCCAATGTTGAAATATTATGATCCAATTCTTAGTAATTCTCATTAATTTTATTAAAATTTGGTTATTTATGATATTTTTATTTAATATTACCATTTTAAAATATTTGGTTCATAATATAAATTATAATTGTTTTGAAGAAAAATCATCATTATTTTTCACTTCTATAAAAAACAAAGTTTCTCAAAAAAAAGTTTTAAAATTTAAAAAAACCGTTTTTATAATTCTTAAAATGATTTATTTAAGGAATTTTTACACATGTTTGAATTTTTATAAAATGATATAAAATTAATATTTATGTGGTTTTCTAAACAACGTCTGTTTGGATTAAACTAAAAATGCGAATGGAATATGTGATTTGATATGTATTACATGAACAAAAGTTTCAGCCCTCAGGACCATTATTTTCATTGGGGATTAATTTATAAACTTTCCATGTTTATTTTCAAAGAAATAGATTTTAATTTTTTAATGTTATTAAAAGTATATTTTAAACTAAAAAGAATATTTATCCCATGAAATGTTTTAAATGTTCTTAAATATTAATTTTTATATATCTAATATTTTTTAAAGGAAAATGATTTTCATAATATATTTTGAATTTTTAGTTTTGAGACAAAATCTATTTTAAAAATAAAAAGGTCATTTTACTGAAAATTTATTTAATTCAATTTTAATGGTATTTCCAATAATCAATTTCAACAACCTTTATTGTTAATTATGCTCTAAAGGGGATTTTTTTAACATCCTAATTCTTTATCTGGAGGAATAATGATTTTTTTGCAAAGAGATGGTTGTGGAACCATTTTATTTCACTGATTTAATCATGTCTCAAAGCGATTGTTATAGAACCCATTTATTTTCCCTAAGTTAATCATCTTTCAAAGAGATTGTCATGGAACTAATTTCCTTTTCTATAGTTAAACATGTCTTGAAGATATTTCCATGGAAGTTATTTCAATTCCATTGATGATTCTAGTTTCAAGGATATTTTCATAGAACCTATTTCCTTTCCATGGGTTGGCCATGTTATGATATAAATAATAATTTTTATGAGTTTTATGATTAAATGAAAATCCATTTACATTACTCATTTTTTGGTTCTTGAACATTACTTATTTTATGGGTAAACCCAAATAATTATTAGTGAGCCTATTATAGCTTATATGATGGGTGTACCCACATATCCCCGAGTGAGCCTCTTATAGCTTATACGATGGGTGACCCATGATTTTAATCCATTTCATTGACTAATTATTATTTTCTTTAAATAATTGTACTGTAATTTTAACATATGGTTATTCCCTTTATAACGGTTAGGTAAGTGTCATATGATGATGATATCCCAAGATACCAACACATTTTATATATTATTTCCATGGGATTATAATGTTTGATTTGATCCAAATTGATATCACATGGATCTTGATTATTTGTTCTTATGACTATTTTATTTATTAATTCCTTATTCCATGTTTTATGATTGATGATTTATATATAGATACGTATGAGTACTTTTATGATTCTATTATGAATTTAGAATATATCATCACACCCTTATACACTTATTAGGCACATTAATGATATTTAATTGTTAGTGTTTATGTTTACAATTACAAAGAATTTTACATCACCCTTATTATGCTTTATTTTTCATATGTAATAAAGAATTATAGTGAATAAATTATGTCTATAAGAGATACATTTGAATGATGATGATAAATTAATGTGAATGAAGGAAATATGGGTTATGTGAGAGAAATGTTATTTTAAAGACATGAATATTATTTATGTAAGTGTTATTCTAATTATAAAAAAATATAATCCTAAAAGTTCCTTGAGAATATAGGTGATCTAAATTTTCCTTTTTAATAGATTTAAGTATACATAATCCTTCGGTTTAATGTAATTTATTTTTATAAATTTGTTAGATTTATGTTTTAATTTATTAATATCCTTTAAGGCTAATATGATCATGGATACTGGGGTCATTATTGGAACATTTGTTTGATTGTGTTGGAAAAAGGGATTTAGTGGCTCAGTTTTTAACGATATTTCAAAAAAGTGGGATCAAAATATTATTGGGCTTGAAATAAGAATGATTTATCTTAATATTTGAGTTTAAATTTTTTTCAATTATATGGGTATGATTTATTTTGAACTTTTGGTATTACTTTTGAATTTTTGAGATTAATATATTATTTCTTCATACGAAGGATTACTCATTTTTGTAAACAAATTTCCATGTGATAACCATTTTAGTTTGAGTAATATCTAAATATATGTGAAATATATTGATTTTAACTTTTATGGTTATGTGGTCTTCAAATGTTATTTTTAGTTCTTCAGGAAAGAAAACATAATCTTGATTAATCATTTTTTGGAGAAAAAGATAATATTCTGGTAGAAATTTGATAATGGTTGAAATTTTACTTGTTAAGTATATTTTAATATGTTTTCTATTTAGATGGTGAAATATTTCCTCATATTTATAAAGACTATTATTTTTTAAAAAATCTATCACAATTTCGTCATTTTTGATGAACCAATGGTGTTTCACCACATTAAATATATATAGTATTATGCTCATTAAAATTCTGCTAATCATTCACTAATGTCAGAACCCTTGTTTTAGTGATTACAAAATCAAATTTCTTATAATATTAATGAATTTTCTGTGTTATGGAAAAAAATTTATATATAAGGTAGACTGGAGTCCTTTTGGATAAGTATAAAAATGAATCACTGCCAAACAAGACTTAACATTGAGGACATGTGAACATCAAAATATAAATTTTTCTAACAGTTGAAAACACCTACCATAAACGATAATCCATGGGAATTTTTGAAATAAGGGAAAACACCCACCATAAGAGGTGATCCATGGAAATTTGGCTAAGTATTAGTAAGTTGCAAGATCAAAAAAGAGTCACCATCAGGATGATAATTTGGATAAATGTTTTGATGAACTACCACCAAAGGATGAAAAACCATTAGACTTTACTTATCGTTAGGATGAAAATTTGTAAATGTTTTGGAATGACCTACCATTGAGATGAGTCATCGACGTCCTGACTAGCCACCATCTCAATTCCCCATTGAAATGACTCAACAACCAAGTCTTCTCACTATTCAACGGATTAACAATGACTATTTCTATTTATTTGTGAATAAAATATTTATAAAATATATATTATTATATTTAATGTTGAGAATTATTTTAATAACAACTCTTAAACTATTATAGAGAATTAGTAAAGCATGTTTCATTCGACTAGTATGAGGATCAGTGGATCTAGATGATTATTATTATAAGATGCTATTAAAGGAAGTAGAAAAATCGCTCATATTAAGAAAAATACGTTGATAGATACAGATAGACACAACGATACACATGTACACATGAAGTGAGGTAAAACTATATTTGTTGAATCTGAAGAGTATCACTTTCTGAGAAGCATACACACTACATCCTTTACATCAACCAATTGATAAAGAGTGGAGTATATAGAATATATTGTTCCTTTCCTATATCCATAACAAAAGAGATCATTAAATTCAATAATATTGTGATTTTCAGAAACATGACTTGATAATCTCATTGATCTACATTCAAGGAGTAACAATATTTTAAGAACATCAGGTTGGACAACAATATCTTCATTACATATTTTATTTACTCTATCTATTTTAATCATTACATTTTAAGAAGTGTGCATCTAATTTATATTTTATACATGCACAAAATATCATGTGATTTAACTGGAAGATATTCGATATCTTCTTTAGTCTATTTAAATTTTCTTCCACAGTGTTGTAGAATAGGTCCCTATGCGACCGATGATTATTTTATTCCCATGGGTACTGTAGAAGAGGTATCTGTGTGGCCTAGATAATTCATTTTTAGTCTTATCCCCAATCTAGGATATGGATCAAATATTATTTTATATAATCATCTTAGAAGAAGGTGATTTCCAAGTGTGGAAGATTAGGTATCGGCTTTCAACTGAACCTCTTGTATTTATTCATCCCTGTTTTTTGTATTGTTTTTTTTTCAAAGCCTTAATCAATGTTTTTTTATCTATATTAAACAATCCTTTGATATTTAGTCTTAATTAGTTTTTATATAAGGTCTGGATTAAGTAAATTGATTTTAAAAGTTAAATTAATACTCATATATTCTTTTTGGCGAGACTTAAAAATTATTTGAGACTTTTCTTAAAATATCGGAACTTATATTGATATATTATTATGATTAAATGGAATTTTTTAAATAATTTAGGGATTTTATTTTAATTTTTTAACAAAAAATTTAATTTTTTACTTGATTCACCCCCTCTTGAGATACTCAATCCTACCAGCAATTAGTATCAAATATTTTCAAAAACATTTCAGATATCATTTTAGTTTTGTTTTAAAAATATTAAATTTATGCCAATTATAAAATTAATTATTTAAATAGATTATAGGAAATAAGGTTATACTACCAATAGGCCTCGGTTTTGTAATGGAAATAATTATGCTGAATGGAAAATAAAGATCTAAATGCACATCGAAGGTATGAGTTTTGAAATTTGGTCTGCTATAGTGGATAAAAATGATTTACATGAAACTGCAAGAGATACATGGGATGATTCTAATAAGCATTCTTATAATAAAAATTCTATAGCCATGAATCTTCTTTACTATACTTTTGGAGACGAAGAATTCATTAAAATATCTGCTAAAAAAATATCATATAAAATTTGGGATATATTAGCTATTTCACATGAAGGAACACTTAATCTTATAGAAATGAGATAGAGTACATATACAATTAAAATGAAACCCAATGGCATGATTTCTAATTTGTATATTAGGCTTAATGAGATAGTGAACACAATGAGCTCATTGGGGAATCCAATGTTATACAATGTTCCTATTATGGGACTACTGAGATTTATTCTAGAGATATGGATTCAGACATCAATTTCAATATGGTAATCCTTTAACATCTATAAGAAACCTATAAAGAAAATTATTGGGATGTTGATGATGTATGAGGAAGAGATTAGGGTTAATCTTGAAGAGGATGATGAACTACAGAGGAAATTTCTTCCATCAAGACTACTTCATCAAAACAAAAAGAAAAGGAGAATTCTCAAGATGAAATCTCCAGTGTTGAGGAATCACCAACTGAGAGTGATGAAGAAATAAAATATTTGTCCAGAATAATTATAAAATTAAACAAGAACCAAAAATTATTCGGGAAACCGAGCTACAAGGGAAATAATGAATAAAATTAGAAAAAAATACTATAAAAAGGATGAAAATTCAAATAATATTATCTATTATAAATTTAAGAGAAAAGGACATGTTAAGGCCAACTGTCCTCAAAGTATAAAAATAATTATGAGGAAGAAAATATATTTTATAATAAATCCATGAAATCCACATGGAGTTCTTCTAAGGATATATCCAATGACTTTGACTCACCTCATGAAGAGAATCAGGATAGAGTAAAATGTGCTTCAGGAAAAATATACTTGAGGTTCCAATAGTATCTACCATTGATATTTTTTATCATTAAAATATGAAAAAAATTATGATAATATTTTAAAAGAGGAAATATCATAATATTGAAATATCCTTGTAGATAATTTTAAAAATCTTAAGTACAAATTCAAATTTTTTAAGAAACAACATGTTTTATCAGCTAGTGTTATAACTGATCTTATTGTAGAAAAATAAAATTATGATGAATTTTTTAAATAAAATAGTGAAATAATGTTATGAAATGAGTAGCTAAATAAATACAAAAAGAGACATAAAAATTTAATAGAAACTATCACTCAAATGTTTTGAAAACTAATTAATCCTAAATATATTATTGGTCTAGTTTACCTACCTGGTAAATAATGAATTGTTATGATGAATTTTGTTCCTATGTCTAATTATAAAAATTATACTTCTAATTATTTATCAAATGGAATGAATAATTTTTTTTTCAAATAAAAATTTATCTATTTATAGGAAACCAATCAAGAAATTATGCATTCCTAAAGCCCTAATTTTTGACATATCTGAACCCAAGAAAATAAGGGTACCAAAATCGATCTTGGTATAATCTTATTTATAGGAAATATTATGGAAAAGATTATATATAAATCTATGGTACTTAGGTAATGGATGTTCTAGGCATATGATATGTGATTACTCCAGCTTCAAGAACCTGATAATGGTTGATGGTGGTCATGTCACCTTTAGTGACAATGATAAAGTAAAGATCATTTGCCTTGTCCAAATTAGTAACACCATATTAATTTTAATTTATTAAGTAATTTTTTGTTGATTATTTAATATAAAATATTTTTATCATCTCATATCTACGTGATGATGGTTTCATGATATGTTTGAAAACTATTTTTTAATTCATTTAATTATAAATATAATATATTATTTACTACTTTCAGAAATGAAAATGTTCATGATGTTAATATTGAATCTATAATTTCCAAAAATATTTATTATTTAAGATCCATTCATATATAATATTATCTTTAGAATAGGATATTGGGTCACTATAATATTCACTCACACAAATATATTAGTTTGAAATGGGTAGTTAAAGATCAACCCAAATTTGAATTCATAAATGAAAAATTCTATTACCCCTATCTAAAATGGATAAAAAAAATATTTTTTTAATTATAGAAATATGTTTCAACTTCTCAACCTCTTAATTTGGTTTATGTGGACTAGTTTGGACAATATTGTGCATTTATTTTAAATGGGATTCACTATGTTTATGTACTCTTTGATTACATTTCAAGGTATACATGAGTGTCAGTTTTAACCAAACTAGAGTGATTATTGTTCATATTTGATCAAGTATGCATAATCTGTAGAAAACCAAAGTGGACTTAAAATTAAGACATTAAGAAGTGACCATGGCCTTGTGTTTGAAAATCAAGACTATGAATCATTTTTCCCACAAAATGGATGTAACTATAAATTCTTTTCTTTTAGGACCTCTTAATATAATGTAGTTTTCGAAATAAAAAATAGAATAGTTCAATAGAGAGCTCGAACAATGATAAATGAATATAAATTACATATCCATTTTGCGTATGAGGCTATAAACACAACCTGATATATAAATAATAGAGTTTTTATTAGAACAGTTTTAATGAAAACCTCTTATGAATTTTAAAATAGTATAAATACAAACGTTAATTAATTTATAGTTTTTGGTTCCAATTTATTTATTATTAATACTAAGGATAATCTTGACAGGTTTTCATCTGAAAGAGATGAAGAAATTTTTTGGAGTTATTAATCTTCTAGTAAATCCTATATAGGTTTTAACAAAATAACCTTGATTAAGGAAGAGTATGTCCATGTAAAGAATAATGAGATAGATCCACATGAACCTAAAATTCATTTAGAAAACCATGAGGTTTAATTATCCTATTTGAACTTAAATTACAAGCCTTCTGATTATGCGGTAAAATATGTAGAAAATAATTTTGTTTTGAGGAACATCAAGAGCCTAAACCAGAACCTATATATGACCCTAAAGTGGCCAACCATTATTTTTATAGAGAGTTTAGAACTCTTAATGACCATCCTTTAGATTCTATTTTTAGATACATAGATAGAGGAATAAAAACTATATTTTCTCTAAGAAAAAAAGGATGAACATCATGCCTTCTTATCTTATGTTGAAACTAAGAACATCAATGATGCAATTAACGATGAATTATTCGAAATGAATATGGAAGAAAAAATTAATCAATTATAAATAAATAATGTTTGTGAACTTTTTGATAAACCCAAATACACCTTCACTATAGGAACAAAATCTGTGTTTAGAAACAAGGTTGATGAATCTGGAAAAATAGTGTGAAATAATTGTAGACTAGTTGCACAAGGGTATAATCAAAAAGAGGATATATAATATGATGAAACCATTGTACCAATATCTGAAATTGAATATACTAGAATACTTATATATTATGAAACACTTATAGATTTTAAACTATATCAAATGGATATACAAATTTCATTCCTAAAAGGGTATAAAATTTAGTATGTTTTTGTTTAACAACAACCAACATTTTGAAATCCCAATTTTCCAAATCATATTTTCAAGTTAACAAAAGATTTATATGGTTTAAAAGAGACTAATAGAGCATGGTATGAAAGGCCCAACTCTTTTATTATTACAAAATTATTTTGAAAATTTATAAACCAACCAACCCTATTTATAAAAATAATTTCAAAATATTTTTTAGTTGTTTATAACTATGAAGATGATATTATTTTTGGATCATTAAAAAATTATTGATATACTAACTTTTAAAAAATTATGAAAAATTACACTGATATGATTTTAATGGGTGAACTAAAATTATTTCATGGTTTTTAGATCTTTCAAAATAAAGAATTTATTTTTTAAATCAATTTAATTATATTAAATACCTTTTAAAAAATTTTAGTTTAGATAAAACAAATACTAGTGATACTCATATGAGTACCACATGTAAGTTTGATCTTGATTATGTTGAGAAATCAGTGGATCAAACTAGTAATATAGGTATGATTGTAAGTCTTCTCTTCTTAACTTATAGGCAAAATAACATTATATTTAGTGTGTGTAAGTGTTATTATTTTCAAGAAAATACAAAAGATTTTAATTTATTTGTTGTTAAATGTTTTTTTAAATACCTCAATCATACAACCAATTTATGATTTTTCTATCATAAATAAAATGATTTTGAGTTAGTTAGTTATTTAGATACAATTTTTTGTGGATTTAAGTTAGATAGAAAAAATAAAATTTAGAACATTTCATCTTTTAGGAAAGTCTCTAGTATCTTGGTGTAGTATGAAACAAAATTATTTTTCACTATCTACTACTGAAGAAGAATACATACCTATGGGTAGATACTATACTAAATTTTTATGATTAAACACACATTATTAAATAATAAATATCAATTATAACATGTATCTAAAAATTTTGATAATAAAAGTGATATAAACATATTTACAAACCTTGTATCTCACTCTATAACAAAACCCATTTATGTAAGTCATCACTTTTTTCGAGTTAACATATCCAAGTGGGTAATATAACTCTTGAATACATTGGTATTAAACATCAACTATCAGATATATTCAATAAGACTTTGAATTTTGAGATAATTAACCACATAAAACATGAATTAGACATGATTTGTTTTGGTTAATTATAATTTTCATTAACCCATCGTTGAGTTTTACCCTCCATTGAGATTTTCCCACCATTGAGTTTTACCCATCATTGATTTTTACCTACTAATGGAGTTTCTCACCACTTGAATCAAGCTGCCTTTAACTACAACATCATGTTACTATTTTATTGCATTCCTAAACCCCTCTTTTGATCATTCCTTGGTTGGGTTTTGTTTTGGGATTTTCAGGAATATTTTTTTGGAGATATTTAATATTTCTAGGTTGTGGAATGTTGGGGCACAATTTTCCTAAACTATGTGCCCTCTTAGTAAAAATAGTTCAATCCGAGATTATAGGGGTTTTCATAACATTGGAACAATTTTACCAACCGTAATCCATCCTAATAGAAACCATGGAACCCCATTAAAATTGATAAACAACTAGGGTACAATGTTTTTCAAACCATACAGACCTACCCAGGAAATAATGCACAACTTTTAATTAATCCAAAAAAATTATATTAAAATCATGAAACCCTCTTTTTTAGTTTCCAAAAAACCTTAATTGACCCCCTATATTTTTTTCTTTCTTGGAGGCTCCTAAGAGGAAATTATGGCCCCACAACATTACTCTAAAAGCAAATTGAATCTTTGAGAACATCATTCAATCTCTTCTCAGTAGGTTTCCTCTTCCCATTCACTTTCTCCAATTCTCTCATCTTACCTTGTAATGGATTTAGTGATCCATGTGTTGTTAGAGGATCTAATACACACTTTTTTATTATCTTGAAACATTTTTTGATTCATGGATTTTCATTCCACATATTCTTCATTAGTGTTTCTCTGTTATGGCATTGTGTTTTGTGATCAAGTGTTCCTAAGGTAGGTGGTTCCATTTTGATTGTCCATATTAATTAACCGTAAATTGATTGATTTAAATTCAATTGTTTTATTTAAATGTAATTACATTCAAATAGCTTATTAAAATCCCAATTACATTGAATTTTGGACTTGAAATTTGACATAGAATAAATTTTGGAAAAACCTCCAATTCAATTGAATTTGGGATTTATTGTGAAATTTGATAGAATTGTTTTAAATTAAATTGTGGAATTTAATTACTGAATTTGAATTTTGAAATTGATTTGAAAATTTTATTCAGGATAATGGATTAATTTTTTTTATATTAATCCTTTGGTCTTATCTTTGAAGAGGCATGATTTGATTAAAAATTAGTGTATCAGTTTTTAAATGGATATAGGAATTTAAAATAAGGAATTGGAATAATTGTAACTTATGTAATTTTAAAATAAAATTTCACATCATTGATCGTATTATATCACAAGAAATCCTTGGTATTTATTGATTTATTTGGGATATAAACTCTAGTATAGGAATCCCCTAGAAAAAAATTGACACTTTACAACTCTAACATAAGTTTTTAGCACATTTTACTCCTCAGTTGGATGTCGATGTGCCCCCTTTGACTTGTTCAAAAGTGACATGTGTATACATTATCATTATCATTATGAAAGTGTTTGAGGATCCCCTAACCTTTAACTATTATACCTCTTAGAATATGACCATTTTTCTCATTATTTGTATTTCAAATTTTTTTGTATTATTTTTAAATTGTTTACACATGCCTTTCGATTTATTTAAATGTTTTTATATAAGATGTTTATTTAATACTTTTTTTAATTGTTTACATCCATAAAATTATAATGAATTATTTTTTTAAAATATTATTTTGAAATTACATGACTATTTATTTAAAAATTTGAAAGCTTTATTTGGTTAATTAAATGTTGTTATCTTATTATGGAATCCTTGGTGAAATCCTAATAGTATTTTAGCTCACACCATATCTTTACCTTTGGGTGTTTTATACTATATTATTCTAGGTTTGAGCATGGGTAAGGTGCCACATGGAGATGTTAGTAGTTGTTATTTATTGTGATTGGAGATTAGTGTCCATTGGGACTTGGGTGGTTATCACGTTTTTATGGTACTTTGATGTTGTACATCTGAGTTTGTTTACCAATTTAGCTTTTGGTACACTTCTTAAAATGTAGTTTTTATTGAATGTATACGAAATTTTGTATCTTTCTTCTGAAATTTTTGTGAAATATTCTCTCCCACTCTCTTTTGGTTTGATGCTGGGTGAATGTCTCTAAATCAGGGGGGTCTGAGAATGCCCTATAGGCTATGTTAGTGGGCTTAGTTATCGAGATACTAGGGTACCTGAGTTGGGTCATGAAAAAGTGGCATCGAAACAATAGGTTGAGCTTACTATCTTGATGTCAGTATAATGTTTTGAATGTTGTGTATACTTAGGAGGTTTTTTTTTCAATTGAGTGACTGTCCGGATCTTACTAAAATGAACCTTAAAGACTATGGGTGGTTTTAGATATATGTCTTGATGATTAGTTATAGTCCTTTCCTTGATTTTGATTTTGATATATTGAAATGAAAATCTTCTTTGTATATTTTTTGGGATTATTTTCCCCTTATGTCTCTATTTTAATGCTAACCTGATACCTTTTACATTATCTACTGATGTGGTGTAGCATCGTGCCTCTTATAAGTTGTGTGAATCGGATCTAGGAGGAAGTTGTTTATGAAGCACTATGAGAAAATCTATTCATGGGATTGAGTCTAGTTGAGGTGCTGTGATTACTATCCAAGATCTAGTACATTCACATGCACCAGTTCCCATTCAGGATAGAGTTATAGAACCTCAAAGAAACTTTTAGGGAATAATTCTCAATATTTCCTTTATTACAACCCACTGGTATTCAAATGCATCAATGATTCTCAAGAGGTCGAGGAATGGATGACCATGATTGAGCATTTGGTTGAGTTATTGGACACACCCCCCGAAATTAAAATGAAGTGTTCCAAATTCATGCTTGATGGACCTATTACGATGTAGTGGTACACAATGGTGATAGTGAAGAAGAATGAGTTCATAATGTGGAAAGATGTCAATTTTCTTTTTACTAAATTGTTCTATCCAGATTTTATGTTGTTGGAAATGAATATTGATTTTTTCAAACATGATTAGGCTGAGAAGGCCACGAAAGAGTATGAAAACCATTTTACTAAAAAAATAATGTTTACACCTGAGATTTTATCAAATTATAAGATGAAGAACCAGTAGTTCGAGCTGGGACATCGAGCTAATATTCATTCTCAAGATTTCTGGTTGAAGATGCCCACTTTTGTTGAGGTACTGGATAGAGCATTGATAGTTGATATGTTCCTTTCTAGAATGTCATGGTTGATAGGAGTTCCTCTTTCTACCTGTGTATCTATGAGTTTTTGTAAGGGAAATAAAATGTGAGAGGATTCTCATAGTAGTTCTCGACAACAGGGTTTTTATAGACCTAGTACAATGTCTAGAATAGGTCCTTTGATGTTCTACAAGAAAATACATATAGGGAATTCTAAGAGGGTTTCCATTAAGGAAACCAAGGTATATGGATCCCATAAAAGAGCAGGACACCTATAGAAGTTATTACATGTATTTGCTTCTCTAAGTAGAGGAACATTCTCATCAACACCAATTAAAAATGAGGTGAAATCATATGCTTCATGATATAAGGGGTTCCAGTCATAGACATCTAGAATGAAGATGCCTCATGTAGTGGAAGAGTCTCTAGAGGAATCAGATATAGGTCTAATGACTATGAGAGGTACCATTATTACAAATTCATCATTAGTGACTTATTTATTTTATACTGGTGCATCTCATTTATTTATTTCAACTTGAATTGTTAATATTATTAATCATTATACAAATGTTTTTTTATGTGATGGATATTACAACACCCCTTAGAAAAAAGAGTGAGTAGGGTCTCCATAGTCCTACTTGTTATTTCTCTCTATCATATATTTATATTTCTTGGATTTTTCTAGTTCTCGATATGAAATCACTTGACATAATTTTTAGGATGGATTTTGCTATTGCATATAAAGCTTGGATTGATTATTATCTTCGATGGTTCTCTTTAATTACACCTGGTGGTGTGTGCTGTGTCATCTGAGGAAAATGGGACATAAGGTTGAGTAGAATCTAACCATCTTATCCAGAGTCAGAAAAAGTAATATCTACGTTTTATTTTGATCAGAAGTAGTAATATTTGTGATAAAATCTCCCTACAGTTGTATTTGAGTTTCTCTATGTTTTTCATTATAAATTCTTTAGTTTTCCACCAGTAAGGGAGGTATATTTTTCTCTTTAATTTATGGATATTACTCATCCAGTGTGTATTCTTTATTACCGTATGGAACTTAATGAAATGAAACCATTTGGAAATCGATTAAATGATCCTTTAGAGAAAGTAATTATATTACTGAGTGTTTCACATATGGTGGCACTGATTCTCTTTGATAAGACTGCGGATTATTCACTTTACCTTTATGTAGATTATAAAAAAATCAATCATGTTACTATAAATAAAAAATATATTTTTCAATGGATTGAGGATCCATTTATGTTTTTGAAGGGATAGAAGTGGTTCTAAAAGATCTACATTATATCTGGTTACCATCTTTTGAGAATAAAATGAATTTGAAATTTTGAAAACCACTTTTTGTAGTAGGTCTGATAATTATGAGTACCTTGTCATACCCTCTGGTCTAACCAATGATTCTACAATCTTCATGGATTTAATGAAAATGTTTTTTTATGAGTATCTTAATACCTTTAATGTAGTTTTTTTGGTTGACCTATCATGAACTAGACCAGGATGCCATTCGACCTGACACCCGAACTGACCCAAGATAAGTCCTAAAGGGAATTATCAATCTACATGGGCTAGAAAATAGTGTCGGGTATTAAAATAATCCATTAGGAATAATTTATTCACATAAAAAAATAGGATTGATATCCAAAATGAACATGAAACAGAACGAACAATAACTGAATATCAATAAATACAAAACTGATCTAAACACCATAACTGCTAGAAAAATCAGAAACTGAATAAAAAACTAAAACCAAGCCATGAAACATGATCTCCATGTGACCTCATGGTCACCACCAACGAAAATACCAAATTTCTTCAAAGGAAATCCTAACCAAAAACATGAACATGAAAAAACAGCTTTGGTTTACCGGTGCCGAGTGGCACAAGTTTGGTGTGACCTTAAACAGATCAGTAGGTAATCACCATAGAGTCGATTCATTTCCATTACCAAATAATTACAAAACTACTAGTGTAAAATAATGTCCAAAAATAGGCATTTAATAATTTAAAACAAATACGCACAACTTTACACAAATTCTATTTTTAAGACCACATACACAACTTTCCTTTTCATAAACGATGTCCCAGTCCAAAACCCAATTCACACCCTAAAACCAAAAAAAAAAATTACTCACTAGATGACCAATAATGGCCATTCAAGAATTAAAGGAAAAATATAAGACATAAAATAGAATGGATAATAACCACATACAACATAAATAAACAAGACATACAGATATATAATCATGGGCCTTTTCTAAACATCTGTAGATGAAATATATGAACGTACTCAGTTCAGGATAACCTATCGACATATAGTGAAACTCTATATTGAATAACTAATTGGCTGGTCGAAACTACGAAATATTGTGGCATGTCCCACCTATCCTCTTAAAAAATATCTGCGGTACAACACTTCTAATATGGGTTGAAAAACAACCATCACTTGACTCTCTAGAAGATGCCCATGAATCCTATGATAATAATACTGGGAGAATAATGGTATAAAAACCATAACCACAACATATTCATGCATGTTCCACTATAGGGGAACACATACCTTGGTATTTTGGTTTACAAACATAGACCAAAACCCACAATTTCCTCATGCATGAGCCAATATGATAAAAATGCATCCAAAGGTATAGTGGTATCCAACATAACCCATGCATCCCAAACACACATATGAAAAACCATTTCTTTCACAAGAGTGTTCAACAAAAATTAAATATGTAAAACAATATTTTCCATAATCAAAACCACTTTACCAGACATTTTAAAATACCAACAAAGACTTCATATCACATAATCATTGAACCATTTTTCTAAAACATGCAAAGATGCCAACTAGGATTTTACATAACATCACATAAAAACTAACCTTCCAAAGGCAACAAAAGGTACCAACTGAGCCTTTAAAATTTAATTTCCAAAATTAATTACAAATCCATTTCTAAAACAATAACAAAAACCAAGGTAAAGAACACCATAATCTTAGAAAATACTAAATGGGATTTTTTTTTATTTTCCATGAAAACATATCTCAAAATAAAAAATATTCCAAGCCTTAGATAAACCATTTTAATAAATTTTTGAACTCACTAAATGAACAAAGAACATTTGAAAAAACATTTCACACAACATTATCAATTCATGAAACACCATTTTAAAACTCAATAAGAAATGAACATATAAAATCCAACCATTTCCACAACAAAGTCCCATTAAAATAAACATGCACTCCAAACCCATTTTAAAATGTCCTTTACACCACTTGAAAAAATCATAGAACACATTTATGAAATAAAACAATGATTCTCACTTGCACTAAAACCAAGTTTCTTTGGAAAACAAACATTCATCACATTCGTGCCTCAAAACCATTTTTAAAGAGAACCCTATTATTTTACCACCAAATATAATAATCCACACATAAGAATAAAACCACACAAGTGATAAAATCTTATATACAATACCAAATCCAAAATCCACTAATGCACCCAATTTCACTTGTATGATCATATAAAATTTCATCAAACACCTTGCGTGCATCTATATATAGGAATGTTTTAGAACGCCCTTTCAAAACTATTTCGCACCCACATTAAATAATTAAAACAACATAAAAAACCATGAAAACATATCACAAGGATGTGAAACATATTTATAAATTATTTGAAATGACCAAGAATCAGATGGAATGTTCTAAAACGGAAATGGATAGAAACACCTACTTTGAAGACGTGCGAATGCAATGAAACTTTGGGAGATGGAAGAACCAAGCCCTAGATATAATAAAAACACCCTAAAATATAATTAAAAACATCATACACATCAAAAAAAACCCATATGGTACAAAATAGAGATAACACACCAAGAAAACACCAATACTCCAAGAGAGAAGGAAGATGAGAAGAGGAAATTGTCCATAAACTCAAATAAATTCACCTTGGAACATTCAAGGAGCTTCAATAGGGGAAGAGAAGAAAGGGGTGGAGGGTCTCCTAGAGCCCCATGGTGTTCTTATGTCTAATAATGGAGGATAAACCTTAGATATGGATAAAATAGTGGATGTGTAAAGGAATAATTTCACAATTTTGATGTTATTTTAAAATAACACGGTTTGGCTGCATATTTTGAAAAATAATGCACCAATTATGCACACCCTATTAAAGAATAGGGGTAACCTGCATGTTTCGGCCACAAGGGCTGGGAACCATGATATAAATTCTAAAAAAATTACATTATCCAAATAGTAGAACCCCTCACACGGTTTCCACATGGTTTTATCTAACCATGCACAAGCTATACACCAATCCCCAGACAATAATCTTCATGCCACATTGTTTCCCTTACACCCTGAAATTTTTAAGCCAAGACCCTATCAAACCATACAAGTCAAACTATGAATGATGAAATTAAAGTGAGAATATCCTCTTCCATAACAAGGAACATAGTTAACCCTCAAATCATTATCAGAAACTGCAAAAATTCCAAAAACTCACATGGAACATCCATAATACAAAAAGTTAAACCGAGAAATCAACTCAAAATTCGTCCGAAATATCGAAAGACAATAAAAAAATAATAAATAATAAATTTACTTATTATAGTGTGAAAATTATCCTCACCAAAAACACTTTTTTCCCCCAAAAATTCAGCCGATGAAATTAGGGAAAAAGTTCACAGTCAAAACAAGAGGAGATCAAATGAAACAATGGTCTACAGTGTGACCCTCCAAAAGTCACACCCGATCATTTATAGAGTAAAATACATAAATAAAAATTACAAAAAATAAGAGGGTTCTCCCTACCATATGAAACTGACTAACACCACCAGTACTGAAACTCCCAACACTATGATGGTGATATTGGATCCCCACATGCACTAGCCCAAACTTCCCTACACCAGACAAGTAATATCACAACTAAAAAATGAGAAATATTAATAAATAAACCAAGGGATAAAAAATAAATAAAAAACTAAGTTAAATTAGGAACTCCCACCGAAAATGGGAAGCTTATAGAAAATATCCAAAACAAATAGTGAACAAATCCACAATTCACTATTTTCACAAACATGAATATCTCTAAAAGTAGGATGATCAAGAGAGGAAAGCAATCTATGAGAGGGGATGAGAACACATAAGAGGGGACCCAAATCACTGAGCCACATTTTAAAAAGGCACAAATATTAGGATCATAAAGGAATAAACCCACTATGATTCTTATAACAAAGGGGAAATAGACACATGTAGTGACAATTACTATAGAGAAACTCTAAGAGTCACTACTACATCACTAGAGACAAAAACTAGGACAAGGCTCCACAAACCGCAAAAAATTCATGACTATGTTAAATCTTTTCTCCAGGGCTTCTGCCTAGAGCTATGATATATGTTGTATCCACTTCCTCGTAGTTAAAATCTCATATCATTTGGCTAAGACAACCTCTCCTAACCATGTTTTATGCCTAATTTCTACCAATGACACAAATGGACACATAACTAATAATATTTTTTAGGATTACCACAAGAAGGATTAAAATGACCAAACTGGCCACACTGAAAATATAATAAGGATGGTATGATGAGTGAGAAGCTGGAGCTGATGAAGAATATTTCTCATAAACAGGTTCCTTTAGCACATACCTTTTTCTATATGGGAACCTTCAAGAGTGAAATTCACTAGATATCACACCCCTAAGAATGACACAACTATAAACACATCATATGTAAATTTATTTAACTGAAATTTATTGGATGATAGTACCTTATCCTTGATCTATAGATGGAGAATACAAATGAAATGAGTGACTTTCAGCTTATTCTATAAGGCTATCTCTAAAGAAAAAAAAACTGGCACCTTGATATGATCAATGAAGGCCCTCCCTGATAACTTTCATTGTTGAAATAGTTATATCTTTTCCACTTTGTATACCTCCACCTAATCTGGTACAACCCATTGGATGAAATTGGTATTAAAAAATTCCCAAGACATACCAACATGTAATGATGTCTGGAAGATCAACTTCCATTGATCTGAGGATAGACAATCAAACGACCCCAAATCAGCACATGTCTTAATATCGTTGGGAGTTCCCAATAGTCCAAAGACAACTGCCACATTAACAAGATATTATGAAACCTCTAACGCACTAGGATCACAAAAAAATAATGACAACAACTTAGAAGAACGTGACCTTTCTAATCTAGTAGAAGTCTCATAAAAGACAAAAACTAGATGATAGTCATAAGAAAACATAGGGGAATTTCATGGAGGCATATTTTGAAAAAAATAAAAACAAAAGGAATAAAAAATCACATTCAACATAATTTTGAGAATCATACAAAAGTAACATCTCAAGCCAAAAAAAACAAGATCACAATCTAAACATTACAAACACATCAAAAATACACTTTTCAAAATCCTCCATTTCATTTCAATCTAAAACATCTTGGAATATAAAGAATCTATTCAAAAAACTATAAATCACTTTAAAATATATTTCAAACAAAAATGAACACATAATCACACCTTGAAACTAGTTTTACCTTTGAAAACCATTTTCCTGAAAAAAAATTCTTTTTGAAAATAAACTCAAAAAAACAAAAAAACAACCCAAACAAAAAAACACATCAAATACATAGGAAGGGGATCTATGAGCCATACATAACCCAATGAAATGGTTAGTGGGAAATTTCCCAAGTAAGAATAAATAACTAGGAGGGAAACACATCTCAAGGTCTAGTGGTCTCCAACAAAATCCAATCATAAAAGACACACACATGAAAAACCATTTCATTCACAAGAACATTCATCCAAAAATGAATCTTACATGAAAACTACCATATTCCATAATCAAAACCACTTTCATAATAATTTTAAAATACCAACTAAGCTTTGATATCACATAATATTTCCACTATTTTTCAAAACATGGAAAGATAGAAACCATTATTTTACATCACATCACATCAAAACTAAATTACCTATGGGAAAATACGGTAAAAATGGTCCTTTAACATTTAAAATTAAAAACACATAAAAAATCATTTCCAACCCATTACCCAAAAACAAGTTAAACAACACCAAAAACTCAAAAAATACTAAATGGGTTGTTTTTCCAATTTTCCATGAAAACATATCTCAAAATTACAAACATTAAAAGCAGTAGAAGAAAAATTTGAATTAATGTATAAACTCACTCAAATAACCAAGTGTATTTGGAAACACATTTCAAACCACTTGATCAATCCAGAAAACTCCATTTTAAAAGACAATAATAAATGAACACATGAAATCCAACTATTTCCATAGACAATGTCCCTTTCAAACACACACAGAAAAACCCATTTTAAAAAGTGATTGTCACTACATCAAAA
This sequence comes from Viscum album, assembly GCA_963277665.1. Lineage (NCBI taxonomy): Eukaryota > Viridiplantae > Streptophyta > Magnoliopsida > Santalales > Viscaceae > Viscum > Viscum album. Next base: position 207,055 of record CAUJRU010000941.1, read on the forward strand.
ATTCATAACACACATTTATGAAACCAAACAAGGAGGATCAAATGGATTAAAACCCATTTTTATAGAAAACCATCCTTCCTAACATTCATTCCTAGAATCCATTTTTAAGGAAACAACACTTTTTTTCCAAAAAAGAAAACAAGAAACACATAAGAGTCAGTCCAATTGAGTCACCAATTCCCATAAACTACTCCCAATTCACAATACACACAAAAAATCCAATTACACTGGAAATAAATTTGAAATTTCATCAAACACCTTGCACACATATATACCTTTTCATGTTTAAGAAAACCATTTCAAAACCATTTCGCATCAAATTTACATCATGAAAACTCCATTCCAAACCAAGTGAACCTATCATAAGAATGTGAAACACAATTACAAATTATTTAGAAACACCCATTCATCAAATGAAATGTTATAAGAAATAAAATTGATAAAAAATACCTACCTCAATGTCATTTGAATGCAACAAAACCATGGGTGAAGGAAGAACCAAAATCAAGAGACAAATACCACACCCAAACATCAAATAAAAAAATCCACACATCATCCCTAACAGTAAGGGTTTTTCCTAGAGACAACCCACCAAGAAAAAACAATGAACCAAAGATATAAGGAAGAGGAGAAGACGGAATCAACCAAAAACTCAAAGGAACTCACATTGGATCCTTCAATGTGCTTCCATGATGAAAGGGAAGCAAGGGATGAGCGGCTTCGAGATCCCCCTGATGCACATAGGGTGATAAGAAGAGGAGAAACCAGAAGTAGGGATTAAAAAAGTTGGGCGAAAGATGAATTTCACAATTTTAATGATCTTGTAAACTTTCATGGTTTGACCACATAATTTGACAAACCATGATCCAACTGTGCATAGACTAATAGATAAAAGGGTAAAACAACATTTTGTGGCCGCATGGTTTCTGAATAGTGTTATAACCTTGAAAAATATCACTATCCAAATTGAAAACCCCTCACATGGTTTTCGTACAATTTCCTCTAACTGTGCGCAAGCTGTCTGCTAAGCCCCAAACACAAACACTTAATCGAAATTTTTTCTATTAGACCTTTCACGGTTTATTAGAAGCCATAATAAAACAACAAAATTCAAACCATACAAGAATATAATGAAATTGAAACATCCTTTTCCTTAATAAGTAACATGGTTAACCAAAAAATCATTCTCTCAAAACCAACATATGCCAAAAACTCACCCAGAACTTGAAAAATTCAAAAGATTCAAACCGAGAACTCAAAGAAAACTTAAACTAAAATATATAAATCCAAAAATGACTAAAATAAAATAAAATCCATGGTTGGAGTGTGAAAAGACATCCTTGTTTACTATAAGTCTGATAAGGATCATGTGCATCATTTGAGGGTAGTTCTAGAGTTATTGATATATCAATGAATTTATTCCAGGATATCATAATATGTTTTATGGATTTTGGAAGTGAAGTTATCGGGAAACATGGTTTCAAATCATGGTATTTATGTTGACCCTAAAAATATAAAGGATGTTATGATATGGGAACAACTGTAGAGTATTTTTCAAGATTCAAAGTATCTTTGGTTTAGCTAGATATTATCGTCGTTCTCTAAAAGTCTTCTCAAATTTGGCCTCTCTGATGAATTTGAAAACATAGAAGGGAGTAAAGTTTTCTTGGGATTAAAAATATCAGAATTATTTTGTTGATATGAAACACATATTTACCATTATAGTAGTGTTTATTCTTTCTAAGCCTGGAAAGGGATATGGGGTTTTTTGTGGTGAATCATGTTCTGGTTTTTTCTATATTATAATGTTGGTTTATCATATTGTTACTTATTGCTCTCGTCAACTTAGGCCACATGAGAAGAATTATCTAACACATGAACTTGGAACTACAACTATTATGAACATGCGTAAGAATTGGTGGTATTACCATTATAGAGAATGGTTTACCATGTATTAATACCACAAATACTTGAGTTATATCTTCTCTCAACAAGATTTGATTCTCTACTAGAGGAATTGGGTGGAGTATCAAAAATAATTTCACATTGACATAGCATATACCCTGGAGAAAGGGAATATAATCATGGATGCTTTAATCATGAAACATTTAACCCAGTCCCTGAAAGAATCTCTAGAAGAGTGGACGTCAATGGATATTTTTTCATAGTTTCATATTTTATTTTAGGAATTAGGGGACAAGGATTCCTTGTCCAATACTCAATATACATATGCTCTTCTCAAGATGATCGTTTAGGAACATCATCTTCATCATGAGTTCCATTGAATTAGAGACTCTTATTATAGTGGGGATATTGTTCCTGGCTAGTCATTCTCCATCGAGAGAATTCTATTCTATCATAGTCACATTGTTGTTCTGTTTACAATATGGAAAGTTGTGATGGGGGATTGTCATAATTTCTAGTAGGTAGTGCACCCAGGAACCCTAATGATTTTCTATGAAATATAGTGATGATTCTCGTTTCCAGGTAAGAGATGGCCCATTGCTAATTTTGTGTCTCATTTTTATACATTCCAAAGGGTCAATGCCAAGACATTATAAAACATTAGGGTTTTCTTCAATCACTTCCACTCCCGACATGGATGTGGGATGAGATCTCAATGGACATTTTGGTTTAGTTTCATCATACCCATATAAAGAAGAATGTGAAGAGGGTGATGATCAATAGGTTGACTAAATTGTCTCACTTTATACCCATTTGGGATATAACTAAATTTTAAGAGTTTGAAAATCTATTTGTGAAAGAGATTGTTCAGTTTCATGATGTTCCATCTACTTTAGTTTCTAATAGGGACCGTAGATTCACTTCTCGTTTTTGGATATGCCTTTATGATACACTGGAATATCAGGTCTTTTTTATGCATGATATACCATCCACAATCAGATAGGCAAATAGAATGAGCTATATAGATTCTTGAGGATATGCTACACACTTGGGTTCTCAAATTTGGTGGATATTGGGATGATAATTTTGGTATGGTTGAATTCTCTTATAAAAACACTTACATGTATGTGATCAGAATGTATCTTTTTTGAGGCCTTGTATGGATATAATTATAGATCTCTATTATGTTGTTTGGAGATTAGAGACTGTTCCTTGGTTGGAATAATATTGGTTCAACATAATACATTGATGACGATGTTAATTCTTGAAGTAATGTAGACAATGGAAATCTAATATAATTCATTTACTGATCATCATCATAGACCATTGGAATTTTTAATTTTTGATCATCTTTCTATAAATGTTTCACCTTTTCAGGGCCATTGATGACTTTGGAAGTAATGGAAAAGTACTCCTTATTTTGTGGGAACATTTGAGGTTATTTATAAGGTGTGTAATATGTATTTCCATTTATCACTTCCACCATAACTAATTTTGGTATATAATGTATTCCATGTATTGCAGCTATAAAACTGTCTATTTGATCCATCACATATTCTGATCTAGAGTGATATTAAGGTCAAACCTAACTTATCCATGTGTTACAATCCGATCAAGTTATTTGTTTCTTAAGCCAACCTAATTCCTAAGAGGAAAAAAAATTAAGATTGAGTGAAATACAATCACACTTCTGATTCAATAGAGATTTGGGAGAGGGAGGCACTGATGACAGAGTAGTGGCCGCATCATTTTGACATGGATGATTCATAGTAATATTTTTTGGAATAGAATGTTTCTATAGTGGGGGGGGGGGTTGTAATATTCTATTACTATTTATATGAATTATAAAACCCAAAATTTGATCACCTGTTGGTTGTGTTTTGTTTGGGTGTGTCTTAGGTGGAATTTTTGGTGATTTTGAATCTTTCTGGGATGTGCACGGTTGGTGAATGATTTTATTAAACTGCATACCGTCTTAGTAGAAACCATTCAGAACCAGACAATGGGGTTTTTATGAATTTTCCACATTTTGAAAAACTGTGTCCCCACCTATGAGAAACCATGAAACACCATTAAAAGTGGTGCATAACAAGGGGCGCGATTTGTCTAACCATGCGGATCTGCCCCTGAAATCATGAGCTACATTTAATTAATTTTCAAATATAATTTGAAAACCAAAAAACCATCTTCTTAGGTGCCTTAAATACCTTAATCAACCCCCTAAATTATCATCTCCCTTGGAGTCTCCCAAGTGGTGATTTGGGCCTATCAACACCATTCCAAAATCCGATTAAATCTATGAGAATGAAGTGCAATTTCTTCTTGATAGGTTTCATCTTCTCACTATATTTCACCCATTTTCTCACATTTCCTCCCATGAGTTTTTGATATCTTATGCTTTATTTTAGGATCCAATCCTCACTATTTCAAATCTTCAGTCTAGGCATGATTCTCAGATATTCATCACCGATGGTTTTCATTGGAGTTTCCTGATTAAGGATTTGTGTTTCAATATCTAGTGATAATGAGGTAGGTGGTTATTTTTTGATTTCCCAATTTGATTATCCCTAAATTTCTTGATTTAAATTCTTTTTCATTAAAAATAAATTGATTTTAGTTCTTTTATTAAAAAATAATTCCATTGAATTCGGGATTTGAAATTGGACTTAATGGGAATTTTCGGAAACCCACAATTACATTGAATTGGTGTTTGATAGTGAAAATGGATGGAAATTATTTTAATTAAATTGTGTAATTTTATTGGTTAATTTGAATTATGAAATTTACCTGATGAAATTGATTTTAAATTGATATTTGGGGAAATATAATAAATTGTTTTGAAATAAACCCATCAGGTTAATATTGGAAAAAGCATGATTTGAATAAAAAACAATGAATCAGTTTTTAAACAGAAATAATATTTTTAAAGGAGAATGTGATGAGTTTAATTTTAACGAGTATAAAAATAAATTTCCCATCATTGGTTGTGTTAGAGAATATGAAAGCCTATGTAGTTATTGATTTATTTGGAAAAAGATTCCTTGTATGTGAATTATCTAGCAATATACTGTAACATTAAAACTCTAAGTTATACTATTTGGCACATTTTATTCCTCAGTAGAATGTTTATGAGTCCTCTTGGACTAGTTTTAATGGGACTTGTGTACAAATTTCATTCATATTATAAATTTGTTTGAGGATCCATTAACCTATAACTGTCGTACCTCTTGGATGATGACCATGTTCCTCATTTTTATATTTGAAATATGTTCCATTGTTTTTAAATTGTTTACAAATTCCTTTTGATTTATATAATCTTTTTATATAAAACTTTTATTTAATACATTTTTAAACTATTTATGTCCTTTAAATTAAAAAGTATTATTTTTTAAATATTATACTGAACGTTTATGCCTATTTATTTAAAATTTTATGATTTATTTGGTTAATTAAATGTTTTCATCATATTATGGAATCTTTGTTGAGACCATACAAGGATTTTATCTCACACCCTACGTATGACATTTGGTCTTTGTATATTATCTTCTTCTAGGTTTGAGCATTGGTAGTGTACCACATTGTGAAGGTTGTAGCTATTGATCATTGTTCATAGAGATTTGTGTCTATTGGGACTTGGGATGTTACCCTATGTTTCTAGTAAATTGTTGTTGTTCCTTTGGGGTTCTTACCTGTTAGACTATGGTACACTTCTCCTTGTGTTTTTTTTGTATTCATACTCACATGTTTATCTTGCTTCTGCAATGTTTATAGAAAATTATTTCCCAATATCTTTTTAAACGATTCCAGGTGCTAGTCAATAACCCATTGATATCAGGAACTCCCTTCATGATATGTTAGTGTCATATTTGTTATCAGGTTACAAGGGTACCCAAACAGCTCAATGACATTGAAAATATTTATTTGATAGTGTATAAATTGACTTTTTGGATTTCTATTTATGGATTATTTATTTAATTCGATTAAAATTATATTTCTATTTTTATAAATCTATAAATTACGAAATGGTATAGAGTTTGGAACCTATATAATTTCAACTCTTATGCCCTCACGCCTTTCTCTTGAGCATTTCATAAACCTTTATCTCTCAACCATTGTCCTTCTATCACCATGGCCTGAACCTTCTAAACTGATATCCATGGTTAGAATGAAGAGAGAAGCTGAATATTCTTCGATAGGGTCATGTACTTCAAAAAGAATAATGGAGAATTGAGTCATCCAGTTTTTGTTGAGCTAGTGAACCCATAGATTAATAACTATACAATGGTACCCAAATAAGAACGTCATGTTGAATGATTTCTATCAATAAAGTTAGTGATACTCATATTTTTGAAAGACCAGGGGTGGGTGAAATGTTTTTCCTTTAATGAGAGTCCTTTATATTATATGTTATTGAACCCATTCTGTCAATATATTGAGTTCAGTTTTGACGAAAATGAGGAACGGGTAAAAAGTAGAATTAATGGACAAAAAGTTATCTTCTCTCCATGAAAATGGTAAAGATGACTTAAATTTCCTCATTAAGGAGTTGCAAACAACTATCAAGGAACTATTCCAAGTGATAGTGATAACATTGTTTAAGAAAATAACATTGCTGAGTTGACTGAAGATGGGTAAGTAAAAAAGACCAGTTGTTATTGAGCTCGGTGGTAAATGTCACATACTTTTAAAGTTTATCCAACATATACTATGCTCAAAGAAAGGGGAATTTTCAACAATGTGGTATCAATATTTTTTTTTGTTTATTTCTATCTTAATAAATGAGGGGAAAATATTAATTTGTGTAGATACTTAATGACTCACATGACAGAAATGTGATATCCATATTACTTATATAATTATCTAATATTTTCAATGATCATCTTATCTATAATATAGGGCAAGTGACTAGTTGATTAATAAGAAGAAACAATAGTTTAATTTAGAGTTTTTTGAATTTAAAGGGTCATTTAAAAAATAATGAAGATAAGATGGAACCCCTAAAAGATGAAATTTATTAATGATGGTGAAAAGTTTTCTGAGGATGTTAACCCGGTTGATCACCCTTCTAGAATGAAAAAATATTGATGATCCTCGATTAGAGCCAAATGAGGTGGTTGAATATTCGGATGAGGAAGTTGCTACTTCAAAAGATAAGGAGGATATATTTTTTGGCGATGAAGGTAGCGATCTAGACCCAACTTGGATTTCTCCAACTATTACATGTTGTGACACTATCCCACCTTGATCTCTACTATCTACGATACTATATTTAAATAAAGAATATATGATGAGAAATAGAAGTGTCTTGTGAAGAATAGTTTAAGAGTACTTCCATGTCCTATGAAGAAAATGGAAATGGGGAGAATGGTGATGAAGAAGAAAGAGAATAGGAAGAATATAAAGAAGAAAATAGGGATAAAAAAGATGAGGGAAATTAAAATTTAAATGGATATAGAGATGAAACTAATGAAGGTTCTGACCATGATGGTCATAGTGTCCGCATTGGTGTTGAGGATGTTGAGATTCCTCAGGCACTAATATCTTCTCCATTTTTATTAATTGTCTCTAGATCTGAAGATAGACCCAGCCTATTTGAATATGTTGATAGATAAAATAGAGAATAAAAGGAAGTATCTGTTAAGGTGTAGGAATCCCTATGTTTAAAGAGTCACTCGGTTGATCCTACTGTTGATGGAGACTTTAGAGTGCCTTCAATTGATATAAAAAAAGTTTCCGAGAAGACAATTGTTGTACACCCAGTTGATGAGTAGATGTAGGATGATCGCAGTGTTTCTATGCATACATTTCTTGAGTATATAGTGGATGAATCTACTCTTGTCTAATCTTATATTAATCTTTGGTCACTTTGATGGACCTAGTGATTGAGGAATGAGATAATTTTATAAGTTATGTCAGAATTGGTCTAGAATACTCAGATTCAGATGAGAAAATAAGTCCACTAAAGCATGGTGGACCTAATATTCATGAAGAAATAGATCCTAAGGGATCACTAGTTGAACATATAGATATTGTATGAAAATTTCATAGATTTACTTTAGAGAGAGTTGATGAAACCTTAACTGTCCATGTCATTCCTCTAGTAGTAGTAGATTTTGTCACGAGAGGTGACTTACAATCTTTCAGAGAGAGGATTATCTCTGATATTGGGTTGTTGTTGAAATATCAACCTCCATTAATCACATAAAATAGTGATAAATAAGAAATAAATCTAGTAGGGATTATGATTCAACACACCCAGATCAAAATGTTTCTTCACTATCAAGATGTAGAAGTAGAAAACATGAGGTTTACAAATGATATATAGAGTTTTATATCTACAGATGATGATATGAGGTCTTCCATTGTAGATAATATGGCTTATTTTATAGAGAGGATGTGGAATATTTCTTCCTTGGCTTATTCATCATGCTCTCCACCTCATCCTTTTGATGTTGAAGTAATCAGGGTAGTAGTTATAGAGGAGCTTCATCCACCTTATGGTGATATACCTGATCTACCTAAAGAAATTTTGAGCAAAGTCAGTCATAACAGTGATCATGTTCATATGATGGTTAGGGAATATAAGAAATATATGAAGGATGATAAAGATAAAATAACAAAGGATATCAAGTATTATCTATCTCGTATTTATACTAAGCATGAGTTGAATTCTCATTTCAAGTTCCTCAGTGAAAACCTAAGGATGCCTCCAGTAAATCAAGCTTTCAAAGATAATGTTAATAAGTTTAAGTTGATAACCCCAGTGCTCATTCAGTTTATGGAATATAAAAATGATTTATTTAATGATATAGATAGGGCTAAAAATAGTATTATAGACTTTAATATTTTGATGAAACAATTTCATTATTTTTCTGGAACTGTAGTGGTGGATCAATATGCAATTATAATTACTGAACATATCAACCCTCTAGATGTTGATCTGAATTTCATCATATAAAGTGTTACTCGAGTTACAAATTCATCCTTAACTTCTCATTTTATACCTTTTAGTCTGACTCCCAAATAATTAGTGCAATATATTCAACCAATTATCATAAGGGAGACTCTTTCTCTACATGATGTTCCTACAACCATACCTATAGTTACTTCAGCCTCACCTGCTGAATCTTATATTTTTTAAAAAAAGAATGGATAAGCTCCACATGATCCTTATACCCATCCAAGAAAGCATTGATATTATATTTCCAACCATTTATGGGGTTGTTTACCTGATCTTTTTGTTATATATATTTTGGGATGAACATAATTGAAATTATCATGTTATTCAAATTATATTCCATTGCATTTACTATTTTATTTTTCCTCTTTGATAATCCCAAAATAGTGAGAGGACTCTATGGAATTTATTTATTTTATATTAGTGTTTCTTTAATGATTTTATTACTGACATTCCTTGTGTTGTCATATCTAATTACTTCTTTCCATTAATACCATCTTCTATTTGATATTTTTTTTCTCTCTCATTACCCTTGAAACAATACGTATTTAATTTTTGATCAAAATATCACTATATATTTTTAATATTCTAGGATAATCTATTTTAACTTTTTAATGTGCTAATATGATCTATTTTAAACCCATAATTTATTCAATATATGGTTTATAAAATTTCATGGTTTGTGATCATCTGGAAGGGGGAGGTTGTCTTAACACTTATTTTAATGATCACAAAATAATGATTCTTTTTATATTAATGAATTATATGTGTTATGATAGTGTTTTACAATATAAGGTAGATTTGTCTACTTTTGGCTAAGTCTGAAAAAGAATAACTACCAGACACAACTCACTATTGAGGATGAGTCAACATTAGAATTTAAATATAGCTAATTGTTAAAAACATATACCATCAAACATGATCCATGGGAATTTGAAAAATTATGGGATACACCCACCCAAAAAGGCGATCCATTGAAATTTGGATAAGTAGGGGAAAAACCTAGTGTTACCAATGAGTCACCTCTAGGAAGAAAATTTCAATAAGTGTTGAGATGACCTACCACCATAGGATGATGAATCATCAAAATTTACTTACCATCAGGATGGATGGTTAGAAAAGTGTTGGAATAAAATTCCACTGAGATGATTCACCATTGCCCAGACTCACCGCTAGCTCAAGTCACCATTAGGATAACTCACTGCTGGATTTGTCTCACCATTCAACGAAGTTATAATAACAATTTCTATTTATTTATGAATTAACTATTTTTAATGGGTATTTTTGAAAATTTAATATTAAGAATAATTTTTAATGATTGTCCTTAATCTATTTCAGAGATGTATTAAAATTTGTTTCGGTCTACCAATACGAGGAGAAAATGATCCTGATGAATTTTCTTGCGTGATACTGTTAAATAAAGTAGAATAATCCCTCATGTAGAGACATATATGTTGAGAGATACATACAAACACAAAGATATAAATGTACATGTGTAGTGAGGTGAAACAAAATTGAAAGAAACTGAAGAGTATAACTTGATGAGAATATTACACATTGAATAATCAACTTCAACCAACAGAGAAAGAGTGGAGCCTACAAAAGATCTACTTCATTTCCTATAGTGATAAAAAAGAGTCCATGACACTCAGTTTTACTAATATTTTAAGAAACATGACATTATCCCCTTTTCATGATACTTTCTATGAGTCACAACATTTAGAGGAGATCACACTGAGATACAAAATCTGCTTTACATATTTTATTTTATCTTTCAATTTATTATCATTACATTACAAGTAGTGTGTGTTGGCGCATTATTTTAAACATACACATTGTCTCTTATGTATTAACTGGTAGATAATCGATATCTTCTCCAATATCCTTAATTCTTTTCCCACGGTGTTATGGAAGAGGTACCTATATTTATTTTGTTTATTTTATTCCCTTGGGCATTTTGGTATTGGTTCCTCTATATCCTAATGAACTCGTTGTTTACTATCTACCTTGTCCATGTTGTAGATCAAATATTATTTTATAAATTCATATTAGTAAAAGGTGATTTCCAATTAGAGGTAATTAAGTATCATATTGAGAATGGACCTTTTTATTTAATCCATTATGTGTTTTGTTTTGTTTTAATTCAAATCTTTAATAAAATTTGATTTAAACTATAAACAAACCCAATTTTTGATATTTAGTATTAATTATTTTTATATAAGGTTTGGATTATGTAAATTGATATCAAAAGTTAAAGTAATATTCATATATATTTTTACCTAAGACTTAATAAAACTTCTAATAAATACTTTAAACAGTAAAAATTAATATCTATATGCAATTTTGATTAAATTAGCTATCTTAATTATTTTTGGGGTTTTATTTAAACTTGTTTTTAACTGAAATTTTTTATTAGGTACTCAATTCACTCCTTTTGATATACTCAGTCCAAGAAACAACTATAATTTGTTAAATGATCTTTATCACTGCCCATAATTATTTACACATTTTCTCCATGTCCAAATATGAAATTCCCACCTATGTTATCATATTTGGAATCCTAATATGTGTTATTCTAGATGACCATCATGCTTATTTTCCACTTTTATCGACAGGATGTTTTATTTGACCTTTTTAGGATGTGGGTTTACAGAAATATGTATTATTAGATTTCCAACCATTTATTACAAGGATAATGATCAAATTTTGATGTTGAAATTTATTAATGGGGGTGGGGAGGATGTAACTCCCTATGATTTTAAAAACTAAAACTATATCACATAACGTATTCAACATGCAATGAAGATGTGAAATTACCCATTATATATTTAACCATTACAACGATGCCATTAAATTAGAAGATAAAAATATTATTGATTACTTTATTATATATATATATATACATAAATATTGTACTCAATAAAAATTATAGATAAATATTTAGTAAGTAATCCATAATTGTTTTGTAAAGGGATTTTATTCTTCAAATGTTTGTTTCCATCAATAATTATTTTTATTTCTTTTCATTAAAAAATATTATGATCATTTTTTGAACTTTAATAAAATTTATTTTATAAATTTAAATCCATTATTTAAATCCTAATATCCAAATTTAATTTGACAGAAATATTTGTAGTTTTTATAAAATATTGATTTTTATTCAAATTGTGAAAAATACTGATTCTTGTCAAAATGTCCTTCCATATCAATATATTTAGTTATTTTAGAGTCACATTATTATTATTTAGTTTGATTTAAAGTAAAATAAATAATAATTAGTTTTATTTAATACACATAATAAAATTTTAACCACAATTATATTTTATTTTAGTATAATTTTGTTTTTTGGTTTAAAAACCAATTTTCTCAAAAACACTTTTAAAGTGTATTTTTTATCCATTAAAATTAATTAAGATAATCCATAATGAGTATTTTTTTTAAATATAATTGATAAAATTATATGTCAATAAATAATAACAAGGATTCATAAAATGAATATTCTTAGTCCCAATAATAATATTAAATCATTTTTTTCTGAAAAAAATACACTTTTTGGAAACTTGTTTTTTCATCGCATATGTGGGGTTTGTTTTAAATTTAGTTTTTTCACATATAAGAATATAATTTGATATAATGGTTTAAATATTTGTAATATAGATGATTAATATTGTTAAATAAGGTTGAATTAGTTTTTTTTATAATAATTAGTAAAGATACTAAAACTTAATTACAACGGTTAAGGTTAAATGAAGTATTTTAGCACGTCACATGCACCTATAATAAAAATAATTTTCAAAACACATATCATTTTTATTTGATAAATTGTATTTAAAAACTAAAATAAATATTTCAAAAAATTATCTAGTAATACTCATTTTATTTTAGTCTTAAAAATTTAATTATGTAGTTTAAAAACACAAATTATGGTGGTGGAAACTAAAATGGTAAAATGTTTGTAAACATAAATTATATGGAATAATTTTTTTAAAAAAATATGGTTTTTTCATTTTGGAGGTTTTAATAGACCATAAAATCCAAAAACTAAATTAATTATTAATTTTCTTGCCACATTAGGTAAGAGTGACCTCCCATTATTGAAAACATTTTGGTATTTACAAAAATGTGACGCCTCCTCAATTATAAAAGGGAACTCACTCCCCTCCCCACTTCACATCTATAAATCAATCTAGATCAAACAAACATTACTCAAATAAAATTTAAAATTTCTCCCCATCATCCTAGAAGCCATATTTTTGGAATAAACCCAACCTACGAAGGATTTTGGTGTAGACTTATGGAAGATACCCCAAGAAGAGGTATCATTCTTCCACACACGTTTTTTATTTATTCTTCCACATCGTTAAATTATTTTTAAACCATGAATATATAATAAAATAAATATATTAAATATAATGATATTTTTTTATGGTCATGAACAAAACCATATCCCCCTCCATCTAATGTATTACAAAATCATCATTCATTTGTATGGTGAACTATCGTCTCCCGAACTGATGTCCTTAATGTTTACATTACCACCTCTTATGGTTGGATATGAGGACTGATATAAAGTTTATATATTATATTTATAACATAATTATACCTCTTGATACATTATATCATATATTAATTTTTTTACATTCCATTCCATAGGGGATATAATAATGTCACTCGTGTGGACGACAGACTACCGCCTCACGAAACGATGCGATTTATCTTTCACTAATGCTCTACATGCAATGTAATAAGGATATATTTAATGAATATATGTGATATAAATTAAATTATTATTATATTAGTGACATATTTATCATTTTTGAAAGATAATATATCATTTTTTCACTTACATTGAAATTGATAACATCGTTCGTGTATGTGTGGACTACCGCCTTCATGAAGCGATGCGACTATCATCATCACCATGCCACATGAATGATATATATATATATAATATTATATATATGATATTATGATCATCATGGAGATATAAAATCTTACTTAACTTATTTCCATGATGATCATTGGAAAATGGAATCATTACCTATGCGTACGTACAACCTACCGTCCCAATGATCGTAAAATCATTTTACAATACAATAATTCATAATTAGTTTTAAAATTATAATGGATATATATATATATATGATAATGATTTCATGGTTATTATTCTGGAGATTATTTAACTATATAATATCCACAATAACAATAAATTTTAGAATAAGGTATGAATGAGAAAACATGGAAATTAACACCAGAAACAATAAAATTAATCATTGATTATTAATGAACGAGGGATAAGATGTAATAAAAGAACCATATATGATATTATTAATATTATTACGATTAATAAATAATTTAATAACATTTTTAAGGATATTATTAATTATTTTAAATAATGTTAAACCAAAAGGAAGCATGAGGAAATGGATTTCTAGTATTCCTTTTATGATTGAGAGACACGTGCAAATTCACCACCTATTTCTTTTCTATAGTGTATATTATAACACCCCAATCATTTTACGGTATGATTCTCTTAAATGCATTATATTCATAGCCTATCAATATTAAATCACTATATTTCTTTGAAACAAAACTTGGTTATTTAAGAGATAGTCATAACCTATCCATTAAACACAATCTTTTCTCTTTTATTTTCTGAATTTCGAAAAACGGTCATCTAGAGTGGTGACCAGTATGTCATTTGGTGTCTGATAGAACTAACATGATTTTTTATTAATAGTAACATACTCTTATGAATAGTAATATGAATAATAATATGACCCTTATGAATAGTAAATAATGACAATATTTTATTTTCTAAATTTAATAAGATAAAAAGATCTTAATTAATTTTTCAATGTGATATAAAACTAATTATACCTTTAAAATTGTTATTTTTGGAATTAACAATGATTTTATTTAAAAATTAAATTAAAAATACTAATAATAATATTTTAAAAAAATGGTGTTCATTTTTGAATTCTACACGTCGAAAAATGGTCAGGGTGTTTTTTTGGGATATTTCTAAAATTCTTTAATTTTTCATGAATAGTAAAAATACAGTTTTGAGTTTATTGTAGTTTAAAGACATCATAATGATATAATTATTAAAATAAAATTATGGTGGACTTTTATAGAGTAACATATGTCATTATGTGTCCCAAGTTGCTAACACCATGGGTAAATTCCATGGCAAAGCCCATGGTTTTGCAAAAACCACTAATGAGGTGTCCCTTTTAATTAATTAAAAACTCCATCTCATTTACTATAAATTTCCACTCACCCCCTTCATATTATTTCATTATAAACTCATTATCCTAGAATATCTAGTAGTATTACCTCCCTATGAGTCCTCCAATGGTTTCCTCAACCCCCCAAGGTCCCAACCTTCTTGTTTTGGGAGTTACTCTACAAGGTAAGAGAATCACCACACTTCTATTTTATTAAAGCTTTCATTTTATGTTTTCTCTTTTATTTTAAATTGGATTATGTTGGGATATGCCATTACATATTACCATTTATGTCCATATTTTGCATGAGTGATTAGATAACCCCTTTCTCCCATAAAACTATTTTATGAAATTTTAAGTGATGTTGTTAGGATGCTCAGTTTTCATGAGAGATTTCTCAATTTTTCTTCTATTTTGAGTTCCTTTATTTTATACATCTTTACTCATATCCCCTCATCCAAATGATATGATAATTATAGTACCTTATATGAACTTGAATTATATTATGCTAATGGAATATTTCATCATCATATCTCTATCCCCCTCCTCTTATACTGAAAATTAAAACACCATCCAAGATGTGTTAATGTATAACATTCAAGGACGAAAGGTTCTCAATTTTCATTTCCATGTTCAATTGTCATCTTGAAACCATTTTTATGGTTGAACCAGATCATAATATATGTTTTTTATTTCATTAATTTTCTGGAATCCTTACACAATCATAATATAAAATAATAACAAAATAGAAGTTCATTATGAATAAAACCTCCAAGTTAATCCAAATATTTTTAATTAACTTATATCTAATGAATCATCATCAGGGTATATAACCCAAGATCATTATAAAATAATTTATATCTCAATAATGTCTTTAATAAGATATATTAACATTTCTGTATGTTTAAATACATTTCAAACAAACTTCCATTCATGAAGACAAAAAAAACTGATCATGAAAACCATGGGAGAAAATGCTTCCAAAACAATAAAATTGAACCTCTTAAACCCAAAAAAAAGGGACATGAATGAGCCTAATAAGGTTATACTAAATTAATAATATTTATATGATGTTTTGGGAGTATTAATTAATGAATATAAATATGATTATTCTTGTCATTAAAACAAACGAATAACACACTCGAGCATAAGGTAAGGGGTTTATCATCTCACTTTCATTTCTGTGAGATTTCCATTGTTCACCACTTATTTCTTGAATGTTGTATATGTGTAACAAAATTTGATATATAATAACATGATAATCTTAATATTAATTTTATTATGTGATTAAATTGGTTATTATTGCCTTTTGGTCATACAATTCAATTTGGATACAATATAGTAAGGGACTTTGTCTCAATTTTCTTCTCATTAAGACCTTCTCGGTATTACACACTTAATATTTCATATATGGTGTATATACTGCCCATTTGAGATCCTTTTTCATTTGAAATTATAAATATATTATATACATATTCTGGTTTCTTGTATATGAGTTTTGTCTTAAGTCGTATACTCTATAGTGTATATTTGGAGGGTTATTTTAATTATGGAAATATTGATGAATCCATATTCTATACACTATACAGATATTAAGAAGGTATATTTTATGTGTATTAATTCTATGTATAAATAATGATTTGGACTTCTAGCGGGGGTTGGGGCCCTCTATAGCCCCCAGATGCATCAACAGGTCTCATGATACAAATCAATTGGTGACAAACTCTTCGACTTTGTTTCCAAAAAATCAAACGAGTTTCTACCCATAGACCTAAACTATTTTAACAGTATTATGGTATCATGTTCTAGATAAATGATTTCTAATTAATAAGAATTATCTTTATTCATTTTCAGTTATTACTAACCATGAGGTTTTTACTATGAAAAAATCTATGGATTCATGGTCTTTCTATGTTTATTAATGGAGTGTGTTCTTCATTTATTCACTATGCCATATTTGTTTATTATTCAGTTATTGTTGATTCAGGCATATTCTATTTGTAACCCTTACTGATCATTTGAGCTCACCCTTTCATTTTTTTACCTTCAATAGGTCACTAAGAAGAGACTATTTATTGAGTTCACATGATCGCAGTTTATTAGTTTTTGTTATGTATTGTATTTTTTTCCTTTACCAATGTAATTTGAGTTACATCAATGTATCTAGTTTCATAAAGACTACTAAACTGATCGTTCCTTTAGGATTTCCTTCCTCTTAATAAATCCACTGTAATAAGTAATGCACTGGCTCTAGTCTAGAGGGTTTTGGGCAATACTGTTAGTATCATAGGAAATTTAGCAGAAAAATTGGAAACTATATTAGAAAATATAGATTAGTGAACAAATCCCTAAGGTGGTATTTGAGGATAAACATACAATAACGTCCTGTTATTTTGGTAAGGAATATATTATGTGGATACTTCTAGCTATTAAATCCATATCTGGATACAAACAGGTAGAGGTGGATCTGGTACAGATGTAACTAGGAGTGAAAAATCTAACAAGGAGTTTCAGGCTTGACCCAGGGTATTCTGGTACATGACAACGGGCCTTGCTTCACTCTTTGTATTAAATCTCCCAGGGGATATGCTTAGGATAATTCACATTTTCATTACAAGCCATTGTGAAGGATTTAAATGTAAAATTTTCCTCAGAGAAACCATGTTTATGGGATTAGTTATGCATAGATTTTCAATCTATGTCAAGTGATTTTCTATTTGAGATTCATAACCAAATATAGTGTATGCAATTATTTAGAAATAGAACCTAATGGAAGAAAGGGAACCAATAATCATGGAAAATGTTTGGATTTCCCCAGTGAGCAAGTTAACACTGTAAATATCAAAGAAGATCAAATCATGACCATATTGGGAAAACATACTCATTTTGTGACAAATAACCATGATACACCTATGTTGGATTGTTTCATGTTGTAAAAGCCCCCATATTTTAGTGGGACTACTAATCCAGTGGTATCTGAGAAGTGGATCAAGTCCATTGAAAAGATGTTAATGGAATTAAGATGCAATGAAAATGAAAAGGTAGTGCTTGAAGTATATTATCTCAAGGGTGACACATATCAATATTGGTATTTTATCCAAAATTACACTAAGTAAGAATAAATAGAATTCATGGAATAGAGGACTTTTAATAAAATATTATTCGAAAAATATTTCCCTCATGAGCAACAAACCGAAATGAAGAGGAAATTATCTGACTTAATGCAAAGGGAAGAAGACAATATTACAGAGTATGAGTCTACCTTCACAAGGATAGACATGTATTATATAGATAACGTTTGTGACTCAAAATAAAAGATTGATCATTTCTTTTAAGGTCTTAAGCCATGTCTTCGAAGGGCACTGACTTTTCAAACATTTTCATCATATGATGAAATTGTATCTAGTGACATCAAAATAGAGAAGGAATTTTCGAGATCAAATTTGTTCATGGGATACCAAGATAAGAAGCAGTACTATGATAACCATGGAAAAGGTGAAGCTTCAAAGAAGAATAAAGGGAAGGAATAAATTCACATTATGCGAGAACTGTTGAACGAATCATCTCGGGAAATGCTTGAAAGGAATGGGAAACTGATATAAGTGTGGAGAAAAGGATCATCGATATGATGAATGCAAGGGGAAGAAACAATTCAATAGTATTCAATGTTAAAATTTTAGAGAGATGGGACACTATGAAAATGAGTGTCCTAAACACCAAGGAAACATTCCGAAGAAGATTCCAAGAGAGAAATGGAGATCTTATGAGATTACAACTGAGAAGGTTTATGTTCCTAATGATGTTGATGAAGGTACTTTAATTGTTTCCTCACCCTTAGACAACACTTTATTTGATTCTAGATCATCACATTCATTTATATCTTCCCAGTTTTCTAGGAAAAGTAGATATGTACAAATTGATTTAATAAAGGAGTTGTCAGTCAAAACTCCTAGGGGATGTATCTTTTCTAAAATGCATATCTATTAGTCCCCATCATGAAACAAAAACGTTCTTTAGTTGATAACCTTATCATAATTCCAATTTATGAATTTGATATAATTCTCGATATGAATTTCCTGTCAAATTATGATGCAAATATTTTTTGCAAGAATATGGAAGTTACAATATTTTAAAATGGTGTAGAATTCCTTATTTTTAGAGAAGAAACGTCACTATATGATTATTTTCTAGATCCACCCACAATAGATCTATTGAATAACATTCTTGGAGAGGAATAGAACATAATGTTTATGCTTCAGGGAAGAAATATTCATATTGAAGATGTAAATATAGTGAATGAATACATTGATGTATTATCAGAGGATTTACCTAGACATCCTCAAGTGCAAGAAGTTATATTCTCTATTTAATTAATTCTTGGTGAAAAACCGATATCAAATACTCCCTATAGAATGACCACTGTGGAGTTAGTGGAGATAAATATACAACCAGAGGAATTAAGTGACAAAGGATTTATTCGACCTAGTGTTTCTATATGGGGATCCCCTATCCTCTTTATCAAGAAGAAAGACGGTTTCATGAAGCTATGCATTGATTACATGGAAATAAATGGAATTACAATAAATAATAAGTGTCCTCTTCCATGAAATGATAAATTATTTGATCAAATTCATGGATCACAATACTATTCAAAGATTGAACTTCAATCTAGATATCATTAGCTATGTGTGAGTAAGGAAGATATTCCAAAGACAGCATTTCGAACACAGTATGGGCATTATAAGTTTATAGTGATGCCTTTTAGACTGACTAATGCACTATCTATTTTGATGGATTTAATGAATAGAGTTTTCATGGAATATATTGATAACATTTTTTGGTATTCATCGATGAAATCCTGGAAAAATCCAATATCTATGAAGACTATGAGAATCACTTTCATATTATTATGAATACTCTTAGAATAAAAAAATTATATGGGAACTTTAGAAAGTGTGAATTCTGGCTTCAATCAGTTTCTTTTCTAGGGATGATTTTCCCTAATGATGGAATCCTAGTTTTTTATACAAAGTCAAAGGCTATCCAAAATTGGACCATTCCAACAAACATACTGAGGTACGCAATTTTATTGCCTTAGCAGGTTACTATTGGCGTTTTGTTCTGAATTTCTCCCGAATGGCTAACCCGATAACCAAGTTCACACGTAATGGAGTTATGTCTGTGTGGACGAAATAATGTATATAATTCTTCAAAGAATTGAAAATAATATTGGTCAATGCTCCAATTTTGAATCTTCCCTCAGAAAATGATGGATTTTTGAAATATTGTGATGCATCGAAGAATGGACTAGGTTGCGTCCTTATGAAAAATGATAATATTATTGCTTATGCATAAATAAAGTTGAAGAATATTGAGAAAAATTATCCAAATCATGGTCTTGAGCTTTCAGCTGTAATATTTTCTTTGAAAATATGGAGGCATTATCTTTACGGTGAAAATGTGAGATATACCTAGATCACAAGAGTTTGGAAGAAATTTTCACACAAAAAGAACTCAATACGAGGAAGAAGAGATGGATCAAGTTACTCAAATATTATGATTTTCCAACACACTACCACCTAGGAATGGTAAATAAGGTGGCAGATGCACTACGCAAGAAAGTTCACAGACCTCTGACTCAAATGAGGATTGAGAGAGATCATATATTCATGGAACTACTCAAGATGGATATGGGAATCATTATGGAAGGGGAAACATCTATGCTCTTTCAAATGACTTTTAAACTATATTTACTAGAGAAGATAAAAATACCTCAATCTGATGATAAGAATCTGTACAAGAAAATTAATGCTGTTATGGATGGGAGATTGGAATACTTTGTATACGAGGAAGGTGTTCTGAAATTTAGGAAGAGGTTGTGCATTCCATCAGTACCTGAGCTAAAAAGGGAACTATTAGATGATGCTCATAGCTCAAATTTATCTATACACCTGGGTTCCACAAATTTTTATATAGATCTATGGGAATATTTTTGGTGGGATAATATAAGGCGAGAAATTATTGACTACATGTCAAGGTTTCTAGTTTTTAAAAAAGTGAAGGCGGAGAGTTATCATCCTAGAGGGGTGATGGAACCTCTACCTATTCTTATGTGGATGTGGGATGAAATTACAATGGAATTTGTCACTGCACTACCGAGGACACCTATAAGGAATGATGTAATATGGGTTATTGTTGATCGTCTCACAAAATCAGCACATTTCCTTTATATAAGAGAGGATTTACCACTTGAGCACCTGGAAATACTTTATATTAATGAATTTGTAAGACTTCATGGTGAACCTCTATCTATTGTGTCTTATCCAGATCCTTGGTTTAAATCAAAATTATAATAAAGTCTTCAGAATTTATTAAATACTGAGCTTCGTTTGAGTACTGCTAATCACCCACAAACCGACAGACAGTCTAAAAGGACTATTAAAACACTAAAAGACATGTTGAGATAAATCTATATTTACTTTGAAGGTATGTGGGATCAATAATTGCCTTTAGTGTAATTTTACTACAATAATAGATTCTATTCAAGTATTGAAATGGATCCATATAAATCATTATATGGAAGGATATGTTGAACTGCAACTTGTTGGGATGAATTTGGTGAGAGGAAACATATAGGCCGAGAACATAATGAAGTTACCACAACAAAGGTAAAGACAATTACATCATATATTAAAGCATCCCAAAGTAGGCAGAAGAGTTATGCTAACAACTAAAGAAAGGATTTGGAATTACTAGTTGGAGATCATGTCATTCTGAATGTATCTCCATGGAAGAGTGTCTTTAGGTTCAGTAAGAAATGGAAACTGAGTCCTAGGTATATCCGAACACTTGGAAATTTTGGAAAGAATCGAAGCTGTAACTTACCATTTAGAAATGCCGCCAAGTATCTCTAAAGTTCGCGACATGTTCCAAGTGTCATTGTTATTGAAATTCATGATAGACCCAATGCATGTACTCACCAATGAAGAGATAGAGTTGGAACATGGTTTGTCGTATTGCGAAGATCCTATTGAGACTCTTGACACAAGGAAGAAGGTGTTGAGGAAGCCGACTATTTGTCAACTAAAGATACTTTGGAGAAACCATAACTTGGAGGAAGAAACATGGGAACCAAAGGATGTTATGAAGAAGAACCACCCACTTGTTTTTAGAGGTATTTATTCATGAAAAATTTCGAGGAAAAAATTTCCAAAGGAGGGAATAATATAACACCCCAAACATTTTATGGTATGATTCTATTAAATTCATTATATTCATAGTCTATATTTCATAGAGCACTGTGTTTTTTTGAAACAACACTTGGTTATTTAAGAGATAGTCATAACCTATCCATTAATCATATATTTTCCACTTCTATGCTTTTAATTTCAAAAAATGGTCATCTAGAGTTGTGAGCAGAAAGTCATTTAGAGTCTGATAGAACCATCATGAGTTTTGATAAATAGTAACATTCCCTTATGAATAGTAATATTAATTGTAATATGACCCTTATGAATATAAAATAATGATAATATTTTATTTTGTTAATGTAATATGATAATAAGATCTTAATAAATTTCTTAATGTGATATAAAACTAATTATAAATTTAATATTCATATATTTAAAAATAGCTATGATTTTATTTAAAAATTAAATTAAAATTACTTAGAAATTATTTGAAAAAATGGATTTAATTTTTATATTCTACATTTTGAAAAACAATTAGAGTGAATTGGTCGGATTTTTTTAAAATACTTGAATTTGTCATGAAAAGTAAAAAACAGTTATGTGTTTTCAGTAGTATAATGACTTCATTATGATATAATAATTAAAATAATGGAATGATATAATTATTTAGAGTAAAATATGTCATTATGTGTCCCAAGTGGCTAAAACCATGGTCAAATACCATGGGAAAACCCATGGTTTTTCAGAAACCACTAATGAGGTGTCCCTTTTAGTCAATAAAAAACTCTCTCTCAATTACTACAAATACCCACTCACCCCCTTAATTTTCCTTCATTACAAACTCATTATCCTCAAATATCTGGTAGTATTACCTCCCTAGGAGTACTCACAAGGTGTCCTCAAACCCCTAAGGTCCTAACCTTCATGTTTTCGGAGTTACTCTATAAGGTAAGAGAATCAACCACCATCCTCTTATCTTAATGCTTTCATTTTATGTTTTCCTTTTTATTTCATTTGGATTATGTTGAGATATGTTATTACATATTCCCCTTTCTTTCCATATTATGTATGAGTAATTATAAAACCATTTTCCCTCATCAAACTATTTTATGAAATTTTATGTGACGTTGTTAAGCTGCTGAATGTTCATGAGTGATTTCTCAATTTTTCTTTCATTTTGAGTTCCTTTCATTTATAATTATTTCCTCATCTCACCTAATAAAAATTATATGATAAATCCTGTACATTACATGAACTGGGGTTATATTATTCTAGTGGAATATATCATCAACATCTTTCTTTCCCTCTCCTCCAATACTAAAAATGAATACATCGTCCGAGATGTGTTAATTTATCACCTTCAAGGATGACGATTTATCAATTTTCATTTCCATGTTCAATTATGGTCATGAAAGAATTTTTTTGGTTGAACCAGATACAAATACATGTATTTAATCTCTTTAATGTTCTATAATCCTTACACACTCATAATATAAAATAATAATACAAAAGAAGTTCATTATGAACAAAACCGCCATGTTAATCCAAACATTTCCTATTAACTTTTATCTAATGAATCATCATCATGGTATATAACCCAAGACCATTATAAGATCACTTATATGTCTATAATGTCATTAATAAGATATATTAACAATTTCTTTGTTTATCCACATTTAAAACTAACTTCCATTCATGAATACAAATAAACAGATCATGAAAACCAAGGGAGAAAATGATTCCAAAAAAATAAAGTTGAACCACTTAAACCCATAAAATGGCCATAAATAAACCTAACAAGGTTATAATAAATCAATTAAATGTATATGATATTTTGTAATTATTAATTAATAAAGCTAAATTTGATTATCCATGTCATTAAAACAAACAAAGAACACACTTGAGCACAAGGTAAGGGGTTTCTCATCCCACTTTCCTTTATGTGGGATTTCTGTTGTTCACCACTTATTTCATGATTTTTGTATATTTTTACATCCATTATATATATAATAAAAAGATTATATTTAAATTCATGTTATTTTGTGATTAATTTAGTGATTATTGGCTTTTGATCATACGATTCAATTGAATACTTTGTGGTAAGGGACTTTGTCTCAATTTCCATTTCATTGAGAATTTCTTGTTATTATAAAAACCTAATATTTCTTATGTGGTGTATATACGGACCATTAGAGATTATTTTTTATTTAAAATTGTAAATATATTATATCCATACTCTGGTTTAATTGATATTAGTATTGTCTTAATCCGTATACCCCTTTAGATACGATGTATATATGGAAAGTTATTTTAATTATGGAAATATTGATGAATCCTTATTCTATACTCTATAATGATATTGAGAAGCTATATTGTAACTATATTAAATCTATTTATGAAGAATTATTTTGACATACAGCAGAGGGTGGGGCCCACTATAGCCCCTCGATGCATCGACCTGACTAATTGGACAATTAAGTTGGCGAAAAACCCTTCGGTTTTGTTTCCTAAAAATCAGATGGGTTTCTACCCAGAGAACAAAACTGTTTTAATGGTATTATAGTATCATGTCCCAGATACATGAAGTCCAATTAATAATAATTCTATTTATTCATTTTTATTTATTACTATCCATGATGTTTTCACTATGATAAAATCTATGGATGCAGGCTCCTTCTTAGTTTATTAATGGCGTGTGTTCTTAATTTATTCACCATGACATATTTCTTTTTTGATTCAGTTATTATGGATTAATGGTTACACTATTTGTAACACTTACTGATCATTTGTGATCACCCATTTCATTTTTTCACCTTCAATAGGTTATGAAGAGGAGACTATTTATTGAGTTCCCATTATTGTAGTTTATTACTTTTTGATATGTATTGTATTTTTTTCCTTTTCCAATGTAATTTGAGTACATCTATGTATCTAGTTTTTTCAAGACTAATAAATTGATTATTCCTTCGGGATTTATTTCCTATTAATAATTCCAATGTAATAAATAATTTATCGGCACCAGTATAGAGGGGTTGGGGCATTATATATATACTACCCATTTGACAGGATATGTCACGAATCTAATTATTTTCATTATATATAATGTTTCATTTGTTAATATTATTTATTGGGGATTATTATTTAAAAGGTTACTGAAGCGGTATGAAATTTTTTTCTCAATTTTTCTCTTATGATACATATTTCATGTTATGTGCTTTTCTTCATTTATGAGGTTTTATAACATCTCATTTCACATGTAATATAATTAATATATTTTTTCTCATGATATTTTTAGTTTTATTTAATGTTCTCCTTTCATGTATCTTATAATTCAATATTACTAAAGTGGTAAGAGTTTAATGTTATAATCTCATTGTTTATGGGGATTATTTATGATTAAGTCCCCAATGTTGAAATATTATGCCCTAATTCATAATAATTATCAGGATTTTTTCATCATATCATTTTTAATTACATTTTTATGTAATAAAACCATTTTGAAACTATTTTTTAATTAAAATAACAAATAATATATTTTTATGAAAAATCATATTAATTTAACTTTTCCTTCAGAATACCTTTTTCTTCAAAAACCATGTTTTATTAAAAAGGTATTAATTTTTTTAGCATAATTCAAAATGAATATTAAATACATTTTTTAGCCATATAATAATTTTTACAAAATTATATGAAAGTAATATTCATGTGTTTTTCCAGAAAATGTTTGTTTATTTTTTACTAAAAATAGAAGAGGAATCTTTTCTTTAACGTGAAAAACATAAAGGTAATTTTCCACCATTACGACCACTATTTTATTTCAATCTACCTTTATATGTTTTAATGGTTATTTTAAAAGAAAATTATTTTCAAAACATTTTATGTATTAGAACGTTTTTTTCATAATTTAATAGATATTTTCGTCAAGAAAAGTTTTAATTGGTTTTTAAAGCATTCCTTATTTGTTTCCAATGTTATTTTAAATGAAAAGTAATTATTAAATATCCAATGAATAAATAGTTTAAAAAATGGTATTTCCAAAATAAAACGGTTATTTTCTTCAAAATTATTGAATAATATTTTAATGGTATCTCCATTCATCATTGTAAATAATCATTTTTGTAACTTATGCTCGAAATGGTGATATATTGTACCATCATCATTCTTTCTCTATAAAGACTATGATTATTTAAAATAAATTATTATGGAAGTTATTTCATTTACACAAATTATTCATGTTTCTAAGAAATATTTGTCAAACATGTTTATTTTCCATAGATTAATCATGTTTAAAAGAGATTATAACAGAACCCATTTTTTTACCAAGGGTTAATCATGTTTCAAATATATTTTCATGGAACAAGTTTCTTTTTTGTTGGATAATCATGTTTCATGTATATTTTAATGAAACCCATTTTCTTTCAACATGTTAAACAAGTTATGAATGGAATAATGATTTTATTTAGGAACATTTTGATGAAATTAAAGATATTTTTACTTTATTAATGTTGTGGTTCATGGTCATTACTTATAAGATATATGGTCCCAGATAACGTGGGTGCTACCATTTTAATTTATATGATGGGTGTGCCTAGATAATAATAGGTTATCATTTCATAACTTATATGATGGGTGTTCTCATATAATACTTCAATACATTGGGTATTTATTATGTTCTTTGGAGAATTATATTATAAGTCCAAATTGTGGTTATTCCATTTTTATGGGATTCTAAGGGTTCTATAATTGTTCTAAGATGATGAATTCCCAATATAAAAACATTTTTTTGTCTTATTTCCAAGGGTTTATAATGTTTTCTTTGATCAAGATTGAAATCACATGGATAATGTACATTCATTCTTATGAATTTTTCCATTGATGAACCCTTATAATGTGTTTAAAGATTGTTGATTCAAGTTTTGATGGGTATGAGTTATTTTTTGACTCACTCATGCACTCTAATTATGTCATCATACTCATACACACTTCATATTCTCATTAATGGAATTCAATTATTAATGATTATGTTTACCCTTAATGATCATTTGATATCACACTTATTATGTTACCTTTTCCACATAATATGAAGAATTATATTGAATATATTATTTCTATAAGTGTTTCATAGGGATGATGATGATTACCAAATGTGAAATAAGAAAATGTGGGATAAGGGGGAGAAATTTTCATTTAATGACATGAGTACTGTTTATATAAGAGTTGTGCTAGTTGTATAAAACTCTATATGTAAAAGAGTATTGATAATTTTAGTAATTTCATTTTTTATGATGAAAGGTATTAATGGAAAAAATTGGGACACCTTCATCTGTTTCAAATATGTGAGTGTAGTGTTTATTATTTCAGAATCAAATCTATTAGTACGGGTTCTAGGTTCTTAATGGATTAGTTTATGTTTTAATGAAAAACTTTTTTAAGGAATAGATCCCTTACACTATGTTGGAATAAGTTTAAAGGTATTATTAATCTTTAGGGTATATCTTATCTTGATGTTAAGGTAATTTTAGGTTATAACAATGTTATAACATTATGGGGATTATATTAATATAGTTTTTGAAACGAAAAACCTACATGGTGGGTGACAATCCACCTAATCTATTAAGGAAATGGGGATTTAGACCACAAATAAAGGATGATAAGGTTTTAACAACTACCACTGGACTATATGTAATTTTAGATAACATTTAATTGTTTTTCCATCTCAGGTTGGCGGCATACCCTCTCCTTAGCGTTAATCTTCGGCAAGATCGTGGTGTGTGACCCCTCTTTCAACGGCGGCATTGTGCGGATTTGCGAGCGCGTCCACTCGGCCATGATCACCATTGTTGGATTGTATTCTTCCACTATCTGGCTAGGGTTTCCATTGGCGGCGCAGTGAAGGTCCAGTGGTCGGGTACCAGTAGCTGTGTTCTGAGGGCTACTGCCTCGTTTCAGCGTCAGCTATGGGTACATTGGGAGGTTTGCGGTGGTATTCGAGTGCGGTCTTGAAGGCAGCGACATGATTTTGGTTCTACTTGTAGATACTCCATTCTTCATTGGTGGATTACAATGATTTTGATGGTTGATGGCATGTGTTCAACCAATGTTAAAAGGTTTTTTTAAGCGTGGTTTTGGTTGGATGTTTTTCATTCGGTTTTGATGGCGGTGGTGAATCCTTTTTCCTCAATGTTCTGATGCTGTCCAGCGTTTACTCTAGCCGACGATGGCGTTGAGACGATGATGCTTCTTGGAGTAGATAAAAATGGTGATATGGATGATAGCGCCGAGATGATGGCAATGGTGATAGGATGTGTTGGTTGAGTCAGGATGCAAGTTACCGGAATCGAGGAGTCTTAATGCACAGTTTGAATTTCAAAAGTTTTCTCTAGCGCGCAAATGCAGGTAGCACGAGATTCGCGGGTGTCTCGTTAAAGTGATTTACAGCTTGCAATTTGAATTCTTTGTAGGATTTTGAATTTTGAGTTTCCCCGCTCTGTTATGTTGATTTCTGTGTGATGATTTGCGGGTTCCCACTAACCCTAAAAGTTGCTTTATGAAAATTAAAAAAAGATTTGGACTGATAACTTATGGTAACCAAATTGTCATTGGATAATATGTAGAGATAGATGTAAAGGCTTGTCCCTGTTTATAGATCATACGATCCACTAAAAATGATTATTAATTATTTAGGAATAAAAAATTCATTTTTTGATATTGATTTATTTGAGTATGTGATTGATTATAAATTTTTCTAAGGACAACCAAATGATGAAATTTTTATTAAGAAATATAAAAATATAAAGAAGTTATATTTCAATATATTCTAATATAGTAAAATAATACCACAATATTTGGAAAATGATCTTTAAACATAATTTTTATCCTTTTACATTCATATATAAAGAATAAATTGGACTTTTATATCATCACATATTTATGGTTTTGAGTTCCATTACTTTCCATTGATCATTCAGTTTCATATGATCAACGGCCTTTATCCCTTTGTATATTTATTTACACTATTTGTTGTCATATATATCTTCACATGAAAACAATGTTATAATATTTCTAGACATATTTATGTGTTATTCCCTATGGCCTTTTTACATATCATTATTTCTCATTAATAAGATGATTTAGTAACCCTTTTTTGATGTGCATTTTCAATAAAGAAATTTTCTAATATCAAACCACATATTTATGAGCGCAAGATCAAACTATGAGGTTGAAATTTATTTAAGGTGGGGAGATTATTACACCACAAAATTATAAAATATGTACATTTTATTTTATGGGATATGCTACACCCAATATTGAGCATAAACAACCATTAAACATACTTCTTAAAATATATTCTCTTCGATAGTTTGAGGAACTGGCATCCCCGAGTCAAAATGAATAGTAATATAGAATACCAAAATAAACTAAATATTAAATTACTGGGTTTGAAAAGTAATAACTAAATTATGAAAATTATCTCTATCTATATATTAAAAATAATAATAGAATCATTTAAATGAAAAAGAAATGTTTTTTTGAAAAACTATATTTTTCTAAAAAGCAATATAGTCCCCTTTTGCACATATTATTTAAAATCAATTTTTACCAAATTTTATAAAATTAATTATGAAAAATTAAATTAATATTTGAATAATAATATAAAAAATATGATAGGGTGAATGTTTTTGATTTTTCTGAAAACTATCATTTTTTTATGAATGGTGAAAAATACTTTTTTATTTAACATTACCTTTTTGCTTAAATAATTTGACCATTTTATTTATATAATAAATTTTTTATAAGGTATAATTAATTAAATTATATTAATATTTTACTAATTGAAGTCATTGGAATCCGTTTCATTTTTAATTTTTATATTAAAACCTTCTATACTTAGGAGAATTGTCTCTTGGGAAGCCTGCTTTGTCATCACATATGTGGGTGTAATTTTAAATTAGATTCTTCCACTTACGAGACTTGAATTTGGGAAAATGAATTAAATATTTTTAATAAGTATAATTTATACTATCTAACATGTTAAACTTAAATTTTTACCATAATGAACATTAATAATAGTAAAAATTAATAACCACTGTTAAGGTAAAAGTTGGTTCATCAAGAGTTAATTTAATAATATTAGAGATAAACTGGCCTAAAACAATTCAAAAAACAATTTTATTGAAATATTTAGACCTATTAACTTGTAATTATTGATTATGATCTATTTTAAATTCATTTATAATGATAAAAACATTGGTGTAATTGATTCTTTTAAAACATTTCATGTGTGTCCTGCACCCTAGTTATAAAAGGTCATCACATCTCCACCCGTAATCACACTTCAAAATAAATTTTTTATACCAATAAATACCCAAATATATTTCTTAATCCCCAAATACAATCCAATATCCCATGTTTTGATAATAAATCTATTCATGTATGGATTTTGTTGCAAACCTAGAAATGTTTTCCGAAGAAGAAGAAACATTTTAAATGAGATTTTTTTATTTTGTTTCTCCTTAAACATATTTAAAATCATATAAATACATGATTGTATTGTAACATATTTATATTAAATAAAACGAGATTTTATTATGTTAATGTAATTATATATATACATATCCTAATATTTCAAATTGTAAATGAAACCATTGATCGAGTGTATAACTAACTACCACCTCACGAACCAGTGTAATTCGTTTTCTTTTGCAACCTTACAATGATGAATATAATAAAGTATTTATATGATTTATACGATTTTATGATATTATAGTACTTATATAATTATAATACAACATATATCTTATTATTTTCTATTCTGTTTAAAATATGTTAACATCACTCATGTGTACAACATATTACCTTCTATCAAAGTGATACAATCCATTTTTCATATAAACATTGAATGTAAGGTAATAAGGATAAATTTAGTGAATATATGATATATATTTGAAATTATATCAATTTTAAAAAATTAATATATCAACCACTAATTTACCCATTCACCCATTAAAGAAATGATAATACCTTTCGTGCGTACTTTCAACCTACCATCTCCACAATGCGATGTGCTCCATTTTATATATTAAAATTTAAATAATTATCCTATAAATTCATTTAAAGTGTTTAAATTTATAATATAAAAATAATTATATTTATGATGTAACAATATAATATTCATAATAACCAAATCTTTCATACTAAAACACACATGATTAAACAAGGCAATAAACACCCGAAACAATGAGAATAATGAAATACTATCAAAACATATATAGTAAAATTTTATAAGGGGATCACATATGATTATATAAGTATTAATATGGTTCTGGTGTAAATTAATAAAAAAAATTCAAACCATTATAAATGAATTCAATTAATGTTCAACCAAAATAATGTGTGAGGTAATAGACTTCATCTCAATTTCTCTTCATCGAAGAAAATTTTAGTTTTATGAAAATAATTTATTTTATATGGTGTATATACTACCTGTTTTTCATATCTTATTAATAGAAATTCATAATTCAATATGTTTTACGTCTAAATTAAAAATATTAGATCTAAGTGGATTTGACTTGAAAATTATCAAGTGGTAAAGAATTTCAAAACTCATTTTCTTTTCATTGAGTTATATTGGTTCTTCATTATCCTTGAAATTCTATAATTATTTTTGTAATCAACTTTGATGATATTATGTTTTTATTTTAATTGTTTTATGTGTATTTAAATTTTATATACATAATCGATTCATTTATTAATTCTCACTTCAATGTTATGATCTTTTTAAGGGTGTATTTCATAATTTCAATTTAATCAGCATTGTTTATACTTGAATTTACATTGAATGGAATTATTTGATCATTTACTAATAAAAATTATTAATTTTATTATATTCAACTTATTCTTGATTTTTTTCAAGTAATAGTACCATCATACTCTATTGGGTTCTTAATATTATTAGGAAAATGTTTTTAAGAAATTCATAATTTATTTATCTCTTTGGTTGAAAATTACATTTCATAAAAATATCTGATTTATAATTTTTTCCCAAATTTTGAAATATGTCAAAATGATTTATTAAATACTTTATTACCCAAGAATTATTGTTTAAATTTATTTTTAATAAAATATTTATGTTACATTCCAAACAATGCCCAATTGGATTTTACTGAAAATGTGAGATGGATATTTATTTTAATGTCTAGGACATGTACGGAATATCTTGCTTCAATGACCACTAAATGTTTTAACGTTTACATTATAAGTTTTAATGTTTTTTTTTCAAATAAAATTACCTCAATTTTTTTAAACTATTAGATAAAATAATGAGTTTTAATTTGGAATGATTATTTTACTCAAGAATATTTTCAATGAACTTTTTATTGTATTTCTATTCTTCAGAAACATCAAGAATTTATTATACTTATGATCCAATGAAGATATGTTGTATTTATTCATTCCTTATTATTTCATGGGATGGTTTATGATTATTTTAACCAGAAAATTTATTGAAATTCATTTTGTTGATTCATTTATGTTTTCATTAACATTCCGTTGAAATATCCAATTTCTTATGATCACTACATATTAAATTTCCCATAACTATTTATATTACTTATCATGAATATAAATATTTCTTAAACCATATTTCATTATAAATAAAATAATTAACATTGAAATTTATACCATAGATTGGGGGTATAAGGCCCCGACCTTATATATTACTTAATATTGAATTAAATGAATAATTCACATTGAGGATATTTTCAGGTTTAATATTTTAGAGAATTAGATCATAACTATTACATCTCAAAAGATCACATAGTACACACTTCTAAAAAGTTTCATTTTTTTCAAAACATGAACTCTTAAAAAAAGAGTCATGTCTAGTTCCATGTTTAAGAAAGCATGAATTTTCTTTGATCCCATCCTTGACAATATTCCACATTATGTCCCGTGAAAAAAATTTCAAAAAACTTTGGGTGAGCATAAAAAGCTCAGTAAGGGATACACAAGAAGGAAAACTGTTAGTTTTTCAAAACATCAATTAAACCATGAATACTTTATCAAATCAACACTTTTCACCTCTAAAAATTATTAAATACTCTTCACTAAATTAAAGATCATTACTTACCCTTTTGAAACGAAAATTTTACCGTAAAACCCATATAAATAACACATAACATATAAATGTAATTTGAGACATAAACATACTTTAATGGAATAACCAAACGATCGACTTCCACACATATCACTTAATGGAAAATCCATACGACCAAATTCCATACCCAATGCATTAGAGGTTATAACGTAACCACCCATCCTGGTATTCACAGCACCACCCGTCATATGGTTTATCACATAACCACCCATCAAATGTCCAAGTACCATTATAAAATCATAAGACATAAAACAAATATAATGGAAGGAAAACATTTCCACATTTCGATCACAATATATCAATTAAATATATTGACATAAAAAATCCATTATAAAAACCATTTTCAATACCAAAATACATAAAAGAGTATATGGTATTTATTTCATTTTAAAAAAATTATGGCTTGTTGAGGAATCCAAAGACCAAATAATACTCACGACGGCGGAAAAGGTCATTGTCACCGTGTACGTTAAAAAAACATTCCTTTTGGTCGTTTAGTAAAACTCTTCTTATAAAGAGATTCCTTTTGTATAAAATTAAAAGTCAATGGGGGGTTTTTACACCGTATAAAAGAAAGTTGTGAATAAAACAAAATACGCCTCAATGAAAAGAGATTGAGACAAAGTCCCTTACCTCGTGTCTGATGTGACTCGATTGCTCTTTAATATCATGAATAATAAACTGATGTTAATTTATAGTTTCTTAAGAACCTTTTTCAAGCTTATTATTACTTTTATATCTCTTATTTCCATGTTATAAACATTATGTAATCTTTTAGGTTAATAATGCTCGTTTTGTCGATATTTGTTTCTTAAGTCAAAAGTGCACTTCTTACAATTACATGTTGTTCATGTGGTCAAAGGTTCATTACATCCAGAATGATATTCATGACTTGGATATCATATATATCATATACATTCAGGATATACATGTATATATAACATTATATAACATTTAGATGTAAGAAATGAAATGCACCGTTCATGGAGATGGTAAGCCGTACGTACGCATGAACTCTACTTTCCTTTCTATTTCATATTTAATGTAGTGAAATCATAATGATATAAAGGTATATCATAATTCCAGTATAATATCATATATAATATCATTAAATGCATCCTTAATACATCCCACATATGGAATTAACGAATCAAATCACTTTGAGGGGGCGGTAGTCCGAACTTCCTAAAATGAAATTATCGCGTTTACCCATAATGGAAACCATAAAGGTATGTCATAAAATAAAAATACAGAAGAATATGGAAAACATAAACATAATATATATATCGTATATAAATAGTGTGAAATCTTAATGGAAACCATGAATGGTGTTAAAAGAAAATTGAACAATCATCGTCTCGTTAGGCAGAAATTCGCCAACCATAGAAACAATATGTTCTTTAACCATTAGACAGAGGTTTGTGTAATTTTATCTCGAATACTTCTCATAAAAACATCCTATTATATTTAATATACATTTGTTGTTACAAAAGAAAGGAATAAAAAAAGTTTATGGGGTTGGAGAAGCAAAATAAAGTATAAGAACACAAGAGAAGACATTACCTTTAAATCGGGTAACTCACTTTGGTTTGAATTAAAAGGGTTTCTTGAAGAGCTTCCTACCTAAGGTAAGGATTATATGATGAGGATAAGTATGTGGAGAAATAAAAGGAGAAAATATTGGCCCAGAAAATGTCTTGAGTGGTGTGGGTAAGGTGGTAGAGATGTGGGCCTTTTATAAGAGGAGAGGAGGGGCACTCTTGGAATGTTATAAAATGTTACTTTATTATATAATGAGTTTCGGTTTTTAAAGGTCCCAAAATTATATATTTCGAGTATGAGGTGATAAGAGTTCAAAATCTAACCATCCAATATGTTTTTGACAAGTGTAGGTCTTAGATTTTACATTATCTTTTCGTTTTATTTAAGTCGTTAAATAATGAGGTAATCACTGCATCATCATGGTGTCATAATTAATTTAATTTATTTAATGTCAAAAAATTATAACAAAATATATCCTGATGTAGGAAATCTTCTTATCTTTCTAATTAAAATTTTTAGTCCAAATTATGACTTGTATAACCCCATGTAAATTGTTTTGTATTAAAACAATACATGTTTGTGAAATTTTTATTTTAACTTTAAATAAAAAAGTTATTAATGTCATTTTCTTACCCAAGTGGCTCCATGGGGTCCGCTAGTTTACCCGTGGATTTTTTTGGTCGGCCATGAGACATAAAATAAAGTTAGGACATGTGTCAAGGTAATTTAATATAATTATAACATTTTTTTATCGTAATTTACACTAATTACCTTCAATCGCGATTAATAAAACTTAAATGTTACTATTCACCAATAAAATTATATTAATCCCATTGAAACACATTTTACTTCCTAATGACAACCATGTATGTTAGATTTTTGAAATTCAAATCACATAGGTGGTAATGTTTCATTTAAACGAAAAATCAGTTTTTTAACTACCACTAAGTGGTTTCACTATTAATCAAAAATTGAAGTTTTTTAGAGAAATACCAAAAATTCACCCTAAGCTATATTTGATATTAATAATTAAAAAATGATGTCTATTTTAAAAAATTCAAAAAATATAAGATGAATTAATTAATTTAATAATTATTTTCTGTTGTCAAAACAAATAGCGTGTTTTAAAGAAGCAATATCACACAAAAGATTGACGTTTGTTTAAGTCCTATTTCAAAATGAAATTAATTCCAATGACCACCATTAGATTAAATGGTAAATATATATTCTAATTGATCATTAAAACCAATTCAAAATATAATCTAATCATATAAATAAATTATATTAAAAGGAGGTTTTGAATTAAAATACAACATTTTCACTATTCATTAAAAAAATGAACTTTATCGAAAAAATACCAAAAATTTACACAAAGTAAATTTTGATGTCCCAATTCTTAAGAAGAACATTATTTGGTCCAATAGAATGTATAAGAGTGACTAAAACTATTTTTAAAGACGGTTTTCCATCAAAAGGAGATAAATCAACCTTTCAGTGAACATCAGAATATTTATGCCTACAATTGAATTCTTTTCTTAATTTAAGCCTTGATCTTTTATTGGATAAAAGTATAAAAATTTAAAAAACCATTTATAATCATATTTTAGTTATTTCTATTCATTCTTGCCAATACTACGACTACGTGTTAACTACCATTTAAACTAATATTATTATATTACTAGTGTGCAACGTAAGATTTCAAAGAAACTCGTGGTTGCGTATCGGGTACGCTATCGAACATAGAAACCCCTTTAAAGTAAAATTAATATTTAATTCGCAAATATTAATATATATGAAAAAGTATAATTCTATATTTACCTGGGATGTTACATCCTTCCCCCCTTTTGGGAATTGCATCCTCGCAATTTTATTCACTTATCAAAATAAGTGGGGGTATTTATCCCTCATAGCATTTTCAGATTCCCATGTTTCCTCTTCAACCATATGGGTTTTCCACAAAAAATATACTTGGTGAATTAACTTATTCCACAAAAAATTCCTTCTATGGTCAAGAATCTGGACTAGTTGTTCTTCATAAGAGAGATTCTCTTCCAACTGAACTACCTCTGGGCTCAAAAAATGAGATGGATCTGGCATATACTTTCTCAACATTGAATCATGAAAAACATTGTGTACCTGAGATAAACTCGGAGGTAAAGCCACTTGGTAAGAAACTGATCCAACTTTCTGCAGAATTTAATATGGTCCAATGAACCTTGGAATCAGTGTTCCTTTCTTACCAAATCGCATCACACTTTTTCATGGTGAAACATTGAGAAAAACATGATCACCTACCTCAAAATATAGATCCTTCCTTCGGTTATTGGCATAACTTTTCTGCCTGCTCTGAGTTGTTCTCATGTGTTTCAAAATCAACTGAACTTTTTCTGCCATCTCTTCTACCAATTCTGGTCCCATCAGCTTCCTTTCACCCATATCATCCCGAAAAGCTGGATTTCGACACCATTTTCCATATAATGCTTCAGACGGAGCAATCTGTATACTGGAATGAAAACTGTTATTCTATGAAAACTCAACCAAAAAAAGATGTTGGTCCCAACTTCCCTGATAATCCATCGAGAAAGCACGTAGCATATCCTTCAAATTCTGAATTTTTTGTTCTCACTGCCCATCTGACTGAGGATAAAAAACTGTACTAAAATATAATTCATTACCCAAAAACTTTTGAAGTCCTTTCCAATAGTTAGAAGTAAACCTGGGATCACGATATGATACAATGAAGAGGGGAACTCCATGAAACCTGAACATCTCATTAATATACAATCGAGAAAGTTGATCTAGAGAGAATGTATATTGAAT
Organism: Viscum album; assembly: GCA_963277665.1. Taxonomy (NCBI): domain Eukaryota; kingdom Viridiplantae; phylum Streptophyta; class Magnoliopsida; order Santalales; family Viscaceae; genus Viscum; species Viscum album. The sequence goes on from CAUJRU010000941.1 coordinate 244,855, forward strand.
AGGAAGGATATGAGCAGATTTAGACAATCAATCTACAATAACGCAGATTGCATTATTTTCTCAAGATGTCTTTGGTAATCCCACAACAATGTATATGGATATATTTCCTCATTTCCAATCTGGCACCGGAAAAGGTTGAATAATCCTTTTTGGTAACTACCGCTCAACTTTAACCTATTAACAAGTCAAACACTTCATAGTAAAATCAACAATATCTCTTTTCATTCCATCCCACCATTAATACTCCCGCAGATCTCTGTAGATCTTAGTATTGCCAGGATGAACTGAAAATGGGGAACTAGGAGCCACACATAACAACTCATTCTTCAACTATGAATCATAAGGCACACATAATCTCTTCCCAAACCTCAAAACACAATCATTATCAATGTTAAATTCATGCATCTTACCCTTCTGAACCAGCTATACCTTTTTCTGCAACCCACTATCTTTCTTCTACGCTTGCTTAATTTTGTCATGTAGAGATGATATCACTGACACCTGAAACAAAACAGAATAAATTACTACACCAACAACTTCTATTCCTAAGATCATCAAATCAAAAACCAAAGGATATCTCTCCAATATTATCATGGTTAATGAAGCATTACTTTTTTGAATCAAAGAATCAACCACTTTATTTGATTTTCCCATATGGTAATGAATTGTTCAATCATAATCCTTGATTAATTCCAGCAATTTCCTCTATCTCATGTTCAATTATTTCTGAGTGAATATATAATTTAAATTTGTGTGATTAGTATATATTTCACACTTTACACTATACAAATGATGCCTCCAAATTTTTAGAGAAAAAAAAACAACAGCTAATTCCAAATCATGTGGAGGGTAATTTACCTCATGTGTTGTCAACTGACGTGAAGCATAAGCAATTATCTGATCATTCTGCCTAAGGACACAACCAAGTCCCTTCAATGAAGCATAATTGTTGATAAACAATGCACCATTCATGGAAGGAAGTGCAAAAACTGGACCATTCACCAATCTTCTTTTCAACTCCTGAAAAAAATCATCACATTCTTTTGTCCAGATAAACTTAACACCCTTCCGAGTTAGCATAGTCATTAGACTAGATAACCATGAAACATTTTCAAAAAAACTTCGATAGTAACCTGCCAAACCAAGAAAAATACGAATCTCAGTTACATTTTCGGGTCTTCGAAATTCTTCAACAACTTTTGTTTTAGCAGGATCAACAGTTATGCCATTTTTTGAAACAATGTGACCAAGGAAAGAAATTTGTTGTAACAAAAACTCACACTTTCTGAATTTTCTATACTGTTTCATTTATTTTAAGGAATGAAAGACAACCCTTCAATGACTTTCATGTTCCTCTATACTTTTGAATAATCCAAAATTCCATCAATAAAAACAACCAACATTTTTCACCTTAGTAAAATGGTCCATCACTGTAACAAAATGTTCAGTTCTGATTCTGACCATCTCTGGATACTAATTTGAAATGTCATTTCCCTCTGTATGACTTCCCAGAAAAGCAAGTCTGTTTCATCTACAAAAAACCATTCTTAACATAGAAATATCTTATGTGAAGCAACATGGTAATCTATAAATGTTATATCATTTCAATATTAACATAAATTACGTTATGGATATTAATTTAACAATACCATAACTCCTAATGTTGTCTAAACCGACCTCTGATACCAACTATAAGGCCTCGGCCTTATACATTACTTAATATTGAATTAAATGAATAATTCACATTGAGGATATTTTCACGTTTACAGTTTTAAAGAATTAGATCATAATTATTACATCTCAAAAGATTACATTGTAGACACTTCTACAAGTTTCATTTGTTTTTACAAAACATGAACTCTTAAAAAAAGAGTCCTGTCTAGTTACATGTTTAAGACATCATAAATTTTCCTTGATCCCATCCATGAACCTATTCCACATTAGGTCATGTGAAAAACATTTCAAAAAACTTTGGGTGAGCATAAAAAGCTCAGTAATGGATACACAAGAAGGAAAAGTGTTATTTTTTAAAAAAATCAATTAAACAATGAATACTTTATCAAAAAAAACACTTTTCACCTTTAAGAAGTAGTAAATACTCTTAACTGAATAAAAGATCATTACTTACCCTTTTGTAACCAAAATATTACCATAAAACCCATATAAACAACACAGAACATATAAAGGTAACTTCGGACATAAAAATACTTAAATGAAATAACCATACGATCGACTTCCACATATATCAGTTAATGGAATAGCCATACAGCCGACTTCCATACCCAATGCATTGGAGGTTATAATGTAACTACCCGTCCTGGTATTCACTGCACCACCCATCATATGGTTTATCACCTAACCACCCGTCAAATGTCCAAGTACCATTAAAAAATCAAAAGACATAAAACAAATATAATTGAAGGAAAACATTTCCACATTTCGATCATAATATGTCACTTAAATATATTGACATAAAAATACAATATAAAAAACATTTTCAATACCTATATACATAAAATGGTATATTGTATTTATTTCATTTTAAAAACATTACGGCTTGTTGAGGAAGCCAAAGACCAAATAATACTTGTGGTGGCAGAAAAGGTCATTGTCACAGCGTACGTTAAAAGAATCATTCCCTTTTGTAATTTAGTAAAATGATTCTTAGAAAGAGATTCCTTTTGTATAAAATTTAATGTCAAAGGGGGTTTTTATTCCGTATAGAAGAATGTTGTGTATAAAACAAAATATGCCTCAATGAAAGGAGATTGAGATGAAGTCCATTACCTTGTGTCCGATATGACTCGATTGCTCTTTAATCTCCTGAATAATAAACTAAAGTTAATTTATACTTGATTAAGAAAAATTTTCAAGATTATTATTCCTTTTATATCACTTATTTCTAGGTTATAAACATTATTTAATCATTTATGTTAATAATGTTCTTTTTGTCGATATTTGGTTCTTAAGTCGGAAGTGGACTTCTTACAATTACATGTTGTTCATGTGGTAAAAGGTTCATTATATCCATAATGATATTAATGATTTGGATATCATATATATCATATATATATATATCCAGAATATAAATGTATTTATAATAGTATATAACATTTAGAGGTAAGAAATGAAATGCACCGTTCATGGAGACGGTAAGCCGTACGTACGCATGAACGCTACTTTCATTTCTATTTCATATTTAATGGAGTGAAATCATAATGATATAAAGGTATATTATAATTCTAGTATAATATAATATATAATATCATTAACTCAATCCTTTATACATCCCACATATGGCATTAACGAATCAAATCACTTTGAGGGGGCGGTAGTCCGCACTTCCTCAAATGAAATTATCGCGTTTACCCATAATGGAAACCACAAAGGTATGCCATAAAAGAAAAATACAGAAGCATAAGAAAAACATAAACATATTATATATCATATATAAAAAGAGTTACATATTAATGGCCACCCTGAACAGTGGTAAAAGAAGATTGAACAATCATCATTTCGTGAGGCAGAAATTCACCAACCACAGAAACAATATGTTCATTAACCATTAGACGGAGGTGTGTGTAAGTGTAGCTAGAATAATTCTAATAAAAACATACTGGTATATTTAAGATAATGTTTTTGTTATAATATAAAGTAATAATAAGAGTTTAGGGGGTTGGAGAAGCAAAATAATACATAAGAACACAAGAGAAGACATTACCTTTAAATCGGGTAACTCCCTTTGATTTGAACCAAAAGGGTTTCTTGAAGAGCTTCCTGCCTAAGTTAAGGCTTATAGGATGAGGAGAGGGATGTGGAGAGATAAAATGAGTAGAGAGTGGCATATCCAATGGCTTTATAGGTGTGGGTAAGGTGGTAGAGGTGGGGGCCTTTTAAAGAGGAGAGGAGGGACACTCTTTGAATGTTATAAAATGTTACTTTATTATATAACGAGTTTCAGTTTTTAAAGGTCCCAAAATTATATATTTCTATGATAAGGTGATAAGAGTTCTATATACACCCATAAAATAGGTTTTTTACAATTTTAGGTCTTAGATTTTACATTATCTTTTCATTTTATTTAAATCATTAAATAATTAGGTAATCGCAGCATCATCATGGTGTCATAAATAATTTAATTTATTTACTATCTAAAAATTATAAAAAATTATCACGATGTAGGAAATATGTTTATATTACTAATGAATATTTATATTCCAAAATATGACTTGTATATCCCGATATAAAAATTGTTTTAGTAAAACAATACATGTTTGTGACATTTTTATTTTAACTTTAAATAAAAAAGTTATTAATGTCATTTTCTTACCCAAGTGGATCCATGGGGTCCCAAAGTTGACCCATGGATTTTTTTGGTCGGCCATGACATATCCAATAAGTGTAGGACATGTGTCAAGGTAATTTCATATTATTATAACATTATTTTTACCTTAAATTACACTAATTACCTTTAATCGTGATTAATAAAACTTAAATGATAATATTCAGCAAAAAATTATTTTAATCCAATTGAACCACATTTTAATTCCTAATGACAACCATTTATGTCAGATTTTTGAAATTCAAATCACAGAGGTGGTAAGGTTTTATTTAAACGAAAAATCAGTTTTTTAACTACCACTTAGTGGTTTCACTATTCATCTAAAATTGATGTTTTTCAGAAAAATACCAAAAATTCACCCTAAGATATATTTGATATTCCGAATTGAAAAATGATGTCTATTTTAACAAAAATTAAAAAAATATAAGTTGCATTAATTAGTTTAATAATTAATTCTCGTTGTAAAAACAAATAGCGTGTTTTTAAGAAGCAATATCTTACAAAAGATTGACACTTGTTTAAGTCCAATTTCATTGTGAAATTAACTCCAATGAACACCATTGGATTAAATGGTAAAAATATATTCTAATTGAACTTTAAAACCACTTCAAAATATAATATAATCATATAAACAAATTAGATTAAAAAGAGTTTTTGAATTAAAATAAAACATTTTTCACTATTCATTAAAAAAATGAACTTTATCGGAAAAATACCAAAAATTTAAACAAAGTAAATTTTTATGTCCCGATTCAAAAGAATAATTTTATTTGGTCCAATAGAATGTATAAGAGTGAACAAAACTATTTTTAAAGAGGGTTCCCCCATCAAAAGGCGATAAATCAACCTTTTAGTGAACATTAGAGTATCTATGCCTAAAATTGAATTCTTTTCTTATTTTAAGCCTTAATCATTTAATAGACAAAAGTAAAAACATTTAAAAAACATATATTATCATATTTTAGTTATTTCTATTCATTATCGTCAATAAAATGACTACGTTTTAACTACCATTTAAAATAATATTATTATATTACTAGCGTGCAACGTATGATTTCCAAGAAACTCGTTGTTGCGTATCAGGTACACTATCGAACATAGCAACCCCTTTAAAGTAAAATTAATATTTAATTTGAAAATATTAATAAATATGAAAAAGTATAATTCTTTATTTACCTGGGATGTTACCTGTGATATTATTGTTTACATACTTTCCTTACTTGATTCAGAAATTTTTTGATAAAGCATAATTTTCATGAAATAAATCAATTATTCAGAATATAAGTAATGATTTAGATATAAAGGTATAGGTGTGGCCAAGTAATGGATATCCAATCAATTTATTGGTTGTCTCATGTGATGAATTAGTGGGCTAGAATTAGTTAAATGGAATTTTAGGTGTATGCCTACACATAAATTTGAAACTATCATGTTAAAAGACTTGATATTAGATTTGTCTTGATATTTGAGATCATGATATCCAATTATTAAGAACTTCCCTCATCAATAAATAAGTTAATATTTTCCATGATTTTTTTGAAATTATATTATCTCTGGATGAATTTCATTCTTAGTTTATAGATTAGGTGGAATCTTTTTTTTTCTATTTGCATTCCCATATTGATTACGCATTATCAATTAATGATATTCATGTTATTTATTTAATGGAATGTATGTTCAGTTATTTACATTTCGATATTGATTATTCCTTTTCTATTCATGATATCCATGTTATTCATTAAATAACATGTGTGTTCAGTTATTTAATTTTTCATATTGACTATTCATTATCAATTCAGGATATTAAAGTTATTTAAATCGAAAATGTGTTCAGTTATTTACCAGGAAATATTGATTATTCCTTATATAATCATGATAATCAAGTTATTGATAAAATGACATGTGTTAAGATATTTACCTTGCTATATTGATTATGACTTATTAATTATTCTTCATTTACTCGTGATGGCTTCTAATTTACATATCTATTATTGTGATTTTGAGCATAACCTTATTTTCATTCATTCCTTGGAATCTAGAAAATGTATATTGAATGATATATAAAGATGTTCTAGAGATAATATTGATATTCTAGAAAATATATATTGTAATTTGTGTATTCAAATTTAATATGGTAATCCAATATATATATTTTTTACCAAGACTAATAAACTACTAGGTCCCTTGGGACGTGATTCATTGAAGGATTTACCAATTTATTAAAGTAGCCACCGGTTTTGGGTTACTAGGTTCAAGGTCATTACACTTATTGATCAGAACATCCAATGACACAAATAGTTTAATGAATTTATTATATATAGGTTTTTCTTACAATCTTATCATCAATAGAGATCACTAAGTGAAAACATCATGTGATGACATATTAGTTCCTATTATCCTATAACACATGTCAATGAATCATCATTTCTGTCTTTTGAAAATGATATGCCTGTGTCATAGGAATTTTTTTTAATATTTTCATTACATTTATAGGTTCTGATTATATTATAGCCTTTTAATGGGATAAATAACCTTCCTATAGTATTTCATTGTACATATAAGAGATAAGATAATGGATCATATGAGTAAAAATGTGTATATCAATTTTTTTTCATGATATGGTAATCAAAAGTACATATGAAATTTAGTTCTAGGGTTATCACATTGACCTACTCCCACGTGCACTTGATCCTTATACAATATTTCCCAATAGGTTATCACTCATCATAGATTTCACTGTGTTATTTTCTTAGTCAGTCATTCCACAAATTGTTTTTTTAAAATATCATGATAATAAGATATGAAAGAAACATATTTAAATGATCGGCCTATCATTATAAAATCCAAATTACTATAAGGTTTCTAAAATAACCATGCATACCTTAATAAAATTATACTCTATCATGATAAAAAATTATTGATAATGATATTTAAGAAACAACACTTATCCTCTTCCATTAAATATAAGAGATCAACCACTAGAATCCATATTAACTATTTCAGGACCCCTTTTTCTCTAGAAGTAATGCGGACACCCTCACCTTTAATATAAATAATAAAGGGGGAAGAATAGATTATTATATTTTTTAGAAATTATATCAATTACATACAGGGAAACTGTGATATCTTTTATATAATAGTACATCAATCAATTGTGGATACTGAGCATTACTACAAACATTTGATAGCAACCTTACATTACACATAACATATAGTCATTTTACTTTTTTGATCATTAAACATTTAAAAAATTATACAATATTTATCAATCCATAAATAAATCATATTCATGATTCATAACGAAATTAAAACCACATGATTAATGTGTATGCACTCTATGATAAATGAAATCACTAATATTGTAATCTATGGCTATATTTTATTCTATCATATGTTTTTATTGTAAGTATTATAGCATAACGTATCATTTCAAGTGATAGGAATTACAATCATATATCAGACTATGATATACATGAATCATCCCATATTATCCATCCTATTGTCGTTGATAATAATTAATCCACAAATTTCACTAAAATCATATTAGAAATGTATGTTAAACAAATTAAATCTTTGTGAATTCACCCATACTCTTTGGATAGGGTTTGTAAAACTCTCTTCATATAAGGAAAAACATTATGAAAAAATTTATCCACATTCTATGGCCGAACTATGTGTCCATATTGGACTCTAATTCATCAAAAATAAATATAAATTCTCTAATTTATAAATATATTAAATGATATGCCTCTATAATTAAATCATATATAGTCATGCTATAAAATATTTTAACCTAACCTTTTTTTTAACATATTCATATCTCTATATTAACTACTCCATAATAACATATATCTTATACCTTTTCTATATTTTATATATAACCCCAATGTTTATACCATCAAGTGACCACCATACATGAAACAAATGAATATAGTATTGAAAAATTAATATTTTCTAGATTTTTAAAAACAAACTAACCAGTAACAATGAACACATCACATGTTATTCATTTAAGTATTTGATCACACTATATTCATCTCAACAGACCATAGAAAAAAAATTAATTTTTCAATTTCAATCATGGGAAACATGTAATTTTATATCACATAATTATACAAATACAATCATTCCAAAACTCGACGGATGACATAGTCCCCAAGATTAAAAACCATCTCTAATTATCTCAACCTCAAAGATTGTACAAGAATAGTTTTAATGTATGATGTTTCAATTTGTATATATCATGTAAACATCTGGTAATGTGGATTTTTATAACATATATATCCTTTTGTATATTATTAGTCGTATGATAGTCTACAAGTTATAATTTTGGAGATCTAACTAGATTACAATTATTGACATATTATCAAATTAGTATACTCCCTCTCATATATGATACTTATACTAATACCAATATAATCATTCTATCAAAACATATAATTCCCCTTGATGACCCTATATTAGGGATACGTCAAAGTCATAATTCTGGGTGTTTTTATTAATATGTTGATATTATATATATATTGCATAAATAAATGATTGATAAATAGATATTACCATTATTATAAAATCATTATAAATAATACGAACATTAAATCCATTTTATTATATATATAATACTCATCTATTTATCATGAATCCTTTGATTTTTCTAATGTAATAGTATAGTAAATGGATTCAATATATTTTCATCTATATCCACTAAAAGTATCTTTATATCACAAATTTCAATGATTTTTTTCATTGAATTTAATTTTTAGAGGATTTACTTATTCTATTGTTGTTATATAAGTTATTTAGGTAGAGAAATAACTCCATTATTATATTAATAAATCTCAATTTCTCCTCTAATTATAAGAGATAACCAATCATTTTAAATGTTTATTTTGATAAAAATATATCCCATTCATCATTTGATATAATGATGTACTCTAAATTTATTTTTGATTCCACTATAGTTCATATAATGAAAATCTACAAACCTCTAACTCCACCATTTTGGAAATATAAGAAACCATATTCACATGTCATACCATATCTCTATGTTTTCAAACTATCATTCATGAAACCCCTTAGAATGAGATCATGTGAACCTCCCATGACCATGAATATATCATTACTTCCTCCCAAGTACTGAAGGATCTACTTTATTGTAGTCTAGTAAGTTTAACTGATATAAGATTGGAATATAGTTATTATTCTCAAACACAAGTGATGTCAGAATGAGTAAATAACATAGAACACATGATTGATCGAATGGAAACTGCCTATGTAATCATATACTTAACTTTAAACTCTTTAAAAGTATATTGATTCATTCTATTAT